>CM050169.1:103276776-103599276 GCA_027410445.1 Discoglossus pictus
GTTTTAATTTTCATGTTTTTCTTCATTTTTAATTTCACAGGTTTATTTTCTCATGTATATTTTCTCATGTATATTTTCTCATGTATCATTTCTCATGTATCTTTTCTCATGTGTCTTTTATTGTGTTTCTCTCTTTTGTTTACTTTCTTATGTTTTTTTCCCTCATGTTTAATTTCTCGTGTTTCTTTTTTGTTTTAATTCTTACACACTTTTCCTCATGTTTCTTTTCTCATGTTTCATTTCTCAAGTTTATTTTCTCATGTTTCAGTTCTCATGTTTCATTTCTCTTGTTTCTTTTCTCATGATTTATTTCTCGTGTTTCTTCTGTTTCAGTTCTCATGTTTCATTGCTTGTGGTTCATTTCTCGTATCTCTTTCATATGTTTCATTTCTCATGTTTCATTTCTTGTGTTTCATTCTTATGTTTGATTTCTCATGTTTCATTTCTTGTGTTTAATTTCTCGTGTTTCTTTCATATGTTGCATTTCTCATGTTTCATTTCTTGTGTTTCATTTCTCGTGTTTCTTTCTTGTTTCATTTCTTACAATTTTTTTCCTTATGTTTCTCTTCTCATGTTTTATTTCTCAAGTTTATTTTCTCTTGTTTCATTTCATATGTTTCATTTCTTGAGTTTATTGCTTTCATGTTTGTTTTCTCGTGATTCTTTTCTCTTTTCTCATGATTAATTTCTTGTGTTTCTTTCTTCTGTTTCAGTTCTCATGTTTCATTTCTTGTGTTTCATTTCTCGTGTTTCTTTCATATGTTTCATTTCTCATGTTTCATTTCTTGTGTTTCATTTCTCGTGTTTCTTTCTTGTTTCATTTCTTACAATTTTTTTCCTTATGTTTCTCTTCTCATGTTTTATTTCTCAAGTTTATTTTCTCTTGTTTCATTTCATATGTTTCATTTCTTGAGTTTATTGCTTATGTTTCTTTTCTCATGAATCTTTTCTTGTATTTCTTTTCTTATATTTAATTTCTCGTGTTTCTTTTCTCATTTGTTTTTTCTCATGTTTCATTTCTTGTGTTTCTTTCTTATGTTTGATTTCTCAATTTTATTTTCTCATGTTTCATGTCTCATATTTCACTTCATATGATTCATTTCTCATGTTTATTTTGTCAAGTTTAATTTCTCATGTTTAATTTCTCATGTTTCTTTTGTCATGTGTCTTTTCTCGTGTTTTATTTTTGGTGTTTCTTTTCTCGCGTTTATTTTCTCCTGTTTAATTTTTTAGAGTTATGTTTCTTTTCTCATTTATAATTTATCGCGTTTCTTTTCTTATGTTTCTTTTCTCATGTATCATTTATCGCATTTCTTTCTTACTAGCGACTTGCCCATTTGGCGCTCCCTGCCAATGTCGTGCGGAATCGTAGGCATGAGCACTTCTCAAGTTTCATTTCTTACATTTCTTTCTCATGTTTCATTTCTCTTGTTTCATTTCTAATGTATAATTTTCCATGTTTGTTTTCTTGTGTTTCTTTTCTCATGATTAATTTCTTGTGTTTCTTTCTTCTTTTTCAGTTCTCATGTTTCATTTCTTGTGTTTCATTTCTCGTGTTTCTTTCATATGTTTCATTTCTCATGTTTCATTTCTTGTGTTTCATTTCTCGTGTTTCTTTCTTGTTTCATTTCTTTCAATTTCTTTCCTCATGTTTCTCTTCCCATGTTTTATTTCTCAAGTTTATTTTCTCTTGTTTCATTTCATATGTTTCATTTCTAGAGTTTATTGCTTATGTTTCTTTTCTCTTGAATCATTTCTTGTGTTTCTTTTCTTATATTTAATTTCTCGTGTTTCTTTTCTCATTTGTTTTTTCTTATGTTTCATTTCTTGTGTTTCTTATGTTTGATTTCTCAATTTTATTTTCTCATGTTTCATGTCTCATGTTTCATTTCATGTTTCATTTCTCATGTTTATTTTCTCGTTTAATTCCTTATGTTTCATTTTTTGTGTTTATTTTCTCATGTTTTAATTTTCATGTTTTTCTTCATGTTTAATTTCACAGGTTTATTTTCTCATGTATATTTTCTCATGTATATTTTCTCATGTATCATTTCTCATGTATCTTTCTCATGTGTCTTTTATTGTGTTTCTCTCTTTTGTTTACTTTCTTATGTTTTTTTCCCTCATGTTTAATTTCTCGTGTTTCTTTTTTGTTTTATTTCTTACACACTTTTCCTCATGTTTCTTTTCTCATGTTTCATTTCTCAAGTTTATTTTCTCATTTTTCAGTTCTCATGTTTCATTTCTCTTGTTTCTTTCCTCATGATTTATTTCTCGTGTTTCTTCTGTTTCAGTTCTCATGTTTCATTGCTTGTGGTTCATTTCTCGTATCTCTTTCATATGTTTCATTTCTCATGTTTCATTTCTTGTGTTTCATTCTTATGTTTGATTTCTCAAGTTTCTTTTCTTATGTTTCATGTCTCATGTTTCATGTCTCATGTTTCATGTTTCATTTCTCATGATTATTTTCTCAAGTTTAATTCCTCATGTTTAATTTTCATGTTTTTTTTCATGTTTAATTTCACAGTTTTATTTTCATATTTTTCATTTCTCATGTTTCATTTCTTGTGTTTCATTTCTCGTGTTTCTTTCTTGTTTCATTTCTTACATTTTTTTTCCTCATGTTTCTCTTCTCATGTTTTATTTCTCAAGTTTATTTTCTCTTGTTTCATTTCATATGTTTCATTTCTCATGTTTCATTTCTTGTGTTTCATTCTTATGTTTGATTTCTCAAGTTTCTTTTCTCATGTTTCATGTCTCATGTTTCATGTCTCATGTTTCATGTCTCATGTTTCATGTTTCATGTATCATTTCTCATGATTATTTTCTCAAGTTTAATTCCTCATGTTTAATTTTCATGTTTTTTTTCATGTTTAATTTCACAGGTTTATTTTCTCATGTATATTTTCTCATGTATATTTTCTCATTTATCATTTCTCATGTATCTTTTCTCATGTGTCCTTTATTGTGTTTATCTCTTATGTTTACTTTCTTATGCTTTTTTCCCTCATGTTTCATTTCTCATGTTTCTTTTTTATGTTTTATTTCTTACACTTTTTTTTCTCATTTTTCTTTTCTTATGTTTCATTTCTCAAGTTTATTTTCTCATGTTTCAGTTCTCATGTTTCCTTTCTCTTGTTTCATTTCATATGTTTCATTTCTCATGATTTATTTCTCATGTTTCTTTCTTCTTTTTCAGTTCTCATGTTTCATTGCTTGTGTTTCATTTCTCATGTTTCTTTCATATCTTTCATTTCTCCTGTTTAATTTCTTGTGTTTCATTTCTCCTGTTTCTTTCTCATGTTTCATTTCTTACAATTTTTTCCTCATGTTTCTCTTCTCATGTTTAATTTCTCAAGTTTATTTTCTCTTGTTTCATTTCATATGTTTAATTTCTTGAGTTTCTTTGCTTATGTTTCTTTTCTCATGAATCATTTTCTGTGTTTCTTTTCTTATATTTAATTTCTTATGTTTCTTTTCTCATTTGTTTTTTCTCATGTTTCATTTGTTGTGTTTCTATCTTATGTTTGATTTCTCAATTTTATTTTCTCATGTTTCATGTCTCATGTTTCATTTCATATGTTTCATTTCTCATGTTTATTTTCTTGTTTAATTCCTCATGTTTCATTTTTTGTGTTTATTTTCTCATGTTTTAATTTTCATGTTTTTCTTCATGTTTAATTTTACAGGTTTATTTTCTCATGTATATTTTCTCATGTATATTTTCTCATGTATCATTTCTCATGTATCTTTTCTCATGTGTCTTTTATTGTGTTTCTCTCTTTTGTTTACTTTATGTTTTTTTCCCTCATGTTTAATTTCTTTTCTCATTTTTTTTTTCTCATGTTTCATTTCTTGTGTTTCTATCTTATGTTTGTTTTCTCAATTTTATTTTCTCATGTTTCATGTCTCATGTTTCATTTCATATGTTTCATTTCTCATGTTTATTTTCTCGTTTAATTCCTCATGTTTAATTTTTTGTGTTTATTGTCTCATGTTTTAATTTTCATGTTTTTCTTCATGTTTAATTTCACAGGTTTATTTTCTCATGTATATTTTCTCATGTATCATTTCTCATGTATCTTTTCTCATGTGTCTTTTATTATGTTTCTCTCTTTTGTTTACTTTCTTATGCTTTTTTCCCTCATGTTTAAATTCTCGTGTTTCTTTTTTGTTTCAATTCTTACACACTTTACCTCATGTTTCTTTTCTCATGTTTCATTTCTCAAGTTTATTTTCTCATGTTTCAGATCTCATGTTTCATTTCTCTTGTTTCTTTTCTCATGATTTATTTCTCGTGTTTCTTCTGTTTCAATTCTCATGTTTCATTGCTTGTGGTTCATTTCTCGTATCTCTTTCATATGTTTCATTTCTCATGTTTCATTTCTTGTGTTTCATTCTTATGTTTGATTTCTCAAGTTTCTTTTCTCATATTTCATGTCTCATGTTTCATGTCTCATGTTTCATGTTTCATGTTTCATGTATCATTTCTCATGATTATTTTCTCAAGTTTAATTCCTCATGTTTAATTTTCATGTTTTTTTTCATGTTTAATTTCTTGTGTTTCTATCTTATGTTTGATTTCTCAATTTTATTTTCTCATGTTTCATGTCTCATGTTTCATTTCATATGTTTCATTTCTCATGTTTATTTTCTCGTTTAATTCCTCATGTTTCATTTTTTGTGTTTATTGTCTCATGTTTTAATTTTCATGTTTTTCGTCATGTTTAATTTCACAGGTTTATTTTCTCATGTATATTTTCTCATGAATATTTTCTCATTTATCATTTCTCATGTATATTTTCTCATGTGTCCTTTATTGTGTTTATCTCTTATGTTTACTTTCTTATGCTTTTTTCCCTCATGTTTCATTTCTCATGTTTCTTTTTTATGTTTTATTTCTTACACTTTTTTTCTCATTTTTCTTTTCTTATGTTTCATTTCTCAAGTTTATTTTCTCATTTTTCAGTTCTCATGTTTCATTTCTCTTGTTTCATTTCATATGTTTCATTTCTCATGATTTATTTCTCATGTTTCTTTCTTCTTTTTCAGTCCTCATGTTTCATTGCTTGTGTTTCATTTCTCATGTTTCTTTCATATCTTTCATTTCTCCTGTTTCATTTCTTGTGTTTCATTTCTCGTGTTTCTTTCATATGATTATTTATCATGTTTAATTTCTTGTGTTTCATTTCTCCTGTTTCTTTCTCATGTTTCATTTCTTACAATTTTTTCCTCATGTTTCTCTTCTCATGTTTAATTTCTCAAGTTTATTTTCTCTTGTTTCATTTCATATGTTTAATTTCTTGAGTTTATTTGCTTATGTTTCTTTACTCATGTATCATTTCTTGTGTTTCTTTTCTTACATTTAATTTCTCATGTTTCTTTTCTCATCTGTTTTTTCTCATATTTCATTTCTTGTGTTTCTTTCTTATGTTTAATTTCTCAAGTTTATTTTCTCATGTTTCATTTCATATGTTTCATTTCTCATGTTTATTTTCTCAAGTTTAATTCCTCATGTTTCATTTTTTGTGTTTATTTTCTCATGTTTTAGTTTTCATGGTTTTTTTTTCATGTTTAACTTCACAGGTTTATTTTCTCATGTATATTTTCTCATGTATCATTTCTCATGTATCTTTTCTCATGTGTCTTTTATTGTGTTTCTCTCTTATGTTTACTTTCTTATGCTTTTTTCCCTCATGTTTCATTTTATCGTGTTTCTTTTTTTAATGTTTTATTTCTTACACTTTTTTTCCTCATGTTTCTTTTCTCATGTTTCTTTACTCATGTTTCATTTCTCAAGTTTATTTTCTCCTGTTTCATTTCATATGTTTCATTTCTCATGATTTATTTCTCGTGTTTCTGTCTTCTGTTTCATTTCTCATGTTTCATTGCTTGTGTTTCATTTCTTATGTTTTTTTCATGTTTAATTTCACAGGTTTATTTTATCATGTATCTTTTCTCATGTGTCATTTCTCATGTTTCACTTCTCATATATCATTTCTAGTTTTTCACTTCTCATGTTTCACTTCTAATGTATCATTTTGTATGTTTATTTTCTCATGTTTATTTTCTCATGATTCATTTCTCGTGTTTCTTTCATATGTTTCATTTCCTATGTTTATTTCTCAAGATTATTTTCTCACGTTTAATTTCTCATGTTTAATTTCTTCTGTTTATTTTCACAATTTTATTTTCTCATGTAACATTTCTCACAATTCACTGCTCATGCTTCACTTCTTACATTTCTGTTCTCATGTTTCGTTTCTCACATTTAATTTCTCATATTTAATTTAACAAACTTGTATCAATATCCACCCCCCCCCATATAAGGCTAAAGTGAAGGTTTATAACACCAGACTACTTCACACATTGCTTGTGATCTGTGCTGTGTACTTCAAGCTTTTAAATAAAACAAACTTGATTGACATCACTGGTTTCAACTCTTTCTTTGGGTGAGGTATGCAGAAAATGCATTGACCTCTAATAACACCTATTTAGGGATACATTTAGTGCTGGTGCAGGTGGTGCAATGAACTGGAGCCCTCATCTGTAAATGTCTCCCATCCTACCCTCTTTGCTGTGCATGATGGGTCATGGAGGTTTTTCATTATTATTGTTTTTTTTATTTCTGTAGTGTTGGCTTTCATTTATATAATAACTAGCGACTTGCCCGTCAAAAAATGACGGCAATGTGATGTATATGTTTGTGAAGTTGTTTAGTTATTTAAATATATTTTTGACCCTTGTAAGTATTGTGATATGAACATGTATTTTTGTAAAACGTTGATGTAATGGTTTTTTAAATTGAAATTTGTATCTGAAGAATTGTTCACTTTAATATACATAGAATCCAGAGAAAAGTAAAAAGTAAAAATACTTTTTTAAACGTACCAAATTTTAACATGAAGTTTAAAATATATGTAAGCAATAACCTTGAAAGTATATATTTTTAAAATTGAACTTTATTTTTTATGTAACTTTGTAATTTTTGCAAAACATTTGTCTAATTTTGAACATTATAAACAGGAACATAGTAAATACATTTTGTAACATAATTTTGAATTAAAAGTATTAACATTTGAATGTAAAAACAGTTTAACTTGAAATTAATCAGTATTAACATGCAATTTATATCAGAATAATTGTTAAGTTTAATATACATTGAATGTAGAGGAAGGCATACATTAAAAACTCTACTTAAACCGTACGTAATTAAAGTAATTCATTACTGAGCACTTAAACTGGCGATAAACATTAATGTAGGTAGTAATCTTAAGATAACATAGAATATTTACATTGTGACTTAAAAGGTGCTTGAGCTCTTAACATGAACTTTGTAATATGTTGAATGAAATAACTTGAAAATATTGTTTTTAAACTTGTAACATTAGAAACATTAACATAGTGACTTAACATTTTAACATAATTTTTCATAGAAATGCAAGGCAAGTATTTTGTGAGGCGAATTATCCATAAACATGACTTCCATTAATTATGAGTGAATTAAACAACCAATTGTTTTGTATTTTTGAATGTTTTTCCAAAATGTTTGCATGGCTTTAGTTTGTATCCTGCAAAGTTATAGTACTTCATAGTAGACAATGTTTTTAGTAAAAATACGTCCATCTTCTAATAAATCACCTTGACTTTCATTGTTTTCAATGTAAACTTTAATAGCCTGTGGATTTTTGCAGCGTGACAACGCAACGTACAATTGACCATGTGCAAAAACTGGTTCTTCCAAGTAAATACCCACAGATTTGAAAGTTTGACCTTGTGATTTATTAATGGTCATGGCAAATGCCATAATAATGGGAAATTGTCTTCTTTGAAGTATAAAAGGGAGACTACTTTCACTTGGTGCTAAATCTATTCTTGGTATGAAAACTCTCTCTCCTTTATGGGTCCCAGTTAAAATTTCAGCATCTATAAAATGGTCCTTTAATTGTTGAACAATTAATCTTGTGCCATTGCATAGGCCTTTTTTGGGGTTCATATTTCGCAGTAACATGATAATTGCACCTTTCTTTAGCTGCAAAATATGTGGTGGCATTCCAGAAGGAGTTAAAGAGTTAATGAATTCAGTTGAAAAGTTTGCCTGACTTTCATTGTCATCAGCAAGTACAGAATCAGCACTGTGATAATTTCTTTGTGGTGCATTAATTTTTTTTAAGATTTCATTATTGAGTATTAATGCATCTTTATTTTTACACGTCAGTATAACTTGGTTGGCAAGCTCGGAATATTCTTCGTTATTTATGCTCCCTTCAAATATAGCGGATATAATATCTTGTTGACAAATCATATGAGGTGGGATCTCTACAGTGTCGTCAGGTAAATGTAGTATTTTTTCTGTTCTGCCTTCTCCAATTTTAATAAGCCAATCATTGAAATCAGTTTGGCCTTCTGATCTCATATTTTGTTGCAGTTGAAGATGTGTAAAATGTTTCCATACTGTACTTGACTTTATACATGTTTCAATAATGTCTGTTCGATTTCCATGTACAACGACAGGTAATGTTTGTCTAAAATCGCCACCCAACAACATTACCTTTCCACCAAATGGAAAAATATTATCCATGACTTCACGAAGCAAACGGTCAATACATTGGAGGGCATAGCATGACATCATTGTGGCCTCATCTATTATAATTAATTTACATTTCTTCAATTTCTTTGCTTGTAAGGATGTCATGCGAATATCTGACACAGAATTTTCCAAAATAGGCACTGGCAGTTTAAATCCACTATGAACAGTTCTTCCACCTTCTAATAAAAGTGCAGCAATTCCAGTAGTGGCAAACGCCATTGCTATTTTTCCTTGTGCTCGTACTGAACTCATTAATAAATTGTACAAATATGTTTTCCCTGATCCGCCAGGTCCATAAAGATAGAAATAACGCTCTGTCACCATGTCATCATCTATAGCATTTTTAATGGCATGAAATGCTTGCAATTGTAGTGTATTTAAAGTTGCAAGTCTTTCTTCTGTTCTTTCTGCTTGTAGTTGAATGTCATAGTCTTCAAAGTTAATGTCATCTATTAGACCTGGATCAGGCAAATTAAAACTTGCACAACTTAATCCATGAGTTAAAAAGACTTCTTGAATTTCCATTAACGCTTTTAAGTGTGCAATGGGTTCATTGTATCGTCGCATAAAGTCTTCAGCCATATTACTTTTAAAAGTCTCCCACAAAGCTAATGCATTTGGAGCATTTGAGAAGATACAAATAAAAGCAAATTGTTCTCTCATCTGTCGTGGCATTTGACATTGTGCTGCTTCTTCTAAACATCTTTCCCACTCTGTATCATCAGCGAGTAAGTTTCTATGTGTTGCAGCTAAATGGAAGGATTCATATACAATGTCATTAACAGTTCTTAATTGTTCAAAACTTTGTGCTCCTGGAACATTTAAAAGTAATATCCGTAAGCAAAAACGTTCAACATCTCTTGGACTGACTGTGTAAATTCGTGGAATTATTTTATTGCCTCTGGTTTTTCTTGCTCTCCATAATCCATTCACAAAAACATAGTGATATGGAATTTCAATATATAACTATTGTGTTGCTTCAGCATCAGTGGAATTTAATGCAAACCATGCAGTTAGTGTAGTGTGACGATCTTCACTTTGGGCCAATGCATTCATTTCATTTCCAGCATGGAAATAGACTAAATGTCGTTGTGGCAAATGTACTGCTAACCTATATACTGCATGTGATCTATCATGCATTTCAAATTTTAAAAGCCGCCACATAGCTTCTGGTGCACTGACATAGCGAGCATCTACATGAGATGCAAGTTCATCATGTACTAACTCACTACTTTCAGGGTTGTCTGCACTTTTGACGACTACAGTAGCTGCATCGTAACCTTTGTAAATATATTTGTAGACATATTTAATGGATTTGATGGAAGTGCAGGCTTCTACGTTGATGTGGGCGTTGTACTTCATGAGTAAATGTGGATTGTAGGGTACTACATATCTATTGTCCACTTTTTTTCCACGAATAATGGCACTATCTCCTTCTCTTCTTTTATAAAGTGGATATCCATCACAATTTGCATATGTTTTGTCTCTATAATCTTTTGGAAAATCTTTTGAACATTGATTATTTTCCATACATGGTGATTGTGGATTAAGGTCTCCACAGGGTCCATGAATCATGCGATGAGTAACAATCTCATATAGCCTACCATATAGTTCTGGATCTGGTAGTTCAGCAACTATGACTGCATCCACTTTGTCCGAAGTATCTAATTTATCTTTCTCTTGAAGTATTATGAGAAGATGTGCATGTGGAAGGCCTCTTTTTTGAAAATCAATGGTATATACATAAGCAAGACATTTGCCAAATAACTGATTTATAGTGAAGTCACGTATTAATTCATTTACCGTATTTTTCGCCGTATAAGACGCACTTTTTCTTCCCCAAAACTGGGGGAGGAAAGTTGGTGCGTCTTATACGGCGAATATACCTTTTCAAACTGCCTCTCTGTCCTCTTGATCTCACCCCAGCGCTTCCTACCAGCATCGCGTCGGCCGGTGCGTCCTAGTGACGTCACACACGCAACGCTGCAGTACACGAGGAGTGCTGGTAGGAAGCGCTGGGGTGAGATCAAGATGGCAGAGATCAGAAGGAAGGTGAGGATCAGGAGGGTCAAGGGCTCCCAAATGCTCCCAAATGCTGCAGTATATGTATGTATGTATGTGTATGTGTGCATGTATGTGTGTGTATGTATGTGTATGTATATTTATGTGTGTATGTATATGTATATATATATATATATATATATATATATATATATATATATGTATGTTTATGTGTGTATGTATATGTATGTATGTGTATCTATATATATATATATATATATATATATATTGTGAGAATAAAGGTGGAATAGTGGTTGATGGGAGATACATCAGACCTGATTTGCTAGACAGCAACCAGAGGATTTCTCAGTTAAATGCCCCAGGGAGAGATGTTACAGTTTGCAATATGCATAGCTGATGCTCTGCAAAACATGGTATGGGTCCCTGGGGCGGAGTATTTGGAGAGCAGGGGGGGGCCAATGCTCCAACAGCACTAGTTGCTGTATAAACAGACCACAGCTTGGATCTGGTTTTTAAGAGTTAGCTAATTGGCACTCACCTGTAGCTACTCAATTAGCAGACAGGCCTTTAAAAGAAGAGAGCAGCCTGCTCCAAGAGAGAGAGGAAAAGACAGCTAGGAGAGGCTGCGCTTATTGCAAAGACATTGCTTTTGTTTGGGAAATTGGTAAGTGGGAAAGCCACCCAATTGCAGATAGCAAGTACTGTCTAGTAAGAGCTCAAGTAAGAGCAAGGGTTTTTGTTTGTTTTGTTATTATTTAAAGTACCTGCTTTCAAACTGAATAAAAAAGGAAAACTGAGCTGAAGGTGTCCTGGACTTTGTATACCCTAGAAGGCTGTGGTTACTGCAAGATCGGTGACAATCCTACCTGTAAAAGAAGTGGTTTGTCACATATGGTGGAGAATGCGGGCACCCACGTAAGCCTGAGGGTAGAAGTCATTTAAAGCTCAACATGGAGGATGTTATCAAGGCTCTGATCCAATCCTCCTCTGTGCAACAGGAGACTAACAGGAGAGCTGCAGAAAACAGTGCAGCCCTGCAGCAACTGGTGCTGGCCCAGGCAGAGAGTGCTAAAGTCCTGGCCAAAACACAAATGGAGGGCACTGAGTCCTTGGTGAAACAGCTTGTTGTGACACAAGCGGAGATGTTTAAAGTAGCCCGTGAGGAGCAGCAAAAAGTCACCCAGGGACTACAACAGGTAATCCAAGCGATCTCTGGAAAACTGAATGGAGACCCTGATGGAAGATACCAGGGGCCAAAGGTGATTCGGGCGAGCCACTATCTTCAGAAAATGACCGCATCAGATGATGTTGAGGCGTACCTTCTGGCATTTGAGCGCACTGCTGAGAGGGACGGATGGCCGGCTGGTGAGTGGGCAAGCATACTGGCACCGTTCCTAAGTGGAGAGCTGCAGAAGGCATATTATGACCTAGAACCAGCCGATGCAAGTAGCTACAGCAAATTGAAAGCTGAAATCTTGGCACGACTGGGTGTAACCTCTGCAGTACGTGCCCAAAGGTTCCACTCATGGTCATATTCTTCAGACAAAGCCGCACGTTCCCAAATGTTTGACCTCATACACCTTGCACGGAAATGGTTACAACCTGAAATCCGTTCAGCTAGCCACATTGTGGAAACCTTAGTAATGGACCGGTTTTTGCGTGGTTTACCAGCTTCCCTGCGTCGCTGGGTCAGCCAAAGTGACCCCCATACAGCTGACCAACTGATTGCCTTGGTGGAAAGATATGCGGCCGCAGGAGAACTGCTATGTCCTACTTCACAGGCAAACCCTCACAATCCTAAGCCCCAAGATTCTGCAAGACCGGGTAAGACTGTTCAAGGTTTAAGGGGGGCATCCAGGTCTAATAGGCCTGGGAACGGAACTAATTGGTGGTCAGACTGTACTGTCAAATGTTTCAAGTGCAAAGAGGATGGTCATATGGCCAAAGACTGTCCATTTAAGGATGAACCTATGGAATGCAATATGGGCAAAAATGAGGGAACACGTTCATTTTTGCTCAGTTGTTGTGGTATTGCTAACAATGACTATGATAATAACGCTCATAAATGCTGTGTAACTGTGAATGGAAAAATGTCTAAAGCATTACTTGATTCAGGTAGTATGGTTACGTTGGTAGCAGAGTCTATAATACCTTGTGTAAAACCTGATCATGGACAGAAAATAGGCATTATCTGTGTTCATGGTGATAAAAAGGAATACCCCACTGCGGAAGTAAATATTGGAACCCAGTATGGGAATTTAAAGTACCGAGTGGGTGTAGTACCTAGATTAGCCCATGAGGTAGTGATCGGTAGAGACTTTCCTCATTTTCTAAAATTATGGGCAGCTTTACAAAAGACAGATCAAAATTTATCAGAAATGAGTCAGTCTGTCGAGGATAATGTGTTCCCTTTTTCCGATATTGACTTGGGTTTTGACCACTGTGACGGAAAAATAAGGAAAAAGAAAAAATACTGCCCTAAACCAGTATTAATAGGAGATAACCCAGCTCAAACTAGTGAGGAGCCTACTAATAATGCAGACAAGGATAAGGACTTAATTGATATTGGAATTAGTCCAGGTAATTTTAAAAGCGCTCAGTGGGAAGATCCCACTTTAGTGACAGCTAGAAATGATATTAAAGTTGTAAACGGGGTTGTTAATCAGCCAGGAGGAGCACTGCCGTTCCCCTATTTTGAAGTACAAAATGACCTAATTTACCGTGTAGAAAAAAAGGATTCAGACATCATTAGGCAGCTGTTGGTTCCTCAGACTTACCAGAATATAGTGCTAAAGTTGGCTCACAGCCACATATTAGGGGGACACTTGGGAGTCGAAAAAACTAGAGAGAGAGTCCTTAGACGGTTTTACTGGCCTGGAGTGTTTGCTGCTATTACAAACTATTGCTCCTCATGTCCTGAGTGCCAGTACAGGGCTCCTTTCAAGACTTTTCGTAGTCCACTTGTACCCTTACCCATAATTGACGTGCCTTTTGAAAGGATCGCTATGGACTTAGTGGGGCCACTGGTAAAGTCCGCTAGGGGACACCAATATATATTAGTCATCTTGGACTATGCAACTCGCTATCCTGAGGCCATTCCCTTGCGTAATACCTCTGCAAAGCTAATAGCTAAGGAACTTATGTTGATGTTCAGTAGGGTGGGTATCCCTAAAGAAATACTGACAGACCAGGGGACCCCGTTCATGTCCAGAGTCACAAAAGAGTTGTGCAGGCTCTTGCAGGTTAAACATCTTAAGACCTCAGTATATCACCCACAGACTGATGGTTTAGTAGAGAGGTTCAACAAAACCCTTAAGAGTATGCTACGCAAGGTAATTGATGCAGATGGAAGAAATTGGGATTTTTTATTGCCATATCTACTGTTTTCCATTAGGGAAGTTCCACAGGCCTCCACGGGCTTCTCTCCTTTTGAATTATTATATGGAAGACATCCCAGGGGAATATTGGATATTGCTAAGGAGACCTGGGAACAGGAGACTACTCCTCACAGGAGTGTAATTGAGCATATAGCTCAAATGCAGGATAGAATGGCCACCATCATGCCTATTGTCAGGGAACACATGCTGGAAGTCCAGCAGGCTCAGAAAAACAGCTATAACCGTAATGCTAGAGTCAGAGTGTTCCAACCTGGAGACAGGGTATTGGTTCTGGTCCCTACTGTGGAGAATAAGTTCCTTGCGACTTGGCATGGACCCTATGAAATAATAGAGAAAGTGAGTGATGTCAATTATAAAGTCAGACAACCAGGAAGAAGAAAGCCTGAACAGTTGTATCATATAAATCTGTTAAAGCCATGGAAGGACAGGGAGGTCCTGGTTGCTTTAAAACCTTCAGAACCTCCTATAGTAGAGCCAGATGTGAACGTATCTAAGACTCTGTCTGTCCATCAAAAGCAAGAGGTCAGAGATTTCATCAGAAGAAATAGGGATGTTTTCTCGATAGTTCCAGGAAAGACTAAAGTGATTAAACATGACATAATAACCGAACCAGGGAAAAGAGTTAACCTCAAACCCTATAGAATTCCTGAGGCCCGGAGGGAGGTTATAAACTTAGAGGTTGAGAGCATGTTAAAACTTGGAGTCATTGAAGAATCCCAGAGTAACTGGAGTAGTCCTATTGTATTGGTGCCAAAACCTGATGGCACATGGAGGTTCTGCAATGACTACCGCAAGTTAAACGCCCTCTCAAAATTTGATGCTTACCCAATGCCAAGAGTTGATGAGTTAATAGAAAGACTGGGCAAAGCTCGTTATCTAACAACCTTGGATTTAACAAAGGGTTACTGGCAGGTCCCGCTCACTGAAAGAGCCAAAGAAAAGACAGCCTTTTCAACACCCAGTGGCCTATTTCAGTACACTGTATTGCCATTTGGGTTACATGGGGCACCTGCCACATTCCAACGAATGATGGACAGAATTCTTAAACCTCATGTTCGTTATGCTGCAGCATACTTGGATGATGTCGTCATCCACAGTGCAGACTGGGAATCCCACCTCCCTAAAGTTCAAGCGGTACTTGATGCTATCCGCTCAGCAGGCTTAACTGCCAATCCTTCCAAGTGTACGATTGGTTTAGAGGAAGCTAAGTACTTAGGTTATTCTATTGGGAGGGGTTTGGTTAAACCACAGGAAGCCAAAGTAGAAGCCATACAAAAATGGCCACAGCCCCTTACAAAGAAACAAGTAAAGGCATTTTTGGGTTTAATTGGATATTATAGGCGGTTCATTCCAGATTTTGCTACCATTGCTGCACCCCTGACAGACCTTATTAAAGCAAAATCCCCAGTCATAGTTAAATGGTGCCCTGAGGCAGAAAAGGCTTTTAAGAGTCTGAAGGAAGCTATCTGTAGCCATCCTGTCTTAGTGACCCCAGATTTTTCCAGGGATTTTATAGTTCAGACAGATGCTTCTGATGTGGGCTTGGGGGCTGTTCTTTCACAGGAATACCAGGGTGAAGAACACCCTGTTTTCTTTTTGAGCAGAAAGTTAAACCCACATGAGAAGAACTACTCTATTGTTGAAAAAGAGTGTCTTGCTATTAAGTGGGCATTAGACTCTCTTAAATACTACCTACTAGGCAGAAGGTTTCGATTGATAACGGACCATGCTCCTCTGACGTGGATGTATCAGAACAGGGAAAGTAACTCCAGAGTAACCAGATGGTTTTTGAGTTTGCAATCTTTTGATTTCACTGTGGAACACAGGGCTGGTCTGCAACAAGGTAATGCTGATGGGCTTTCGAGGGTACACTCCCTGATTTCCATGGTCGCTCAAACCCTTGGGTATGAGCTGGGGGGGAGGATATGTGAGAATAAAGGTGGAATAGTGGTTGATGGGAGATACATCAGACCTGATTTGCTAGACAGCAACCAGAGGATTTCTCAGTTAAATGCCCCAGGGAGAGATGTTACAGTTTGCAATATGCATAGCTGATGCTCTGCAAAACATGGTATGGGTCCCTGGGGCGGAGTATTTGGAGAGCAGGGGGGGCCAATGCTCCAACAGCACTAGTTGCTGTATAAACAGACCACAGCTTGGATCTGGTTTTTAAGAGTTAGCTAATTGGCACTCACCTGTAGCTACTCAATTAGCAGACAGGCCTTTAAAAGAAGAGAGCAGCCTGCTCCAAGAGAGAGAGGAAAAGACAGCTAGGAGAGGCTGCGCTTATTGCAAAGACATTGCTTTTGTTTGGGAAATTGGTAAGTGGGAAAGCCACCCAATTGCAGATAGCAAGTACTGTCTAGTAAGAGCTCAAGTAAGAGCAAGGGTTTTTGTTTGTTTTGTTATTATTTAAAGTACCTGCTTTCAAACTGAATAAAAAAGGAAAACTGAGCTGAAGGTGTCCTGGACTTTGTATACCCTAGAAGGCTGTGGTTACTGCAAGATCGGTGACAATCCTACCTGTAAAAGAAGTGGTTTGTCACAATATATATATATATATATATGTGTGTACTGTAGGTGTGTATCTGTGTGTAAAGTGTATTTGTGTATGATTCAGATTTTTTTTTTCTTGTTTTCCTCCTCTAAAAACTAGGTGCGTCTTATCTGCCGGTGCGTCTTATAGGGCGAAAAATACGGGTAATTTGATCTTAAAAACTCTGGCTACTAAATCTGGTCGATCTGAAGCACTTTGTCCAAGAAGTAGATTTTGATTAATTTCTGGCCATTGTGGATTACATGTAAATGTCACAAATAAATCTGGTTTTCCAAATTTTGTCACAATAGCCATAGCATCATTGTATCTTTCTCTCATATTTCGAGGAGATCCTTGAAAGGAAGATGGTAAAATGATGGCTTTGCCAGCTGTCATGTCTCTGCTTGTAGCCACGTCAGCAACATAGTCCATGAGTCCACAATATTGTTCTACACGTAGTTTATCTTGTTGATATTTTATAAAGTTTAAATTATTTGCCTCAACTTGCAAATATGAATCAATAATCCATTGTTGTGTTAGTTTCCCACCACATAAAATTGGATTAAATTCATCTCTAATGGCAATTTGAGCAACTTTAAATTCAAGCATAGAAACATTATTTCGGATTCTGGCTTTAGCATTTGGGTAACTGGGAAGGGTTAATTTTGGTTGCCAACCTGCTTCTCCGTGTGGGAAAAAGATGGGATATGTCATTGGATCTAAATTTGGACTTAAGATATTAATATTAATAAATGGTTGCTCCTCATTTCTGGGATATACTCTAATGTCTCTTTGAAATGGTGGTTCTCCTTCATCATTCTGAAAGACCATTGCAACCTCATTTGATGTTGGCAAGTTATAACGACGTTTATCAGTATGTCTGTCTCTTTTAAGCACCATATTAACCTTTGGCATGGGTAATTGATGTCTTTGTGCATGAAGTAGTTGTTCATTTTCTACTTCTGCCAATTTTTTGTAAGCTTTACTGTAGGGATTGTTGTCGATAATGTTATTTAGCTCTATAAAAACACTGGGTAAGCATTTTTTATTTTCTTCCATCTGCATACGTTGGTCAACAGCTTCCATTGTATCTAGGACATATAGTTGAGCGAATTTTCTTTGCTCTCCTTCCTCTGGATGTAAATGTGAAGTCCGATGATAAATTTGTCCTTGGACTTTAAAACAGTAAGGACCATGTCCTGGTACATTAGCAGCCAATGTTGCCCCCATGGATGCAAATGATATGGCACTATTGTAGGATCTTATGTTTGTCTTAAAATTTTTGTAATTTGGAAAAGTAGGTTCAGTCATAATATTTTGTAAATAGGTTGGAAATTGTTTCCTTTCTGGAAGTTTGAACTTTCCTTTTTGACAACAACTAATAAATTGTCCATCTCGGGGTCTCTCCTGTTTAAAATAATAAGCCTCACAAAATTGACATTGAGTAGTCATGTCCCCACAACTATGAACCTCTACTGCTAAAGACTTCAGTAAAGGACAATTTGCAAAGCATATTGGATGTTGACTTTCATATTCATCAGATGAAAAGTCATGAAATGTTTCAACAACAGGTTCTAAATGTTTAGTTTTTTTCGTAGATTTTCTTGGTATATGTTGGACTTGTTTGGTTGAAATGTCCTGTAAGTTTTTAGTAAGAGTTTGTAAATGCTTTGTTTTTGTAGTTGCTTTTTTTGGTCTGTCTTGACTGGTATCTTGTAAAATGTCATCTGATGTTTTAGGAACAGTTTGTAAATGCTTTATTATTTTTTTATTTTTTTTGGTTGTATCTTTCATTTTTGCAGCTGATATTCTTTTATTTGCAAGTCTTTTGCGTTCTTTTTCTCGTCAAATTTCTTTCTCCTCCGGTGTCTGCTGGGCGGCCCATCTCTCTTGTCTTTCTCTAGTTTGACGTCTTTTCTTCTCTTCTTTGGTCTCGTTATCAGCCATATTAATCTGTAAAGGAAAAAAAATAAATGTAATTGTGTATATTTAAATTTGTAATTCCTGTTAAAGATTCTTGTGCACAATTGGTGAAATAAAAGGCAAATCATTAAGGTATCATTTATATTTAGAATGTATCATTTATATTTAGTTAAATTTATAATTCCTGTCCTCACTGGCTAAGAATTTGGCCAATGGAATAGTGCTGTAAATAAGCATGTAACATATTTTTTTAAAATAATGGTTTTATTTATTAAAAACGTTGTTTGTGGATAGATATTTACCACTGCAAAACTTCTTTGCTAAAAAAAAAAGTGATGTGGTTATTGAGCTATGTATTGCATAGTAGCAATTTAAATAAAATAAGGGAGATAGTAAATTAATTATTTTATTTTTCTGTTGACACAGATGCAACTGAAAGCAGTTTATTTAGTTTTATACTTTAGTACTTATTATACTTTACCTTGGTTGAAGTGTGATTTAAATCCGAATGTTTGTTGGTCCTCGGTTCAAAATCGTTGTCCAATGGTGTGGTCCTCTGTTGGAAGTCCTCGTCCGATGGTGTGGTCCTGTGGCGATAGCCCTCGTCCGATGTTGTGGTCCTGTGGCGATATCCCTCGTCCGATGTTGTGTTCCGTTGGTGAAAGTCCTCGTCCGATGGTCTGGTCCTGTGTTGAAATTCCTCGTCTGCTGGTCTGGTCCTGTGTTGAAATTCCTCGTCTGCTGGTCTGGTCCGAGTCCTCGTCCGATGGTCCGGTCCTGTGGAAAAAGTCCTCGTCCGATTGTCTTCACGCAGTATCTGTTGTAATATAAAATAGAAAATGTTGTTTGAGTGAAATGTCTTTTAAATAATTTAAAAATGTATTAATTTGACTGTATTGTATCAGTTATGGTTATTTTATTCAATCTTTTTTTTTTTTTTACTTTCTGTACAATCCCACAACTTTTGTTATTCTTATTGAAGGTTCTTAGTAAGGCTTGTGGGTTGTGATATATTAAATAAGAATATACATTTATTTTGCTATGTGTTTATGTTATTTTTTGTACAATCCTGTTTTGTGCACACCACTTGTGGTATACTTATTTAACCTTTATTGGGATGCTTATAGTTAGTGAAACATGAAATAATATAATTAATGTAGTTTGCTATGTGTTTGTGTTAGTTTTTGACAATCCTGTTTGGTGCGCACCACTTGTGCAAAAGTTATTTATTCTTGATTGTACTGGTTATAGGTTGTTAAACATTAAAGAAGAATGTTAATGTAGTTTCCTATGAGTTTGTGTGATTTTTTGTACAATGCTATTAGGTGCGCAACACTTTTGTTATTCTTATTTTTGCTTCTTTGTAAGGCTTATAGGTTGTTAAACATTGAATAAGAAATTCTGTTTTGTGTGTAGCAGTTTGTGTCTCATTCAATTGCGATTTGGCTAATTGAATCGTGCCCTAAATAAGCACATAGCATATTTTTTTAAATAAGTTTTTAGTCATTTAAAAACTTTATTTTGGATATATTTTTAGTAACTAAAAACTTCTTTTAAAAAAATTGTTATGTTGTTATTTAGAGCCCTATTCAATTGGGCAAATTGCAATTGAATGAGGGCCTTTGTGTGTACCATATGTTGCATAGTTTGCCCCTCATTCAATTGCATTTTTTACAATGTAATAGTACTCTAAGGCCGTCATTGAATTGCAATGTTGAAAATTGAATAGGGTTGTAAATAAGCACATCACATATATTTGTTAAAATAGAATAAGGGCCTAAAAGTGCTTATTTATAGCCATATTTAATTGTCCAAAATAGCAATTGAATGAGGGCCTTTGGTTACTGCATTTGTTATATTGTGAGCTCCTCATTCAATTGTGTTTTGGCCAATGGAATAGAGCTCAATATCAGCACAGAGCATATTTTTTTACGGAATTTTGTATTTAGTGAACTTGTATCCAAAAGCAACGTGTTCACAAAAGAAAAATGTCCTTTAAAAAATATGCTCTGTGCTTATATAGAGCCCTATTGAAATGGGCAAATCACATTTGAGTGAGGCCCTTGGCCATTAAAGATATATAGGTCCTCATTGAATTGCAATTTTGCCAATTGAAGAGGGCTCTATATATTCACATAACATATTTATTGAGCAAAGTTTTTAGTTATTGAAAACCTTGATTGTGGTTAGAAATTCAGTAACTAAAAAGTTCTGTATAAAAAATATGTTATGTGCTTATATAGAGCCCTATTCAATTGAGGAAGTCGCAATTGAATAAGGCTCATGGTTCTTTCTTGTTTATACTTAATACTTTACCTTGCTTGAAGTTTTGAATGACAGACGGTCCCCTCCTGCCAATCTTAATGCGCCGGTCTTCTTGTAGTGTCTGTTTGAAAAAGAAAGTGAAATAGTTATTTGTATATTTATAATTTTTCATCTAGCAAAGCATGGCCTTTTGAGCATGTAATGTCTTGTTGTATCTTACCTCTTCTTCTTTGTTGGTGTTCTTTAAAAGGGATTGTGCTTCACAGTGCACGGTGCAAATTGTTGAGAGACGCTATTGATGCAGAGTCTGTTTGAATATTCAAAGAAATAAAAAGATTCAGCTTTATATGATCTATTGAATTGAAGTAAATGAATGTCATTGAAATATAGTTGTGTAATTTTTTTCAATTAACCTTATTTTTTGTTGGGGGCTACACACATATGTCACATACATGAAGCACATTCCATAGTTTAATGTAATTATTTTGTGTACGTGTGACATATCAGTATACATGACTCATATTTAAATGGTTAAATTAACCTTATATTTTTTTTTTCCAACACACATAAATGTGTGTGTGTGAGATGTAACTATAGATGATATACATATATGTGCGTGTGACATATCAGTATACATGACATATAATGTCATTTAAATGTAGTTGTTTACTGATTTTGTTTTAAGCTAATTTTGTTGCAGTGGCAATACACATAAATGTGCGTATCACATGTCACTATGAAGGGGCAGTACACATAAATGTGTGTGTCACATGTCAATATACATTATACACATATATGTCCGTGTCACATGTCACTATGAAGGGGCAATACACAGAAATGTGGGTGTCAGATGTCACTATACATTATACAGATATATGTCCGTGTGACATGTCACTATGAAGGGGCAGTACACATAAATGTGTGTGTCACATGTCAATATACATGATACACATATATGTCCGTGTCACATGTCACTATGCAGGGGCAATACACATAAATGTGCATGTCACATGCCACTATACATTCTATACATATACGTGCGTGTCAGATGTCACTATACATTATAGACATATATGTGCGTGTCAGATGTCACTATACATTATAGACATATATGTGCGTGTCACATGTCACTATACATAAACCTCTGTTTAATATTGAATTATGTTTTTTTGTTGTTTTGTTAAATGAACCGTATTTTTTTTTTTAGCCTATACACATAAATGTGCCATACATGTCACTACATAAATGCTATTTTTTTTTTTTATTTGTTTGACCTGTCCTGATAATAAAATGTAATATATTATAGCTTACCTCTCAGTTGTAATTTGCACAATGCAAAGTAGTAAATTAGTAAAGAATTGTCTTCTCAAGTAAAAGCAGCAGTTATCTCAGAAGTCACTCCGTTGATCACCTGAGGAGAAATGTATTTTTTTGTTTGAAATAGGCAGTATTTATAAACTTGTAGAAAGTTCTGGAAAGTGAGACCGTTAGAACGCAATACGCATGCGCTATTTGCGTTCCAGCTTACAATTTGCGTTCCATCCGCCATTTTCTGCGTATTACTGTTCAAAATGGTGTTTAATATGATTGTGATACGTTCCGCATAGTATGTGTTTCATTATTGCGAGTAAGTGTAGTGTAGTTACGTCTGAAGCCTCGTTTTCGTTTTGTTCGTCGGCCATTTTTTCTCTCGCTTAGCGATGGTATTAATGTCTAAAGTGTTTTATTTTGATTTAAATGTAGGTGTAACTTGTTTTTTTGAGGTGCTGGCTGGTTCCTCTTGCTGTAGGTAAGCTTTTTATGTGTTTGTTGTGTGTCTTTCTTAAGTTTTAAATGTTTGTATGTCGGCATGTTGCGTCCGATGTTTGCGAAGTCGTAATGTGTGGTAACGTGTCTCGTATGGTGTTTGCGTGTGTAGCCTCGTTTTCGTTTTATTCGTCGGCCATTTTTTGTGTCGCTTAACAAACTATTTAGTGTCTAAACTCTTTTATTTTGAGTGCAATTAAGTTGTAAGTTGCATTTTTGAGGTCCTGGGTGCTTCCTGTTTGTGTAGGTAAGGTTTTTATATATGTGCTGTGTGTATGTATTGTGTTTGTAATTTTGTAATGTTCGCGAGTTGCGTCCGAGTGTTGCGAGGCCGTAATGTGTGTGAACGTGTGTCGTATGTTGTTTGCGAGTGTCGTAATGTGTGTGAACGTGTGTCGTATGTTGTTTGCGAGTGTCGTAATGTGTTGTGACGTAAACTTTTTTTGAAATTTTGCAAGGGTCGCAGTTGCTGCAACTGAAGACCTCGCTTTGCGAGGTCCTCAGGTGCTGGCATGGAGCGCCTGCGGCGCTCCATGCCAGCAACTGAGAACCTGGCACAGTGCCCTCGCTTTGCGAGGGCCGCGGGCTCGCTACGCGAGCCCGCAGCGTTAGCAACAACTCGTACGCTCACAACTATATATGTGATTATATGTTTTATGTAGTGTAGGACCCCCTGGGAACTCCGTGTATACTGTGGGTGGCTGTGTCAACCTGCAGGAAAAGATGTGTTATTCATTTATTATAGTGTATATAATATATTTGATTATTATTGTCCTGTAATAGAGCCCCTTCCCAACAAACAAAAAAAAAATACAAGTATGGCAGCATGAGAGTCTTCTAGAAATGAGGGCTCAGTGGATTGCACCACCTACACCTGTGGTATCTTGGTGAAAGTTACAACCATGCTCTGTGCTGGATACTTGGGTAAACATAAGCAGCCTTATTAAATTGTGATTCGGTACAATTAAAAGCAACTATTTAAGCAGAGAGCATATTTTATTTACAGAAGTTTTTAGTTAGTGAAGACCTTGCTTTTGGATAGAAGTTCACTAACTAAAAACTTCTGTAAAAAAATATGCTGTGTGCTTAAATAGAGCCCTTTTAAATTTACAGAATCGCAATTCATTAAGGCTGAGGGTTATCTTGCTTTGCATCATTATATAGAGCAATTAAAATCAAGTGTAACATTTGTAAACCCTTTTATAATGGAAGTTCAAGAAGGTATTTAAACTGTTTAATTACCAAGAATTTCTGCGGGAGTCCAGCGACACAAGAAATGGAAATTCTCACAGGTCCTGTAAGGACCATATATTAAGGGAATTATTATTATTTTATAAAAATATAATACAGTATACAAACGCTTTATTTACATTATTGCAATTATTGTTTACTCCCTTTGATTTTATGATGGCTTAAGAAATTTTTTGTTTGTAAACATTTTTGTTGTAGCAACCAGAGTGTAATTTGCAGAGTGCTTATTTTTGGTCTGCTAAGGGAAGAAAGCTCTACATAGAACAGTTTGAGTGATATAAAAACATTAATCAGTTTATTAAATGTAAATAAAATATTGTTTTTAAGGTGATTTACAATGCAGTGTTTGATGATGATGAGCTGTATTGATGAATTCCACCTTCTTTCAAGCCAAGGTTTTAAGTAGATATAATGGATAGAATACATGGGTCATTTTATTGGGATCTGCCATTAAAACTCTGTTTCTTTTATTTCTGCTAGTACAGCAATATCCTACTTTACATATAGCTCAATATTGTATCACAATTAATTAAATGTTTTCACATTGTAGAATTATTGAATAGATAATAAAACACACAGTCAGAATGTCCCCATCATCTCTAAATAAGAATAATATCACCAGAGCTGCTATTTACAGTGTGATCCGGCTCCCACACCAGCGTTCCACAGCTTAGCTTTTTCTGTGTGCCTTTTGGACTCCTGCCCTCACATGAGAGGTAGATAATAGGAGCTGTTGTGTATCAAGAATCACTTTTCGAGTAGCAAGTACTTTTAGTGCTTATGGAGTGAGGCTGCCAAAAAAATCAGTTTATTCCTTTCCAGGGCTAAAAGGAATGGAGAAATGTGATTTAACGTGGAAGCGGCGTTGCTCTCTTATTTTTGTAGATGCCAGAGCACCAATAAAAGGGCAGCACCATTAAAAGGGCAGTGCCACTAAATGGGCAGCACCACTAAAAGGGCAGTGCCAAGGGGTAGCTTCACTAAAAGGGTGGTGCCAAGGGCCAGAATACAACACTATTACATAGTTACATAGTAATTGAGGTTGAAAATCCATCAAGTTCAACCTTTTTAGATCTTCTTTGATCTGCAATATTCGGATTATTTGTTAATTGATAATTGATCCAGAGGAAGGCAAACAGAAAAAAACCCAAGTGAAACTTTTGCAATTGTCTCATAAGAGGAAAACATATATAAAATTCCTTCCTGACCCCAGCTACTGTCGATCGGACTTCTCCCTGGATCAATACTCCTTCTCTAATTAACTAGTATAACCCTTTTATTTAAAAATATATCCAATCCCTTTTGTACAGAATTGCACAGATTTATCATCTTTACTGAGAAGAACCTGTTTCTTTCTTTAAGGTGAAATCTTTTTACTACTACTCTCAAAGTTTGCCCTCTTGTCAGGGGAATACCTCTTGGCACAAAAAATTTACTTGACAAAGCCTTGTATTGACCCTGGATGTATTCATATAAAGTAATCATATCCCCCAATTTTTTTCTAGAGAAAATAAGTTTAATTTGGTTAGTGTTTCTTCATAACTTAGCCCCTATATTCCCCTTATTAGTTTTGTAGCCCTTCTCTGTATTTTCCCAGCTCTAAAATGTCCTTTTTATGAAGTTGTGCCCCAAATTGTACTCCATATTCCAAATGGGGGCGTACTAGGGATTTTTACATAAAAAGAATTATGTTTGCATCCCTTGCTTCTATACCCTTCTTAATACATGCTAATATTTTATTTGCCTTTGCAGCTGCTGCTTGGCATTGAGCACTGCTACCTAGATTGTTGTCCACAAGTACTCTCAAATCCCTTTCAAAATCTGATAACCCTAGATTTGCTCCATTAAGATTATAAATTGCATGGCTATTTTTCCTTCCCAGATGCATAACTTTACATTTATTTGTATTAAATCTAATTTGTCATTTAGTCGCCCATTTCTCTAATTTATGTAAACCCCTTTGGAGGGAAAGTACATCATTATCTGATTTAATTACCTTGCAAAAATGTAAAGAATACTTTCCAATCCTACTTCTAAGTCATGAATAAATATGTTAAAAAGGAGAGGACCTAATACTGAACCCTGAGGAACCCCACTTACCACATTAGTCCAATCTTAACATGTTCCATTTACATCAACCCTTTGCTTCCTGTCTTTTAGTCAGCTCTCAATCCATGAGCAAATATTTACTGCAATTCCTGTATTCCTTAGTTTGCTCAAGAGTCTTCCACGTGTCACTGTATCAAAAGCCTTTGCAAAATCCAAAAAGACTACATCCACTGAGTTGCCTTGATCCAAGTTCCTACTAACCTCTTCATAGAAACTAATTTGGTTTGTGTAACATGACCTATCCCTCAAAAATATGTGTTGATTCCTACTTATTTTGTTTAAATAGACATATTCCTGTATATAATCTCTTACTAACCCTTCTAAAAGCTTTCCCACTACAGGTCTATAATTTCCTGGATTTGTTCTTGCTCCCTTCTTAAATATAGGTATCGCCTCTGCTATTCTCCAGTCATCTGGTAGAGAACCTGTGTTGAGTGAAGCTTGAAAAATTAGATATAATTGTTTGGCTATTACAGAACCAAGCTCCCTCAGTACCCTTGGATGTATTCCATCAGGACCCAGGGCTTTATAAACTTTTTTTTCCAACCTCTTTTGGAGTTTTTCCTGCATTAACCAATTATTCTACAAAGGTAGTGTAGCCCCATTATGTTGCAGAGTCCCAACCACTGGTACCTCCCTTGTGAATACCGAGGAAAATAACCTATTTGGCTCATCTGCCTTTTCCTGGTCACTAATTATCAGACAGCCTGTTTCACATTGTAAAATTCCTATAACTCACTTCCTGGCCTTCTTTCCACTAATATATTTAAAAATATTTTAGGGTTAGTCTTATGCTCCTTTGCAATTAACTTTTCATTTTCTATTTTAGCCAGTCTAATAGTTCTCTGCACCAGTCTATACATTGTATTGCTGACTTTAGACCATTAAAATCTGCCCTTTTAAAATTAATATTTTTTGTTGTCCCCTTATAATTTAGTTTTTTTTTATTCAATCTCAAATGAGACTGTGTTGTGATTACTGTTTCCCAAAGGTTGCTCTATTTCAACATTTGATACTATATCAATATTATTTGTGTTGGCTGATTATGATAGCCTCATTTCTAGTAGGTTCTAGTAGGTTCTTGTATAACCTGGGAAAGATAATGATCCCTGAGTGTACTCAAGAACCTGCTCCCCTTTGCTGAACTGCTTGTATCATTTATCCAGTTTATTTGAGAGTGGTTAAAATCTCCCATAATTAGAACTTGCCCATGCTTAGCTGCATTTCCAATTTGTAATAACAATTGCATTTCCTCACTTTCAGCTATATATGGAGGTTTATAGCATACTCCAACAAACTCTATCCACGAATATTCAACATTATCACTAGTTCCACCATAAATATCTTCTCTGACTATAGGCTTATATTCAAGCTTAACATACAGACACATCCCTCCTCCTCTTTTACTATTGCCCTTATCATTTCCTAAATACGTTATAACCATCCAGATTAACAGTCCAGTCATGAGATTCATCCCACCATGTTTCAGTAATGCCTATTAAATCCCTGTTCTCATTAACTGCCAATAATTCTAGCAAGCGTTCACCTTATTTGATGAGTTTGTAGTTTTGAAGTGCCTGTCACTGTACTTGAGTTACTTAGTAATACCTCCCTATTGACTATACTAACCCTACCCCCATCTCCTTCCCCTTGACTAGTTAATTTGTTTCTTACCCCCTCTACACTTTCTACCCCGTTACTTTTATCTGGTCTGTCCCCCCAGCAGCTCCCTGTTCATTAAGGTGCAATCCACCCCTGCTATAGAGATTGTACCAAAGTGTGGAGTCAGCCCAGTGCTCTAAAGACCCAAACCCCCCCCTTAATGCACCACTTTTTTAGCCACGCTTTAACCTCCCTAAGCTGCTTCTGTCTCCCTGGACTAGCATGTGGCACAGTAGTATCTCAGAAAATACTATCTTGGAGGTCCTTGTCTTCAGCTTATTACCTAGTTCCATAAAATCATTCTTTAGGACTCTCCATCTTCCACTAACTTTGTCATTGGTACCAATAGGTACCAAGACTGCAGGTTCATTTCCAGCCCCTCCCAATAATTTATCTACCCGATCCACAACATGCCAAACCCGAGCACCCGGCAGGCAGCAAACTGTTCACTTGCTGGGATCTGGGTGACAAACCCCCCTACCACCGTCCTAATAATAGGGTCCTACCACCAAAACCTTTCTCTTGCTCTGCCTATTCTGCCCTCTCTCTCGCCTCCAGTAGAACTGTTCTCTCAGCTGTTAGAGGGAACAGCACGATCTGGCATTGCCATTCCTTAATGGACATCCCCAACACTCAATCTGGCAAATCTGTTGGTGTGTTCCAACTCAAAACTGTCCCGCCTCCTTCTACTGTTCCCGATGCTTCTCCTTGTAACTGTAACCCAGCTACCTCCCTGGTCATTCTCATTAGTCCCATTTCCACCCTTGCATGCTAGGCCCAGCTAAACTGTGCTCAGTGAGCACCAGCTCCATTTCCAGTTGAGCAATGTCACTAAGTGCTGCAATTCTCCTCTCCAGTTCTCCAATTTGAGTTTCAAGATAGGCAACATGCTCACACCTGTCACAGAGGTATGGACCCCGGATCAGCTGTTCCAGCAGTTCATACATGTGGCAGGATGGACACTGAGTGAGGTTGTCACGGGACTGACTCATAATTACTAATTACAGTGTGGGGGGAGGGAGTAATTGTATAAAGCACTACAATGTGCTCCCCTTTTCTTTGAACTCCCTCTTTTTATTTAACTTCCAACACTTATACTAGGAGTTTTTGCAAGCTCAAAAGGTCACTCCTACCCCTGTATATATAGGGTTCTTTCTACTCATTTGCCCATTAAGCACTGCTCAAGTACACAAACACACTCTACTGTTTAGGGGAAATCACAGAACAGAAGTAAACAGACCACAAAAAGTCACACACTGATATAGCTTCACAAAGGCAAAACCACACCCCCTCTCAGCTGTCACTACTCACTGCACAAGTACACACTTACTGTTTAGGAGTAATCACAGAACAGAGGTAAACAGAGCACAGGCAAAAAAAATGTATTACAATTTCTGTTGAAATAAAATTGCAGTGGAATCTACCATTTTGTTTCTGCTAAGACAGGAGGAGAGACCTTGAACAGACAGGAATTTTCTATCTGCACAAAGTAATTGTGGCATCTACAACCATCAGAGTCTGAAACAGGACTAAGGGAAATTTCATTAGTTTACACACCCCTGAAAGGAAGAAAATTAAAATCTTCTACTCTGAGTCACTGAATATCCAGTATGTTGCCTATCTTGTCTACCAACTTTCCCCCCTACTAGTACTGAATACATGATGAACCTAGAAAGCAAAACTAATAAATCCAGCCATAACATTGAACAAGCTGATGAGCCTTGTAGACTAATGAGATTTCCATTAGTCCTTTATAAAGCACTGACATTCATTTTCATATTTGCTCATTTCCTCAAGGGTTAGTATTAAACCAGATTTTAAGGTTATCTTGTGTCCTTGAGGACTGGAATTGGACACATCTGGTCTAGTGAAAGATTAAAAAAATTGCACTTTTTTTGTTTAAAAATACACAAAAGATTTGATCAGAGAAAAAAAAGGCAAAGAAGATTATTTTAACAAATGTATTGCAAAGTGTTTTATCTTACTATAAACTATAGCTAACTGCATAACATTGGAATATTATGGTGGCCCATTAAGTATGATTCAAATAAACTGTGCACTCCCCTTCTGGATTGCTACCTTGTCATGAAGAAGGGGCTTGTGTACTTCAATGAAACTCTGAGCTAAACCATGTAGGGTTACCAAAGATGGGTAGGTCATAGCAGAGAGGCCAGACAAATTGTGGTCTACTGACAACCAACTCCAGTATATTTGTCATGAAAACCTTAGGGATTAGCACAACCAGAAGCAAGATGTGACTGGTGTTCTTTGGTCCATAGGGTCACGATGAGTCGCACATGACTGAATGACTAAACAACAACAAAACTGTGCATTAATATCAATAATTCTTTTAAATTAAATGATTTTCCTTATGGTGCTTCAAGGACCTAATCTCAAGTAAATACACAGCACTGAGAAAAAATAGCTACTACATGGAAATGCTTGTTTAAGGATCAACATTTAGGAAATGAGTAGTTTTGGGTCAATAACTCACTAATTGGTTGGAAACTCCCAAAACTCAGTGGATGTTGTCTCAACTAAGACCTTATTTAGTATTCAGTCAGGCGGCTTCGTATTCACATTTAAATGAGCAGAAGATTCAAGCATTCCTGACAAGAGCACAAAAAGAGACACTGGCAATGTGTAGTGTTGGGTGTGGGGTATTTGGAGGGCTCAAGGGAATTCTGATCCTCAAAGGGGCATGGAAATCATCAAAACTGCCTGCGCCATCAGGTAAAGGCTTGAAAATCATGTTGGAATAATGTCAAATTGTGATCAGAACTTAACTATCATTTTAAATAACCAAGAGTTCACATCAACCTGAAGCCATGCAGGGTTTCTGCCTGATCAGTACTTAGATGAGAGACCACCTAGGAATACCAGAAGCTGTATGCTATGGCACCCTGGTGAAGGAACTGGCAACCCACTCCAGTATCTCTGCTGTCAATACCAAGTGGATCGTCATGGTGTGTTGTGTTCCATGAGGTCATGGAGAGTCAGTCACAACTGAACAATGCAAACACACATTAAAATCAGTTTTTAATGATCATTACACCTAGGTCAGCTAGTTTTTTTGAGGATAATGTCCTTTTAAATAGAATTGAACACACATACATATATACAATTTCAAAGACACGGTAACAAGAGATGAGGAATTTATGGGATTACAGGTTTCAGACTTGTTGTATCTGCTGTAACCGATTGATTTAGCTCTGGGGATCAAATCAAGGACTGAGAAGTAAGTGGATTAAGATGCTTTTGTGGTGAACTTGACTGATCTAGAAAAAGGAATATAAGGATTTGTCTGATTCTTGTAGAGTTTGATGGATCTCACTGACCTTTTACACTCCCATATGGGACTTATATGATGCCTCAGCAGGATCCTGGAAGCATCCACAAAACTTTAGTAGTAGATCTTGACCCTAACATGATCAGGACATGAAAAAATTATGTTATTTACCGTCGCAAACAGGTGCCAATTTTGTTGTACTACAGTGTCTTTTAATTGATAAGAAAACTATATTTCATGTGATTATGTGACAGACAGACAGATAGATAGATAGATAGATAGATAGATAGATAGATAGATAGATAGATAGATAGATAGATAGATAGAAATACTGACAGACAGACAGATGAACATATAGATAGACAGACAGATGCATATATGAATAGATAGATAGATAGATAGATAGATAGATAGATAGATAGATAGATAGATAGATAGATAGATAGATAGATAGGAGGGTCGATGTGTGCATGTTGATTAAAGTGGGAAGATCTGAGAAGATGTATATACTACACATGGCCACAGAAAGAAACACAGACAATTAGAGAGGATATCACTTTTATTTTTTGTAAGTTATTACAAGTCAATTATATTTTCCTCTACTGGATCATTACCTTGTCATGGTGAAGGCACTTGGGCACCTCAATGAAGCTGTGAGCCATACCATGTAGGGTCACCCAAGATGGGCAGGCCATAGCAAAGAGGTCAGACAAATCCTATTTCACTGGAGAAGGAACTGGCAACCCACTATAAAAAAATTGTATGGATGAGCACAACCAGACACAAGATGTGCCTGGCGTGCTGAGGTCCATACGGTCACAGAGATTCGGACATGACTGAACAACCAAATCACATTTTACTTAAAGAAAATGTCAGCATCTAGATTAAAAATAAGTTATTACAAGTCAAAAAATTATGTTATTTACCGTCGCAAACAGGTGCCAATTTTGTTGTACTACAGTGTCTTTTAATTGATAAGAAAATTATATTTCATGTGATTATGTGACAGATAGATAGATAGATAGATAGATAGATAGATAGATAGATAGATAGATAGATAGATAGATAGAAATACTGACAGACAGACAGACAGATGAACATATAGATAGACAGACAGATGCATATATGAATAGATAGATAGATAGATAGATAGATAGATAGATAGATAGATAGATAGATAGACAGAAATATAGCTGAATAGATAGAAAGACAAACAGAAAGACAGATGGATACATAGATTGACATACAGATAGATGAATAGATAGACAGAAAGACAGATAGACAAATAGATGAAGATAGATAAACAGATTTACTAAAAGATAGAGACAGACAGATAGATGAATATATAGATAGATAGATAGATAGATAGATAGATAGATAGATAGATAGATAGATAGATAGATAGATGGGGGGTCTCCAGTCTCCTAGATCACCCAGAGCCCCCAGTTCTGCCACTTGTGCTTCCTGTCTGCATAAATCATCACTCACATTGTTCAGAAGTGAAGCTCAGAGCCTGCAGACCCCGGGGGCTCCTCACAAACGTCTGTTTGAAGTTGTTCTTAAAAAGAAGAACTGATGTTTGTGAATTCCTGGAATAATATTTTACATAAATATAAATGAAAACTTACCGGGAGGCTCAATAATTATAAAATAAGTGGGGTCAGAGCTCCAGAAGGCAGTTTTTATTGCTACATTTCTTGTGTTTTGCTTTATTTGGTGGCTGATAGAAGAGAAACAGGAAGATAGATAAAGATGATATAATCAACTATAATAGCTGTCGTAATTGCGAGTTGTCATCATCGCGAGGCCCATACGTGATTGGCTTGAGGAGGGAGAGGCTCAAAGTGGCTGATGAGTAACAGGCTTCAAAAAAATTACGTATTTAACGGACGTCATCTTTTTCAGCCCATAACTTGGAAACCATCGGAAGACCTCCAAAACACGCCAGTTACTTAAAAAATTAACTTACAACCTCTCACACGGCACAGGGGCAGAGGCAGGATGCCTGTATGTGAGGTTACAAGCTAATTTGATGTTTAATTGGCGTTTTGGGGATGTCTGAAAATGGCTAAGCGAGGAAAAAAATGGCTGCATAAAGACGTACATTTTTTTCAAGCCAGTAAATTGTTAACACATTTCGGGCTTGGCGAAAATGAATAATTTCCCAAGCCCGCAAATAGTTTAACACCTGAAAATGCAAACAGGAGCACAGCGGAGGGAAAGGGGGGAGAAAGACACAGGAGAGGGAGAGGGGGAGAGGGTGAAAAGAGACAGAGCGGAAGGAGTGTGGGGGAAAGAGACACAGGGGTGAGAGATGGGGGGAATAGACACGGGGAGGGAGATAAGGGGGAAAATAACAGGTGAAGGAAAGGGGGCAAAGAGCACCAAAGTCGCTCATCGCGAGGCCAGGAAGTTGAGGGTTGGCCAATGCCTACAGTGAGCAGCGAAGCCGCTCATTGCAGTGCTTGCGATGAGTTCCAAAGGAGCTCATCGAAAGGCCTGTAAAGTAGAGATGGTCGAAGGCACTCATCCTGAGGGGGGGGGGGAGAGGCCTTTGGCGCTCATTGCGAGGAGCGCAAGTTGGCGGTTTTGCCAAGGCTTGCATTGAAGGACTTGTGATGAGCGCCGAAGGTTCTCATCGTGAGGTCTGTAAAGTAGAGGGGGGAGAGGCTCGCAATGAGCACCAAAGGAGCTCATTGTGAGGCCCGCTAGTTAGAGGGGGAGAACCTTGCATTGTGTGGCAAACAGCATTGCTAGGCTTCAAATGTAATTGCCTTCATTTTTGACGGGCAAGTCGCAAGTATCTCATAATGTTGCATCATGATCCTGGTATTGAGAAACCCACATGCATTCAGTGCTGACCACGGAAGGAGGCAGCATGTATTATTTATTTCATTTCAAATTATTTATATTTACATTTATATTTAACTTTTATTTAGAATTTTTTTTTTTTATAAATATTTTTTATCATATTTTATTTATAGTTATATTTAAATTTTATTAATTTCTGTACTGAGACTTTATCATTCTAGTACAGTGGTTAAAATATCTGCCTTAGAATTGCAGGTTGTTAGTTACAACAACTTGGGCTCCTTGGCCCTCATTCAATTGCAATTTGGCCAATTGAATAGGGCTCTAAATAAGCACATAACATATATATTTTTTAAAGAAGTTTTTAGTTAGTGAAAACCTTGCTTTTGGATGGATGCTTACTAACTAAAAACGTATTTAAACAAAATATGTTATGTGCTTATTTAGAGCCCTATTCAATTGGGCAAATTGCAATTGAATGAGGGCCCTTTTGTTTTATTTTATTTAGTTTATATCATTATTTTAAAAGCATTGCAACACCCATATTACTGTTTTATCCTGTAACTTAAAAATATATAAATATAAAATGCAACCTCATCTGGTAGTTGGAATCTCTACATGACTACAAAGAGATGAAAAAGAACAATTTAATTAATATAGGCTGAAACAAAAAATCATCACTCAGCCTGCACAACTGTCATAACTCATTGTGTATTCTGTCGGTTCATGGGAGGATAGGTGCAGTCTAAATGAAAATATTTTGTAGTTAGTGGTTTTATACATGTAGTTTTATGAGCTATACCATACTAGAAATTCTTATGAAAAATAGAAGGTCGAAAATCATGTGATAACAAATGATTTTTCCTTTTTGAAATTGCTATTAAATTAATTAAGTTAAATGATTTTGTAGTTAGTGATCTTATATATGCACTATCATGGGCTATACCAAACTAGAAATCCCTATAACAAATAAAGGGTGGATAGTCATTGGATAAAAAGTGTTTTACTTTTGGAAATTGCTGCTAATTAAATGAAATGAAAATATTTTGTAGCTAGTGGTTTTAATGTATTTAGTAACATTTAAAAAAATAAAAAACACTTTTTTTATCCCATGATTTTCCACCCTTTTTTGTTATAGGAAGTGGAGGAGCCATCATGTATACAATGCTGGCAGTAAGAAGAAAGTAACATATTTTTATTTTTTAAAAGCTTCTTTTTTTTAAATGATTTTATGAGCTGATTACTGGAGATTGTTTTAAAAGGTTTTACATTTTGCCTTTTAAAGCCTGTAATTGTAACTCAAAGACAGAACAGGAAGAAAGTAAATAAATAAATCCTCTGCTGGCTTATTAAATATCTGACCTATTTTTCAACATTTTCCACTTGCTAATGTTTTTTTGTACAATTATGCTCATTTTGCTGCACTTTACATTTCTATATTTTTTGTACAGGAAGGGGGTATTTGGGTGGTATTAGAGGAAATAGGAGAACAACAAGTACTTAATGCTTAGTAGTGTAGGGACTCATTTTAGGGTAAACTTTGGCCTCTATAAAACCCCACTTGGAACAAGCAAAGCATCTAAACATAGAAGAATCAGTGTACTAAGGGCAAAATGTTTTGAATGGGGTTTAGCAAAATCATATTTTAAAGTAAATTAATATCACGTAATGTTTGAAATCTGGATTGCCACCTTGTCAAGATGAAGGGGCTTATGTACTTCAATTGAGCGGTGAGCTATTCCATGTAGGATGACACAAGATGGGCAGGTCATAGCCTTGAGGTCAGACAAATCACGGTCCACTGGAGAAGGAACTGGCAACGCATTCCACTATCTTTGCCAAGAAAACCGTATGGATAAGCACAACCAGACATAAGATATGCCTGGTGTGCTTCAGTCCATAGGGTCATAGAGAGTCGGACATGACAGAATGATTAAACAACAACACCCTCTATTAAAATGCAGCATGCCAGCAGGATGCATCAAGTTTTTATGATGATTTATTAAAATGAACACAATTTATTGGTAGATAGAATGGGCAGAGTAGATGAGTTCTTACCTGCTGTTAGATCTATGTATATCACCATGGCGGGATTTCTCATTAGGCCAAATAGGCAGCCGCCTAGGGGTGCTTCCCTGTGAAGAGTGTCTCATTATGCACCTCAAAATGTTCCTCTGCATAAAAAAGGGAATATTGCCGTTCACAGACTCGCCAATAGGGCGTGAATACCTGTAAATAGAGAGAGGGTAAGCTGCTGTGCCTAGGGATGCCAAACATGTAAATCTGTAGTCCCACCTAGTACAATACAATACTCTTCCATGCCATTTAGCTGTCTCTGCTTTGTTTGCCTTAAAGGGACTGCTATGTAAAAGTAGCCAGGAGGGGCAAAGAGTGTGACAGATGAGATCCTTCCACTCCCCTGTGACTCCTCTGTGTATCACTATCTGCCCAATCCTGCATTATGACTATATTTGTTTCCTAATGTAGCTATGAAACATGGTAATTGATGTCACATATTGCAACAATGTAATTGATGACAAATACTGCAACATTATAATTGATGTCAGATAAAAGCCACTTGGCCAAGTCTGGCTCTGTATACAGAGCTTTTTAAGGGAACCATTCATCTCACTCACAGACACTATAGACAAATAATGTGAATGGAATCAGTTTGTAATAAAAATTTATATTTACCAGAGGCTGAAGTCCTTCAGTAGAGAAATATTTAGCAGTTTATGTCGGAAGCTTTCATGGCGCCTTAATGTATGTTGATTTGTGTTTGCAATCACAATGTGGCCCATATGGTGTGGTCTGCGCTCCTCCTAATGAGTCTTAGTAGGTGTCTCATGGATTATTATTATGGAAGTGTCCCATGATAATTAATTAAGGAACATGTAACTCACAGTTTGTTTTAATCAGTTTTTTTTGCATAAAAATATCAAGAACACTGACATTTATTCTGCAACAGGCCATATATAACGTATCTAATTTTGACCAATCTGGAGCCGTATAGAGACTAAAACATATTTTAATCTCTTTAGTCACTAGTTATCTGGCTCCTGTTTTTAAAGGAGGTTGCTGTTCTTATAGGAGGTTGCAGGATGTTACTATGTCAATAATATAACTGTGTATCTATGTACTTTATTGTACTTAATTAAGAAGTACTTGGCTGACAGATGCCCTGTGGTCCATAGGGTTACAGAGAGTTGAGCATGACTGAACAACTAAACAATAAAATAGCAATAAAATGTTAAGCCTGGCAATGCTGTTTGCCACAATCTGAGCACCTTGAGCGCTCATCGTAAGCCCCGCACTTAGCGCCTTTGGCGCTCATCGCATGGCCCGCAATGCTCATTGCGAGCCGCTCCCCCTTTACGGGCTTCGCGATGAGCGCCTCATAAATGACAGCAATACAATTTGAAACCTGGCAATTGTGTTTGCCACACATTGCCAGGCCCTGCCCCCCTCCCAACCTGCCTGCTTTTGGTTCTCATTGCAGGCCTCATAATGAGCGCCTCCTCCTTACTGGCCTTGCGATGAGTACCTTCGGAGCTCATCACGGGCCTTGCAATGAGCACCTTCAGTGCTCATTGAAAGCCTCCCCCGCTCTACTTTCTCCCCATGTCTCTTTCTCCCTCCCCTGTGTCTCTTTTTCTGCCCCTTTTCCTCCCCTGTGTCTCTTTCCACCTCTCTCCCTCCCTGTGCCACCCCCCTCTCCTTCCCATGTGTCTCTTTGCCCCCTCTCCTTCCCTTGTGTCTCTTCCTCCCTCTCCCTCCCTTGTGTATTTTCCCCCGTGTCTCTTCCACTCCTCTCCCTCCCCCGTGACTCTTACCACCTCCTCTCCCTCCCCTGTGACTCTTACCACCTCCTCTCCCTCCCCTGTGTGTCTCCCCCCCTCCTCCCCTGTGTCTCTTCCCCTCCTCTGTGTCTCTCCCCCCTCTGCCCCTTTGTCTCTCCCCCTTCTTTGTGTCTCTCCCCCCTCCTGCCCTGTGTCTGTACCCCCACCTCCCCTGTGTCTCTCCCCCTCCTCCCTTGTGTCTCTCCCCCCTCCTCTGTGTTTCTCCCCTTCCTCCCCTGTGTGTCTTCTCCCTCCTCTACCTCCCCTGTGTCCCTTCTCCCCATCTCGCTCTCCTGTTTCTCTTACCCATCCTCTAGCTCTCCTGTGTATCTTCCCCCCTCCACTGTGTCTCTTATTCCCTTCTATGCCTCCCATGTCTCTTCCTCCCGTGTCTCTCACTCCCTCCTTCCTCCCATGTCCCTCACCCCCTCACGTACCCATCCGGGCGCACACACGGCTGCCCGCTCGTGCGCACGCACACCCATCCGACACAATGCGCATGTGCAGCATGATGCGATCAATCGTAGTTGTCACACTGCGATTTGACGACAAATCGCAGTTTGACAATTATAATATGTGATTGAAAACCTGGAACCCTCCATGTTTCTTTAACATTATTATTTTTTAATTATGAACAAATGCACTAATACAATAAAAAGCATAACAGTAAATAGAAACACAGGTATATTATATTCCTAGTGAATCCATAAAGCATCAATATCAGGTTGTTATTGTTTAGTCGTTTAGTCGTGTCCCACTGTCTGTGACCCTATGGACCACAAGCACATTTTGTGACTGGGTGTGCTAATCCATAAGGTTCTCATGGCAAAGATACTGGAGTGGGTTGCCAGTTCCTTCTCCAGTGGACCACGATATGTCTGACATATTTGCTGTTACCTGCCCATCTTGGATCACTCAACATGCTATAGCTCACAGCTTCACTGAGATACACAAGCCCCTTTCAACACAACAAAATAGTGATCCAGAAGGGCCCATATCCCTTTATTATTCATTTATTATCCTTTTATTATTGCTTTACAATTTAAGCATGTAATGACTTTTTATGGATGCATTCATAATTACTATATAAATAATGAAAAGTATAGGGACGAAGAGAGGGGGTTGATCGTTTAAAATTAATTAAATCTCTAGTGGAGCTTTATTGTGAACCCCAATTTATTTAATGCTTGTACTGTGTCCTTTACATGTTCACGCTCACCCCTTTGACGCCGCCGCAGATCTTTCCTTTAATGTGTCTGAATTCTCTGAGAGCTGCAGAAGAGGAATTCAAAGAGCGCAGGATGTGTCTGAGAGCAAAGCGTTGGCTGTTGTGTGAAGGGGCTCTCTGGAGAGAGATAGATGTGCAGAGATAGAGAGCGTACGAGAGCGATACCGAGAGGAGGAGACATCACACGACAATTTGACAGTGCAGCAAGGACTTATGCATATATTACAATTCCCTGAACATCCTACAACAGGTTAACTGCTGAGGGCCTGGGCATTTCTACCGCGTGGTAATTTAGCCGCGCCGGCTGCTCGTCCATTCATAAATGAGTAATTAAATTGCTTTTTACGAGGACAATTGTGGTATAAAGACACCCATTTCTTCCTAGACGCTCATTAATTTTCTTTCCTGGCTGCATGGTTTATAGTCTCTCATTTTTGTTATTTTTTTCGCTCTCTCCCTGTAATAGAACCTAATTGTATTAGATTTGCAGCCACTACCAGAAACTAAAAGCAATCTGATAATTCCAAGCAGGTGAAACAGCTGTCAAGGAATAGGTCCAGTGAATCTTTATCTAACATATCTCAGCCATGTAAGATGTTTAATGTAGCAGTGAATAAACTGATAAGTGAGTGCAAAGAGCTGAAAGAGACACTAAAAGCAATATGGTGATTCCAAGTGGGCGAAATAGCTGTTAGGCTATAGGTCCAGTGATTCTTTATCTAACATATCTCAGCCACATAAGATGTTTAATGTAGAAGGGAAATAAACATACAAGTGAGTGAGTGTAAAGTGCTGAAAGATACTCTACAAGCAACCAAATGGGCGAAACAGCTGTCAGGAAACAGGTTCAGTGACTCTTTATCCAGCATATCTCAGCCACCTAAGACGTTTAGTCTAGCAGGGAAATAAACTGACAAGAGAGTGAGTTCAAGGTGCTGAAAGTGACTACAAAAGCAACCTAATAATGTTGATTGGCCAAAACAGCTGTCAGGGGATAGGTCTAGTGCCTCTATATCTAACAAATGTCAGTCATGTAAGATGTTTACTGTAGAGGGCAACATAACTGATACGTGAGTGCAAAATGCTGAAAGATACTCTAAAAGCAACCTGATTATTCCAAGTGGGTGAAACAGCTGTCAGGGAATAGGTAGAGTGACTCTTTATCTAATAGCTCAGGTATGTAAGATATTTAATGTAGAGGGAAATAAACTGAGAAATAAGTTCAAAGTGCTGAAAGAGACACTAAAAGCAACCTGATAATTCCAAAAGGGTGAAACAGCTGTCAAGGAATAGGTCCAATGACTCTTGATTTAACAAATCTCAGCCATGAAAGATGGTTAATGTAGCAGGGGAATAAACTGATAAGTGAGTGCTAAGTGATAAAAGAGACACTAAAAGCAATCTGATAATTTCAAGTAGGTGAAACAGCTGTCAGGGAATAGGTCCAATGAATCTTTATCTAAGATATCTCAGTGATGTAAGATGGTTAATGTAGAGGGGAAATAAACTGATAAGTGGATAAAAAGTGCTGAAAGAGACACATCACCTAGAATCCTGATCTGTAACTAGGCTATGTTAACTAAACTGAGATCCATCCAGTCCACAGTTATCTATACAGATCTTTCCAGCTTTAAAGGGACTCTTTCATCCCAAAACCAAGTTGTTCTTTTAGGTTATTCTTAAAGAGCATGAAAAACTGGCTACATGATGTGTTATTCATATTGGAAAATGTCTGCTTCTCTGTCTATGTAGTGGTAAAAATAATGACCCCCAATTTTATCTGGAAGTTAGACCCCTCTCCCGCCCTTATCAAGCTCATCAGCATACAACTTAAAAATCAATTCCAAATATTTCAGAAATTATTAACTGTATAGGAAAACTGCTAGTACAATATATAGGCAGTTTTTAGTGCTCTTTAAAGTGAAATCATGCTGGGTGTGCAGTGTCTCATACCAACAAATGAGTGACCATCTCTCAGCAACATGTTGCTGAGAAGTGGTCCCTGAAAGGCTAGGACACTACACTGCACACCCAGCCTTACAGAGTTAGTGTCTTCCTATGCTGCAGTGGCCAGACGTACTATATACAGAGACTATTAGACCGCAAAAAACAGAGCTGATAAGCACTTCATAATAAAATAAAGTCCATAAACGTAAATGGATACACAGTGATATGATATACCTATTAACATCCTGGAACCTGCCATATCCCTTTAAAAAAAAGTATTTCTTAAAAGACCACTGTATAATTAAAACATGTTTTTCCTCAAAAAAATGTTTGTCCATAGCTTACACAGCTGATGTTATTTTGATACATTCTTCCAAACAAGACTGGTGCTCCATAATCACATAATCATTGTTATGACTGTAATGTTATATCTTAAGCAATAATAATAACACCAACAGCCTTATTAAATTGCGATTCAGTAAATGTAAAAGGACTCTATTTAAGCACAGAGCATATTTTATTTATAGAAGTTTTTAGTTAGTGAAGACCTTGCTTTTGGATAGAAATTCACTAACTAAAAACTTCTGTAAATAAAATATGCTCTGTGCTTAAATAGAACCCTTTTACATTTACCGAATCGCAATTTAATAAGGCTTCAAGTCTGTTTTGCTGCGTCCAATTGGCCACATGAGGATATAAATACTAATTTGGATGATGAAGACAACAAAGTTGAAGAAATAAAGATTTTCTAGCCCAGTCCACAAAGGGTAAAAGTAACTATTTGTTTGATTTAAGCAAAAAAACAGAGCTTATAAGCACTTCTTAATAAAATAATGTACACGTAAATAGATACATATAATATATATTTTCTTAGAGAACCACATTAGGAATAAAAAAAGTAATTTTGTTACATTCCAAATAGTCCCTACAAAGCTCTGCCCCCAGTAGTTCATGCACACAGTGTTTCTGTACTACTACAGGTACTAGCCAATCATGGATGTCTCTTAACAGCATGTTGCTAAAATTGTGCTGATAGATAATATGTGATTGGCTAGTTCCTACAGTACTATAAATACACTGTGCATGAGCTGGTGGTGGCAGACATTTGTTGGAACTGTTTAAAGGGTTGCCAAGAAAGGAACCATGTATAATGTGGTATTGGATTAAAGAGTGATAATTCATTGTGGGCTCACTTGCATCTCCCTGCCCAGTTTCTCAGAGTACCGTGCAACAACTGTATTTCTTGGAATTCTGACCAGGAAATAAGTTTTGTAATGTATTTTTAAACATTCAAATTTGAACACAAATGTACTATCTATTTACTATATGCTGTAAAGTGGAAGCTTCCTTCGCTCTTTTGCCCACCATAAGCTAAATGATATAGTGGTATATAAAGTGGACCCTTGGAATTCATCGTTAATTGGTTCCAGAAGGCACAACAAGTACCAAGGTTTTTGCTCATCCAGACATGTTGAATACTGAAATCAACGAGTTTGGAGGTAGTTGCATACCGAAGATCCACTGTGGGTAGGTTTCCTGGCTTGTGCATAATCCACCCTGAGCTTTGTTTAAAGCTATGTAATATAGCAGGCATGTGCTTAAAGGAAACCATGTTTAAAATGTTATAGGATTAAAGAGTGAAGCATTTGTGGACCCATTTGCATGTCCCTGCCCAGGTTTCCAGAATGCAGTGTAATAACTGTATTTCTCGGAATTCTGAGCAGGAAATTAGTTTTTAACTTGTTTTAGAAATTCAAATGCGAACACAGATGTACTATTTATTTACTGAATATATGTACATAGATGTTGTAATATATAAATATATATATATACATATATATATATATATATATATATATATATATATATATTTATTTTTTTCTGATTTTACACCAAACTTTTTACATACAAGCTCTGTGAGTTGATATTATTTATGATCACCCTGTGTTCCCTGTTCCACATAAGTATATATATATATATTATATATATATATATATTATAATTGTTTTATTATTTTTTTCTATACCCATAAGAGCTGATGACATTTGACCTCTTTACTAATATCCCTGACCCTATATATTGCCCCATGTTTTATGCACCTGGCAGCAAAGCCTTGTTTTACCCCCAAACTCCTGCAATGCGTCAGAATTACCCAAAGCATCTGTTCCTCGTCTTCATGTTATTGAGATATTAGTCCCGGCAAATTCAAGATAAAGAGGTTAAAACTTAATTCTTTATTGATCGGTTGTTAAAACTTCAGCCACATTTTGTTGGCTTTTTTCCTCCTCACTCACATTATCTCCTGAGGAAGGCGCTTTATGGACCGAATGTTGAGTAACATAGATTAAATTTTAAGTATAGATCAATAAGGAATTACTATTTTTAAGGCTCTGAGCTTCTGTATAAGAATTATAATCCTCAGCCATAAAGCAGCACTGAGTTTAAACATAAATTGTATGAAACATCTTAAGTAGTGTACTAGCCAATCCCCAGGACATTTAAACGAGTTTATCAACATATGGTTTCTCGCAGACACCGGCTGATACATTTATTAAGTCTCAGACTTGATTATAGATGTGAGACATGCCACCGGATGAGGTGGTCAGGGATAAGGGGTCTAAAAATTTATTTAGGACAAAAAATACCCAAAATTAATGTACATGGCAGTCTGTGGGATATCCTGGGTATAAATTTGTATGATTGTCTGTGTCTCGTATGAAATAATTTTATTGAAGAACTCTGTATATTTGAATTTTCTTTTGTGGGCTCCATCCCCAAGGCACCAGTAGGCAGAGCGTCCTAGCCAATGAGCTGTTTGGATTTGTTATATGTAGGTGGTTCATTAGAGACAGGGGGATTGTAAGGACAGATTGCGACACTTTGTATCTCTACAATACCAAAACAATGACATAAATCAAATGATTAAAGGGATCGCATGTCAGCACCATCCCTAATAAATAATCCATTGGAGCCCCTAACTAAACATTCAATAACAAGCACTGTGTATGGGGTGCAAAATGCAGTTCGGGAATAATGGCCTGGGAGTGTTTTGTGAAATGAAATGCAAAAGTAACGCTCACATTAGAGGTTATACATTTATATGTGAACTGAAATAGAATATTTACTGTGTTGTGTTGTTATTATTAGTACTAGTAGTACTATTATTATTATTATTATTATTATCCTTTATTTGTGACTGTTAGCTCACATGCAAAAAATTTTTTGCAAAATGTAACATGCATAAACTGCTGTATGTATTTATACTTTAATGGTAGTAGACATGTTGCTTTTGTCCCTAACAGCATTAGAAAGCTGGTAGGAGTAAGAGTAACCGTGGATTCAGATAAGGGACCTATCCTATGTTCTGCCTTTCAGCAGGGGTGACCAATGGCCACTAGGTGGAAAGGATGAGATTTTGTTCAAATTCCTAGGTTTATGGTTAGGGGTAGAATTAAGGATTAGGGGTTTAGAGGTAGATTTAGAGGGTAGATTAAAGTGTTAGGTTTAGATTAAGGGTTATGGGTAGAGTTAGGTGTTAGAGGTTAGGGTTGGATTTAGGGGTTAGGTTTAGATTTAGGGGTTAGGTTTAGATTAAGGGTTATGGGTAACTTTATGGATAAGGGGTTAGGGTTAGTTTTAGGCATTAGGGTTAGAGAAAAAGAGTGATTTATGGGTTATGGGTAGATGTAGGGGTTAGGGTTTAGGGATAGATTTATGGGTTAGGGTTAAAGAAAAGTGGTAGATTTAGGGGTTAGGATTAGGATTTACGAGTTAGGATTTAGGGTTAGGGTAGTGTCACATGCTAAGCTTTGCACAAACAAAAAATTCTCACGAACACCGCCTAGTGGCCTCTGGCCGCAACTGCTGGCAGACAGAAAACAGTAAAGATCCCAGGTAAGATCTGTATTCAGTTATATTGAAAGACTTCCACTTTACATAGTTACTTAGCTCAGTAGAAGAATAAGGCAAAACAGTAAGACCCGACAGGAAAATGAAATGTTTAATTACAGTTGTTCTTAAAAGTTTGCCTACCCTGGTAGAAATTGTGAAATGTTGGAATTTATTTTGAAAATATGACTGATCATGCAAAAAAAAAAAATATTTTATTGAAGGATAGTGATCACACGAAGCCATTTATTATCACATAGTTGTTTGGCTCCTCTTTAAATCATAATGATAACAGAAATCACCCAAATGGCCCTGATCAAAATCGTACATACCCTTGAATGTTTGGCCTTGTTACAGATACACAAGGTGACACACAAAGGTTAAAAGTACCATTAAAGGTCAATTTCCCACACCTGTGGCTTTTTAAATTGCAATTAGTGCCTGTGTATAAATAGTCAATGAATTTGTTAGCTCTCACGTGGATGCACTGAGCAGGCTAGATACTGAGCCATGGGGAGCACAAAAAAGAACTGTCAAAAGATCTGCGCAACAAGGTAATAGAACTTCATAAAGATGGAAAAGGATATCAAAGATATTGAAAGCCTTGCAAATGCCAGTCAGTACTGTTCAGTCACTTATTAAGAAGTGGAAAGGTCGGGGATCTCAGGATACCAAGCCACGGTCAGGAAGACCAAGAAAGATTTCAGCCACAACTGCCAGAAGAATTGCTTGGAATACAAAGAAAAACCTACAGGTAACCTCAGAAGAAATACAGGCTGCTCTGGACAGTGTGGTTGCTTCAAGGAGCACAATACAACAATACTTGAACAGAAATGAGCTGCATGATCGAGTTGCCAACACCTTGACACGCCTTACAGCTTCTGGCACACTGTAATTTGGAGTGACAAGACAAAATAGAGTTTTATGGTCACAACTATAAGCGCTATGTTTGGAGAGGGGTCAACAAGGCCTATAGTGAAAATAATATCATCCCCACTGTGAAGCATGGTGGTGGCTCACTGATGTTGTGGGGGGTGATCTCTAAAGGCACAGGGGTCATGTGAAAATTGATGGCAAGATGACTGCCAGACAATTTGCATTCTTCTGTAAGAAGGCTGCGCATGGGACGCTCTTGGACTTCCCAGCATGACAATGACCATAAGCACAAGGCCAAATTGACCCTCCAGTGGTTACACCAGAAAAAGGTGAAGGTTGTGGAGTGTCCATCACAGTCTCCTAACCTTAATATCATTGAGCCACTCTGGGGAGATCTCACACGTGGGGTTCCTGCAAGACGACCAAAGACTTTGCATGACCTGGAGGCATTTTGCCAAACGAATGAGCAGCTATAGCACCTGCAAGAATTAGGGGCCTCATAGACAACTATTACAAAAGACTGCATGCTGTCATTGATGCTAAAGGGGGCAATACATAGTATTAAGAACTAAGGGTATGCAAACTTTTGATCAGAGCCATTTGGGTGATTTCTGTTGTCATTATGACTTAAAAAAGAGCCAAACAACCATGTGATAATAAAAGTCTTTATATGATCACTATCCTTCAATAAAATATATGTCTTTTACACGATTAGTCATATTTTCAAAATAAATGCCCAAATTTCACAATTTCTGCCAGGGTATGCAAACGTTTGAGCACAACTGTATACAAACAGAATGATCTTAATATAAGATTTTCTTTAAAAATATTTTTATGCTCTTGGCTGTTAGTTTGTTACATACTTTACATACTAAAGTTTTCCCAAACTACAGCAGGGAGGGCTTTGTTGCACCTGATATGTCAATCTCAACACTTATATGGAAGTTCTGATATGTTGCAGAGTCCATATGTACAAGTAGATTTAAAGTAAATATTTAACCCAGTATTTCAAGCATGTATTTTACATGTATGATAAATATTTGAGGTCTGTCTCCTTTAAATGTAATTTAGAGACAGGCCATACAGAACAACAATAACAGCACTTGACAGAAACCTTTACTGTGCGCTATGATGGGTCTGACTCACTGAATGTTACTGTTGGTTCATTAGCTGTCGACCGCTGCTCGGAGATTAAGTGTGTGTGGAGTGGGTCATGTGATGCTTTTTAATACATAATCAGTTGGGAAGTCTTAGTCAGCCAATCATTGATCAGCATTAATTGGAGGTATTTTTTATCTTTGGGCTTTAAATAAAAACTAACATTCAAATGATGGATAAACAAATATTGTTAACCTGTCACATTTAAAGGCCCATTGTAGTCTGGGAAAACATGATGTATTTGTGGCCAAATTTAGCAGCTGTGTATTTGATGAGCAGATTGCCTGGTGGTCCAGTGGTTAGGATGCTGATGTTTCACCGCTATGACCTGGGTTTAATTCCAGTCAGGGAACCAAGAAGCCATGCAGAGTTGGGCCTGGTCAGTACTTGGATGGGAGACCACCTTGGAATACCAGGAGCTGTATGCTGTGGCCCACTGGAAAAGGAACTGGCAAACCACTCCAGTATCTCTGTCATGGATACCAAGTAGATGAGAATGATGTGTTACAGTCCATGAGGTCACAGAGAGTCAGACACGACTAAATGATGCAAACACACACACATATAAGCATACAAGTATACCTGTTTTTTTATTTTTATTTCAATAGACACATCCTGTGCCTGAAGCATGCCATGTTTATGTCTGATTTGGAGACTGGGTGGGTGTGTTTTTTTATCTTTTCAAGAGCCAAAGGAGGAGTGAGGGAGATTTGCTAATACACTGTTAGATTCAGATAAGATTTAAGCACTGGTTAGCTATTCCCCCTTCCATGCACCTGCAATTTGCTAAAATGACAGTATTTTTCTAAAATTGTTTTTATGCACATGATTGTCATAGCTGTAATTGTTATTAGTTTGTTGCATAACATGTGCAGTTTTATTAAGCTACAGTGGTCCTTTAACCCTTCTCCTTCTCTCCTAGCCCTTGTCTAATCTGTATATAATATTGACACATTTATCTCAGAAAGCTGAACAGCAGAAACCAAAATGGTAGATTCTAATGCAACATAATTGCATATAAAAGATAATAGATTAGAAGCTTTATTAATTTATACTATAAACAATGTAGCGCATTGTGGCCCCATAATGTGATATGTTATGTGAATTATCACATATATAGTTGTGAGCGTACGAGTTGTTGCTAACGCTGCGGGCTCGCGTAGCGAGCCCGCGGCCCTCGCGAAGCGAGGGCCGCGACTCGCGTAGCGAGCTGCGGCCCTCGCGTAGCGAGGGCCGCGGCTCGCGCAGCGAGCCGAGGCCCTCGCAAAGCGAGGGCACTGCCCGAGGGTCTCAGTTGCTGCAAGGAGCGCCGAAGGCGCTCCTTGCCAGCAACTGAGACCCTCGGGCAGTGCCCGCGAGGGCACTGCCCGAGGGTCTCAGTTGCTGGCATGGAGCGCCGAAGGCGCTCCATGCCAGCAACTGAGGACCCTCGCTTTGCGAGGGCCTCAGTTGCTGGCATGGAGCGCCGTAGGCGCTCCATGCCAGCACCTGAGGACCTCGCAAAGCGAGGGCCGCAGTTGCTGGCATGGAGCGCCGAAGGCGCTCCTTGCCAGCAACTGCGACCCTCGCAAACTTCACGTCGCAACCCAAACACTACGACACACACATTACGACACTCGCAAACAACATACGACACACGTTCACACACATTACGGACTCGCAACACTCGGACGCAACTCGCGAACATTACAAAATGTAAAACACAATACATACACACACCACATACATAAAAAACTTACCTACACCAAGAGGGAGCACCCAGCACCTCAAAAATACAACTTACATCTCGATTTTACTTCAAATAAAACAGTTTAGAGACTAAAAAAAAAAACGAAGCGAGAGAAAAAATGGCCGCCGAACAAAACGAAAACGAGGCTACAGCACTCTAAACTCGCAAAACACCACAAGAAACTCGCAAAACACCACAAAACACCTACGGATATTCCGATACAAACGTATAACACACATTACTCGCCATTTCACTCCAATGCGGAAGTACACGACAACGGTTTGGGCTCGCGCACGCACAGTGTTACACTGCACACATTCAGCATGCTTACACAGCACATCCACACCACTAATGCTGCAGCAACATCAAAACACATTCACAGCTCTTCCACACAATGCTTTACAATAGGTAAAGTATATTCATTTATTAATGTATTATATATTTCATTATTACACACTAAACAGCATTAGCTACCTTACAATTTCATTGCCGTCATTTTTTGACGGGCAATTCGCTAGTTGTATATAATCAATAGTGATGCGCTGAGATAAGAGTGCACTTGAGGTGAGCTTCCTCAGCACGCTTTGCTGTCAAAGACGCTCTTCTTGCGCTCTCTTCTCTGTAAAGATGTCACATAGTTGAGGGCTAATTGTCGCCCGGCATTGATGAAAACCCGGAGTCTGTCCACAGTGCCACAGCGCATAAGGTGACAGTGACACCAAGTGGCTGCAGCCGGGATTGCATGTGTATTTGTGTCCTAATCAACTCTTAAAAGGCCACTGTAGTCCAAAACTTTCTAGGATGTATTTAATATAACACGTCTTATCCATTAGCTAAATGGAGTTATGTCTGTAAAATAAGTTATATTGATTCGAGAATATTACCTATTAAAGCATCACAAAAACAGATAGAAAATAATATGTTGGATCCTCATTTATCCTACTAGTGATGATAGATGTAATATAAACAAGCCTGAGTTTTCTTATCAGATCTACAATCAATTAAATGGAATGCCAGCACAAATTTATTGAGAATATAACAGCATTATTTCTCAATTTGTTGTAATTTTTGTACCCCTATTTTTCAAACAAATTTATCAAATATGATATTTTAAAAGCATGACAGAAATTGTCCCTTTTAAAGGGGAAAGTTAGTCACAAAAGTTGATATACACCATCAGGTAGGGGCTTGAAAATCATGTAAGAAAGCCAATTACATTTTCTTACTTTGATCAAGAATTGACATAACATATATTTTTAACTGTTGCCTGTATAGGCTATAAAGATTATAATTAGTATGTGTATGTTTTAGCTTTATTGACTTATTTCATTTATTTACCTCACCATGAAGAATGATACCTGATTGCTTAGAGTAATTTCCTCTCCGTACTGTGAACTCCAATCCTAGTTCTTGTTTTTAAGCTAATATTTTTTTTATTTAGTTCAACTCATTATTAGAGGTGGCTGTTTTACAACCTGAGCTTCCTACCTATTCTTCCACCTGAGCTCCCCTTCCCCTCATCTTCACTTCCCCATCTCCCCCTTCTCCTCATCTCCCTCTTCTCCTTATCTCCTCCTTCTCCTCATCTACCATTTCCCCCTTCTCCTCATATTCCCTTCCCCATCTCCCCCTTCTCCTGAACTCCCTTCTCCTCATCTCCCCCTTCTTATCTCCCCTTCCCCATCTCCCTCTTCTCCTGATCTCCCCATCTCCATGTCCCCTTCTCCTCATCCCAACTTCTACTCATCTCCCTGTCCCCATCTCCCAATTGTACTCATCTCCCCCTTCTCCCTTTCTCCTCATTCCCCATCTCCTCCTTCTCCCCATCTCTCCTTCTCCATCTCCTCCTTCTCCTCATCTCCCCTTCCCTCCCTTCCCCTCATCTGCCCTTCCCCTCATCTTCCCTTCCCCTCATCTTCCCTTCTCCATATCTGCCTTTCCCCTCATCTCCCCTTCCCCTCATTTCCCCGTATCTCCCTTTCCCCTCATCTCTCCTTGCCCTCATCTGCCCTTCCCCTCATCTCCCCTTCCCCTCATCTTCCTTTCCCTCATCTCTCCTTCCCCTCATCTACCCTTTCCCTCATCTCTTCTTCCCCTCATCTCCCTTTCCCCTCATCTCCCCTTCCCCATATATCCCTTTCCCCTCATCTCCCCTTCCCCATTTCTCCCTTTCCCCTCATCTCCCCTTCCCCTCATCTCCCTTTCCCCTCATCTCCCCTTCCCCATATCTCCCTTTCCCCTCATCTTCCCTTCCTCTCATCTCCCCTTCCCCTCATCTCCCTTTCCCCCATCTCCCCTTCCCAATATCTCTCTTTCCCCTCATCACCTCTTCCCCTCATCTCTCTTTCCCCTCATCTCCCCTTCCCCATATCTCCCCTTCTCCTCATATCCCCTTCCTCATCTTCCCCATCTCTTACTGTATGTTGTGAAAAGGTGTTCAGTGACTGTGGAGCCTTGCCCTTACAGCGTGCCATTAGGCTGGGGCACAATACATTGTGCATACTTTATTAAGACTGAAGATGTTGAGCTTCTTTAAGCAGATGTATTTTAGTGAGGTTTTGAAGGATTTGAGGCAGGAGGATAATCTATTGGAGCGAGGCAATGAGTACCAAAGAATAGGGGCAGCACGAGAAAAATCCTAAGGCGGGAATGAGAGGAGATGATGAGAGGAGGACAGAAGAAGGTCATTAGTAGAGAGAAGAGAATGATTGAAAATTATTTAGGGACAAGAGCAGAGATATAATTTGTATTTAGTCATTCAGTCGGGTCTAACTATGGACTGGAGCATGCCAATTGCCCATTTTTTTATGTAAAAGAAAATTGTTAACATAACACTATTTTTTTCATGACTTCTGCAAGGTTTAAGTTATATAATATGTTTGTCCTCATTTATCTTACAAGTGACGTAATATAAACAAGCCTGAACTTTCTTATCAGTTCTATAATCAATTGAATGGAATACAAATACAAATGTATTACAGTTCATAAGGTTCACTGCCCTTTATCTCTTATAAAATATCAAGGCATAATTCTATTATGTCTCAATTTGTTGTAACTTCTGTACACTATAGACCACTTTAGCTTTTACTAAAAAACTCTAGAAATGCAGTTTTGCCACAATATCTCATTCTAAGATAAAACCTTATTAGCTGTAGCCAATCAATCTAGAGGGATTAACTAATTTCTTTGCATAGCCCTTTCACTCGGTAGGTACAGTATCCTAATATATGATGAAATCTTAATATTGTGGCAAAACTGCATTTACAGTCTAACAAGATATATTGTTAAAACTTTATAGTATTCATTTTTTAAATGTTCTTTTTTTAATGGCTAATGGATGCATACAGTACATGAAGTCTGCTTTCCTTTAAGGTCTCTTTTAGCAGATTCACAGTTATTTATTCTGCTGTTTTCATATTACTTTTTTCTCATAAAAGCCCCAATCTGACATAATTTGTCCAAGTCCTTCCATTCATCCTGAGTTGCTTCTCTCCAATACATTTCTGTGTTTCTCCAGCAGACTGTAAGATTGTATCTGAACAATATGTCTTAATCTCCTCGGATAAGACCCTCTGAGGACCATTAATGCAACAAAGGGGATTACCCATCAAAGGTTCTAGACTCTCACTTATCAATACAAAGTATGACTTGGAGGAGAGAAGTTGGTGTTTTAAGCTATATCTCTCAGACCTCAGGCCTTATAATGTGTCAGACTAAGAAACGGAAGAAACTTTTAGCAAAATGGTCGATATGGGACGACCTCTTTAAGGTAAAAGAGCATGCAAGAGACCCTCCTCTATAGATAAACAACGTTGGCTTACTCTCTGTTTTAGTTAATTAAACTCTGGAAATTTATTGAAAACCCTATACTGGAAGATCAGTTATTCTGGGTTAAAATTCTCATATTCCCCATTGTGATAACTATTAGTATGTATTGTATGTAAGTTGTGTATGTTTTTTATGTTTTATTATGTCTTGTACATGTAATTTTGTAATTAAAAAAAAAAAAAGTTATATCTCTCAGGATGGAATGGATTTGTGTAAAGGTCAACAACAGGAGGGCCTAGGGCGGGACAAAATACATGGGAGGCAGGCATGCATCTCCAAACTGTAATCCCATTCTTCCATATTTCTCTCTCGCTACCTCATTCTCTAGAATGTTTTCTCATTTCCTTCTTCACTTTTTTCTTCTAATTGTTTTTTTATTTTTGTATTTCTCTTTTATTATCTTTTACTCTTTCTCTCATTCACTCTTATTCTCTAGATTTTTAACATTCTCACTCATTCCTCTCTCTGTCTATTTTTCATTCTCCCCCTATATATTTTTCTTCTTTCTTTTATTTTCTATCTTTCTCATTCTTTCTCTCTACATAGTTACATAGTTACATAGGGCCTCATTCAATTGCTATTTGGCCAATTGAATAGGGTTCTATATAAGCACAGGGCATATATTTTTCAAAAGAAGTTTTAAGTTAGTGAAGACTTTGCTTTTATATAGATGTTCAATAACTAAAAACTTCTTAAAAAAAATATGCTCTGTGCTTATATAGAGCCCTATTCAATTGGCCAAATCGCAATTGAATGAGGCCCTTAGTAATTAAGGTTGAAAAAAGACTTTCAGTCCATCAAGTTCAATCTTTTAAGATCTCCTCTGATCTACAATATGCGGATAAGTTAATTAATTAATTAATTAATTGTGAATTAATTAATAGTAGTATAGTATTTGAGGTTGAATAAAGACTGTTAGTCCATCAAGTTCAACTTTTTTAGTTCTTTAATATGTGGAGTATTTGTTATTAATTGTCATCTTCTAGATTTTCTCATGCTCACTCTCTTATATTCTCTGTTTAATCTGTATTTCGCTTTCTTTCTTTTTCCCTTCTGCCTCATTCTTTATCTTTCTCTCTTTTTTTTTCTCTCACTCTGATTTTCCCCCTTCTCTCACATTCTTTCTCTTTCTCTCTCTCAATGCTTTTTTTCCTTCCTTTTTCCCTTCTCTCATTCTTTATCTGTTTCTCTCTCTCTCTCACTTGCTTTTTTCTCTTATTTTCATTCTTCACCCCTCTCTCCCTTTCTCTCACATTCGTTCTCTCTCTCAATGCTTTTTCTTTCTTTCTTTCTCTCTCCCTTTCCTCTCTCTCACTCTCTTTTTCCATCTCTCTCATTCTTTCTCTCTCATCCTCTAGACCATTTTACATTCTCACTCTTCCTCTTTCATTCTCTCATTCGCTCTCTTACCTATTTTTCTCAGTCACTCTTTCTCTCTCACTTCATCTGTTGCTGTCTTTTTACCCCCTTCCTGCTCTATACCCACATTCAAGGGAGACATCAACTGTTCCAATCATAGTTTAATTTACAAATGTAAATAAAACAATCACTTTATCAATTCCATGTTATCAGAAATATATATTGGTATCAGCCAATCAGATTATCTAATCCACTGACTAAGTCCTTGCTTTTTTTTTCTCTGTTCTAGAATGTGTTGCTGCCAATAGTCACTAATTTATACCCTGAGGTCTGTATGTATTGTTTTCAGTCTAAAAATAATTTCTAGAAGCATGTGAGCATGTGCAATAACCTGCAAGGAAATAGTAATTATTCAAAATAAATGCATTGTATCAGAGAAATTAACCCTTTCACTGACAGAGGGGTGAGCAATGCAGGTCACATGTTGGTCAACCTGTGTCTAGAAGACCGCTGGCAGGGGAAGGACAATAAGGAGTTAATCAGTAGGGTAGTTAGAAACAAAAATAACCCCAAGACAATGGACTTGGGGCCCTAGTTCTGTTATTGATAGTGAGTGAAAATCAGTAGTGTATGACAATTTTTTGATGCATGAAAAAAAAATTCCCAAATAGACATTAATAAACTCACCCTGAAGTTAGCAAGATATCTTCTATTTTTCTGCCAGTTAAAAATGAGAGTGGGCGCCTCCTACAAACCGTAGCTAAATAAAATATTCCTAATTAATTTTGTCCAATTAGGACAAAAAAAGCATTCTCAGCAGAAAAGTATTATGGGATTTGTAGTCTGGCACATATGCATGAAAGAAAATGCTATGTATTTTCATATAAGAACACCTCCCTGCAGCACATTCCACCTCACGTTTCTGCTACTCTTTTCAACTCTCACATTCACTCTGCAGTTTATTACACCTCAGAATCTCCACTACCACCCCACTGGAAATCAGTTCTATGTATCAACTTCTGATGCATGTTTTTTTTTCATTTGAATTGCTGGGGGTGGGAGGGATGTCTCTGTCTCTCAGTGCCCCTCTCTCTCTTTGTCTCTCACTCAATCTCTTTCTCTCAGTCTCTATCTCTCTCTCTCTCTCTCTCTCACTCAGCCTCTCTCTGTCTCTGATCTCTCAGTGTCTCTCTCTCAGTCTCTCCCTATCTCCCTCCCCCTCCAGCCGTTTGTGCTTTGACAACTCCCAAGCCTGTCATTTGATACAAAAGCAGACTGAGCTGCACAGCCTTTTGGGGAGTAACTAACAGTTTAAAATCCATACTTGAATGCTATGTTCCTATAGGCTAGTATGTCTTGATGATGTAAGCAGCTTTGGGGGGGTGGAAATGAAGATTTCAGTTTGCTGAAAATAAATATATGAGTAGACTGAACTTTGCAATGCATATATTTCTGTTAATCTGTGTCTGTTTATTAATAAACATTTAAAACCAGAATGCTTCTATATACATTTAAAGAGCCACTGAAGAAATTAAACTGCTCTGCAACATCACGCAGAGTAAATAAAATCAGATAGAAAATGTGTTGTTTTCTATTTTCACTGTTATACTTGTGGTTTCAAATCTGAAGTGATAGATTTACAGCACTCACATGGTTTACTTACTACAATCTGACTTGTACCATAGGATTTATTGAACTTAATATTGTTTTTATGTTAATATTTCTTTTATTTTCAAAATTATGATCTCTAGAGAAACCACAGGCAAAAAAAAAAAAAAAAAGTTTTGGCGGCCGCAAGTACAGTGTATTGAGGGAGGAAGTGAGGGGAGAAAGAAAGGGGAGTGAGAGAGGGTTGGTGAGTGAAATGGGGGAATTAAGAGAGGGAGAGAAACAGAGAGAAAGAAAGAGAGATAGAGGCGAGGGAGAGAAGAGAAAGAGAGAGTGGGAGATAAAAAAAAGAGAGGGGAAGGAGGGGGATGGAGAGAGAGGAAAGATAGAAAGAGAGGGAGAGGGAAGGAGAGAAAGAGAGAGAGTGAAGGAGAGAGTGAGGGGGAAAGAGAAAAAATAAGAGAGAGAGATGGTTGGAGAGAGGGAGAAAGACAGAAAGAGAGAGGAGAGGGAGAGATGAGAGAGAGGGAGAGAAAGAGAGAGGGAGGAGAAGGAGGGAGAGAGAGAGAGAGAAGGAGGGATAGGAGGAGGAGCGAGAGAGAGAGAGGAGAGGTGTGAGAGAGAGAAAGATAGAGAGGGAGAGAGACAGACCTAGAGAGAGAAGAGGGGTAGAGAGAGCGAGAGAAGAGAGAGAGAGGGTGACATAAAGAGAGAGGAATAGAGTGTTAGGTAATAGGAAAAGAAAGACATCAGTGGGAACTGATAAGAAAGAGGTAAGATAAGGATAGAGACAGACAGATGAAGAAAGAAAAGAAACAGGGCAAAGGAGGAGAAACAGTTATTTTAATTTGGAAGGTGGATGGTTTAGGTATAATGTAAGAAAGTACTAGTAGATAAGAGGAATGGAGTTCCAGTGGAGATGGTAAGTTAAACACAGTTAATGAGCTTCAGCATGCCTGGGACAAGCATATGGCATCCCAAGGATTAATTAGGTAGATAGAATGGGTATAATAGATGATCGTTTTGTTTCTGATCTGCCATCAAATATTTCTATCTATGACAGGGTAAGGAAGGAGAGACAGACCCTACCTCACTCTATCAGACTTGTGCATAACTATAGAGGTTTGAGGTCTCTCTAACAGACCTTGATTTGATGAGGAAAACAAGAGGCCCATCTAGTCTACCCATTATATCTAATTAAATTGCTTGGTTTGATTAGGCTTCCATGGTTCCACTTATCCACTAACTTTTCTGTGGATATTACTTTAAGAGATAATTGTATCACATACATGCTATTTTTCAATTCTATCTATTTATCTATCTATCTATTTATCTATCTATCTATCTAGCTATTTATCTACTGTATCTATCTATCTATCTATCTAGTTATCTATCTATTTGTCTGTCTGTCTGTCTATTTATTTATCTATCTATCTATCTATCTATCTATCTATCTATCTATCTATCTATCTATCTATCTATCTATCTATCTATCTATCTATCCATCTATTGCAATGTAACATCTTCCATGCCCTGACATTAAGATGATAAATTACAATAGCCGCCCTCCGTCAGTCTCAGACTTTTCTTGTCAGCTCCTTTGTTTCCACCTTTTCTATTTCTTCGATCCTGTATTTTCCTCCCTAGTTTGTTGTGATTTTTTTCTAATTATTTGGTTGCAGTTGTCACGGTAACGCTGGAGCTCTGAGGGGCTCTGCCCCCTGACACGGCTCTATTAGGTTATTTGTTCACAGTCACACTTCAAACTAACACTGATTTTTGCTCCTTTTGTCCATTTTTTCTTTAGTCTCAAAATTAAAAAATAAAAGAAATATCCCATGAAATGAACAAGAGAGGAACACATTCCTTCCCACAAATATAGCTGAAAGTGAGGAAATACAATTATTGTTACAGATTGAAAATGCAGCTAAGAACGGGCAAGTTCTAATAATGGGAGATTTTAATTTCCCTGAAATAAACTGGATAAATGAGACCAGCAGTTCATCTAAGGGGAGCAGGTTCTTGAGTACACTCAGGGATCATTATCTGGCCCAGGTTATACAGGAGCCTACTAGAAATGAAGCTATCTTAGATTTACTCATCACAAATAATATTGATATTGTATCAAATGTTGAAATAGGGCAACCTTTGGGAAACAGTGATCACAACACAGTCTCATTTGAGATTGAATTAAAAAAAACAACATTTTAAGGGGCCAACAAAAACTCTTAATTTTAAAAGGGCAGTTTTTAACAGTGTAAGGGCAGCAATACAAAGTATAGACTGGGACAGAGAACTGATAGGTAAAAACACTGAACATAAATGGACAACATTTAAATCCTTACTAAATATACATACACATCGGCATATACCGTGTGGGAATAAAAGTAAAAGGAGTAAATCACAACCAATGTGGCTTAACAATGATTTAAAGATCAAGATACGGAGTAAAAAACAGGCATTTAAATTATACAAACATGGGGGGACAGAGACTGCTTTACGGGAATACAAGGAAATCAACAAGGCTTGCAAAAGCGCGATTAGACTGGCTAAAATAGAAAATGAAAAATTAATTGCAAAAGAGATTAAGACTAACCCTAAAATATTTTTTAAGTATATTAATGGGAAGAAGGCGAGAAAGGAAGCTATAGGAACATTAAAATGTGAAACAGGCTGTCTGAAAATTAGTGACCAGGAAAAGGCAGATGAGCTAAATAGGTTCTTTTCTTCGGTATACACAAGGGAGGTACAAGTGGTTGGGACACTGCAACATAATGAGTCTACACTACATTTGCCAAATAATTGGTTAACACAGGAACTAATCCAAAAGAGGTTAGAAAAAATAAATTTTAATAAAGCTCTGGGTCCTGATGAAATACATCCAAGGGTACTAAGGGAAGTGGGTTCTGTAATAGCCAAACCATTATATTTAATTTTTCAAGATTCACTCAACACAGGGTCTCTACCAGATGACTGGAGAAAAACTGATGTGATACCTATATTTAAAAAGGGAGCAAGAGCAAATCCGGGGAATTATAGACCAGTGAGTCTCACTTCTGTAGTGGGGAAGCTTTTAGAAGGGTTAATAAGGGATAATATACAAGAATATGTCTATTTGAACAGGATTATAAGTAGGAGTCAACATGGATTTATGAGGGATAGGTCATGTCAAACAAATCTAATTAGTTTCTATGAGGAGGTTAGTAGGAACTTGGATCAGGGAAAATCAGTGGATGTAGTCTTTTTGGATTTTGCAAAGGCTTTTGATACAGTGCCTCATGGGAGACTTTTGAGCAAACTAAGGGATACAGGAATTGCAGTTAATATCTGCTCATGGATTGAGAGCTGGCTAAAAGACAGGAAGCAAAGGGTTGTTGTAAATGGAACATACTCCGATTGGACTAATGTGGTAAGTGGGGTTCCTCAGGGTTCAGTATTAGGTCCTCTCCTTTTTAACATATTTATTAATGACTTAGAGGTAGGATTGGCGTGTGGGGTCTCCATTTTTGCTGATGGCACAAAGTTGTGCAAGGTAATTAAATCAGATAATGATGTGCTTTCCCTCCAAGGGGATTTACATAAAATTGAGGAATGGGCATCTAAATGGCAGATGAGATTTAATATGAATAAATGTAAGGTTATGCATCTGGGAAGGAAAAATAGCCATGCAATTTATAATCTTAATGGAGCAAATCTAGGGGTATCAGATATTGAAAGGGATTTGGGAGTGCTTGTGGACAACCACCTAGGTAACAGTGCTCAAAGCCAAGCAGCAGCTGCAAAGGCAAATAAAATATTAGCATGTATTAAGAAGGGTATAGAAGCCAGGGAAGCAAATATAATTCTGCCACTATACAAATCTCTAGTACGCCCTCATTTGGAATATGGAGTACAATTTTGGGCACTACTACATAAAAAGGACATTTTAGAGCTGGAAAAGGTACAGAGATGGACAACAAAATTAATAAGGGGAATGGAGGGGATAAGTTATGAAGAAAGACTGACCATATTAAGCTCCTTTATAAGGAGATATGATTACCTTATATAAATACATCCAGGGTCAATACAAGGCTTTGTCAAGTAAGCTTTTTGTGCCAGGAGGTTTTCAGCTGACAAGAGGGCATCCATTGAGGTTAGAAGTAAATGATTTTACCTTAAAGAAATAAAAGGGTTCTTCACAGTAAGGGTGGTTATTCTGTGGAATTCTGTACCAAAGGAAGTGGTGACAGCGGATTCGATAGATAACTTTAAAAAGGGATTAGATATATTCCCTAGTACGCCCCCATTTGGAATATGGAGTACAATTTTGGGCACCACTTCATAAAAAGGACATTTTAGAGCTGGAAAAGGTACAGAGAAGGGCAACAAAACTAATAAGGGGAATGGAGGGGCTAAGTTATGAAGAAAGACTAACCAAATTAAACTTATTTTCTCTAGAAAAAAGGCGTTTAAGAGGAGATATGATCACCTTATATAAATACATCCAGGGTCAGTATAAAGATTTGTCAGGGGAGCTTTTTGTGCCAAGAGGTTTTCAACTGACAAGAGGACATCCCTTGAGGTTAGAAGTAAAAAGATTCCACCTCAAAGAAAGAAATTCGGATTCGATAGATAACTTTAAAAGGGGACTAGATTTATTTCTAATTAAAAAGGGAGTTCATGGATAATTAGAGAGACAGTATTGATCCAAATTTTTTACATTTCCCTTTGAGACAATTGGCTAAGTCTCGCTTGTGTTTTTTTTTTTTTTATTTGCCTTCCTCTGGACTAATAAGTAATAAAAAAAAAAAAAAACATTAAATAATTGATTAATAATTAATTAACAACTAATAAATTAATAGTTAATCCGCATATTGCAGATCAGAGGAGATCTTAAAAGGTTGAACTTGATGGACTGAAAGTCTTTTTTCAACCTTAAATACTATGGGCCTCATTCTATTATCGGCCGCAAAACGGCCGCAAGGCTGCGATTCCTTGCGGGGGTTCCGCTACCTCGCAATTCTATTAAACGGCCCCGCAAGGATCTCCTCTTACGGCCGGCCGTATATCTTGCAACCGGCCGTAAGCTCAGAAAACTTAAAACGCAAAAATAAATTCAAGACGGCACTGTACAGCTCTGTAAATGCTAGGGATCATATTGGGGGACATGAGGATTAATATCAACCCCCTCTCAAGCTTGCACATCAGCCCAAATCTGAGTTTACATTAACTGTTTATTTTCCGGCCGCAGCGTGGGCGGGTCTGAGGTGCTCCAAGCACTCTGGACTTTTTACATGGATATGTGACATAAATTAAAAAATATTTTTTTTACGGATTTGAGTGTAGGGGAATGTTGTGCTATTTTTGCTAACACCTACAATCACTTTATAGTCTTGTCAGAGGCTTTATTTTGGCTTTATAATGTGCTTAATTGGTGCTAGCGGGAGCTTTTTCCTGCAAGTAAGCTGCGGCTCGCTTTTAGCCTTGCAGAGATGGTTCCCGGAGCAATAGAATAGCAACCGGGCTTTTCTTGCGGCCGAAACTCTTGCGGCCGTTTTAGATGAAAGGCTTTCCTCCGGCGCGTGCGTCCGCAAGGGATAGCAAGGCGCCGGCCGCAAGCCTGCCGGAATCCCCGGCCGGAGGGGAATAGAATAGCAGAATAGCTTGCGGCCGGTCCTTGCGGCCCCGCATCTCCTACGGCCGGTAATAGAATGAGGCCCTATGTAACTATGTAACAATGGGGTGAGAGAGGCAAACAATGGGGTGAGAGAGGCACACAGTGTGGTCATAGAAGTTCATAATGGGGTGAGAGAGGAACAAAATGACGTGAGAGGTGCACAACGGAAGGTGCATAATGCAGTGAGAGAGAACCACAATGGGGTGAGAGAGGAACACCATGGAGTATGAGAGGCGCACAATGGGGTGATAAAGGGGCACACAATGGTGTGAGAGAGTTGCATAATGGGGTGAGAGAGATACACAATGGAGTGAGAGAGGAACACAATGGAGTGCTAGAGATGCACAATTGAGTGAGAGAAGTGCACAAAGGTGTGAGGGAGATGCACAATTGGGTGACAAAGACACACAATTCGGGTAAAAGTGTAACACAATGGGGTGAGAAAAGATCACAATGGAGTGAGAAATGTGCACAATGAGGTGAGAGAGAAACACAATGAGGTGAGAGAGGTCATCTAAATGTAAACTACTGTCTAAAAATGCTTTCAAGTTTCTGTATGACTCCTAATGTTTTAAAGAAAAACACACCTACTAAGACCCCAAACTATCAGGAAATGCCTTTATGCTTATCGCCTATGCTGTTAGTATGTTACATACTTTACAAATGGGAAGTTTTTTTCTAAACTATAGTGATACTTTAAAGGGAAACTGCAATCTAAACTTTTATATCATGCATCTAAAGATCACGTTTTAAATATAACATGTTTCATGTAAAATGAGTGGTCCAAAGTTTAAAAAAATCTACATTAGAAAGTAAGCAATTACAAACTAAAAATTCCTCTAACTCCATCAATTAAGCTGCTATGTTAAATGGGGAAAAAAAATTCCACATGCATTTCATATGCACTCTAAGCAGATACAGTCTTGCATAGGATGTCAAATTGCATCAACTTAACTATATTATAAAGTTGACTACAGAAAAAAAAATACACTGGGAAAATGAAAAATGTATTTTGTAGACACCATTAAATTAAACTCACTGTCAGTGCTAACAGAACAGGAAGTGAAGTAATATAACATTTAAAGACTCCAAATATTTGTACACAAAACACTCTGGGTGTGTAGAACATGCTGTTTGCCATTTAAAGTGTATAATCCTGTATTATAATCAACATGCAGATACATTTCAATTTTTATGTTGGATAATCCAAATGAACATTAGAGTGCGGGGTACATTGCATTAAGTAATAACTTCTGTTTTACATCATAAAATATTCTGCAATCTATATTCAGACTTATGAATTGTTCAGATGCTGGCCTTTGATTGGTCTGAATATGTGTTATTACGCCTCCACACATGTGGTACTTTTTACAGTCTCTACTGTGTTCCTTATATCACATGTGCTCTCTGACATCCAATCCCAGGGCTGCACTAGTGCTGAGAATTAGCATATAAACAGAATGGCATCACCATATTAGCATGTGAATAATACTTGAGTAGCACTTATATGCAAAAGAACAGCCTCATATTAGAATATCAATAGAAGTGCTACTCAAGTGCAGTGGCGCATAGGGGCAAATGGGCAACCGCCCTCCCAAAATTACCGTCCTCCCAAAATTAATACACTGACTTAATCCCCCCATTACTTACTTAATTTTATAATTTATATAATAAAAAAAATAAAAAAATAGTTTTCATGTTGACTTGCCTAGTACTACAGATCAGGGTACATGTGAGAATAAAAAAAATAAAAAAAAAGTCAAAATGCTGTCTTTTCCCGACTTGTGCTCTAACCTATATGACTAAGCCTGTCTGTCAAATGCAGCATCACCCAATCAGAATGGCCTGGAGGGAAAAGTCCCAGATCCTGCAGGGACAGCACCTTTCACTGTCCCCCCAGAAGTGAAAACATTGGTGCAATCCTGACAATCTCAATAAAGGTTATGGGAAAAAAACAACTCCCAGTTCACAGTGCATGCTTCAGCTTTGTCAATACTCTGATGGTCTTATTGATTCTGATTACCCTGCTCCACATACCAAGCTTGTGGACTGTCTGTCACCACCCCAGCCTACACAAGACAGGAGCAGCTGCAGAGCTCAGGTGAGTCTTTATCCTTATTTGAGGGAGGGGGAGAGGGGTAAAAGGAGAGATGGACAGAGAGTGATAGAAGAAGAGGCATATAATCCTTCTTTCTATCTCCATCTCTCTCTACCCCTTCCTCTAACTCTATCCCTTCCACTCTCTCTATCCCTCTCTCTGTATATATATATATATATATATATATATATATATATCCCTCTCTCTCTTTTCCCTCTCTATCATTCTCAGTCTATCATTCACCTCCCTCTCTCTCTATCTATCTCTATCACTGTCTCTCTCTATAGGATCACATTTGTGGGTGGAGTCCGTGGCACTGGGCAGGGTCTATATCTGTAACATGTTGTGAAGGGGAGGGCTTTATACTGTTGGGTGGAGTCAATGTATGAGGAGGGGCCAGGTCTCTGTCTTCAGCCCCACCAACTTGGAAAGTCACCAGCCGCCACTGCTCAAGTGCTTGGCACAGAAGTACTTAAAATGTAGCTAAAATGCTGAAATATCTTCTGATTTACCAAGAGCCACACCCAGGGCAAGTTGGACAGCGCTGCTTTATCTGAGGGTGAAAATTAAACCTTAACCTTTCATTGATATCCTTTAAAAAAGTATGTATATTGGACAAACTTCAATGTTAAAATCAATCAACTGACACCGGTGTGCCAAAATGAACAAACATTAACAAAGGTCATCTACTGTGACTGAAAACAAGCTGGTAGGGCCTCAAACAGTGCATCTTACCTGTAAGGCTTCTCTAAAGGCATGCCCCAAATCTCACAAAAAAACTCACCAACAAGCTAATCTAATCATGTAGAACATATGTAGACAGAACTCAACCCCTTGGTTAATGTTTGTTCATTTTGACACACCAGTGTCAGTTGATTGCAATCTCCTTTTAAAGAACCACTTTATTTTAGGAAAATCTTGTCATGAGACACCCCCATTGTGTTCATCTCTCACCCATTGCAAACAAGGATCAATGCTGCCTACCACTCCTTGAGCAGATAGTTTCAAAAGAATAACATAGGCCTACCCTGACTAGGGAGAATGTTCTAGAACACATTTCCAAAACCGTACTTCATATTAAAAACATTCTGTTGTTGTTAAGTCATTCAGTCATGTCTGACTCTCTGTGACCCTATGGACCGCAGCATGCCAGGCACATATGTCTCTGTTTGTACATATCCATACGTTATCTTGGCAAAGATGCTGGAGTGGATTGCCAGGTACTTCTGCAGTGGACCATGATTTTTCTGACCTCTCTGCTATGACCTGCCCATCTTGGATGACCCTACATAGTATATGTCACAGTTTCATTGAAGTACACAAGCCCCTTCACCAGGAGAAGGTAGCGATCCGGCAGTAGAAAAAACATTCTGAAACAAGCCCATTATCTTGTGTGCGCTCGACTGAATATTTCTAAGCTCAAAGTCCTTCAGAAATATTTCTGTGAAATGCAAAAAATATGTATAATTTCTGGGCATTATCATGAAACTCCAGCTACAACTAGAAAAACAATCAGTTTTCTAGGGCAAAAGAGTTAAACTGCAGAAATGAAACGTTTGCCTTTCACCCTTGCAACTCGTAAACACAGCTGCAGCAGAGAGTGCCGCCCGCTGAACGCTGCTCTAGCCAGGAAAATAACCAACTGCCCAAGTTGCTATGTTAATTGCAGGCTCATTTGCATTTAAATTAGGGTTATTCTCTAATTACTGCTCAGCGTGTGGCGTGTGGGCTGTGAGGGCGCTTCCTTTTCATTCTGCTGTTAACCCAAATTCACAGCTACAAAGACCCAGAGAGAACCTGCTAATCCTCACAGCAGGGGAAGCCACAGCGTAGGACTGAGGTGCAGAGACAGGCGGTGAGTGGGAGTATCATCACCGAGAGTATTAGTAGTAACGCATGAATGGGACTCAGCGGCTGAGATTATAGGAACACTGCAGTGTTCATACAACATGGTTCATTTGTTTATTTAATATTTGATTTAAAAAAAAATCTATATTACAGGAAAGACATTTCAATGTTTCAGGATGACTGAAGAAGTGATAGTCTTGCCTGTATGGCGCAGGGATATCCTAAAATCCTGGCCTGTGTGTGACTCCCAGCACCCCTGGTAAAGGTTAAAGGGGATTAAGCGCTGCAAAAATACTCACAATTCCCTTATCTGTGCTTACACAATGAGATGTGTTGCTTGAGACATCAAATAATGGGCAGTTAATGCATCATCCATTCATTGGCTAGGGATATAGGACAGTGCAATGGAATGAATGGCCGCTTGAACCTATTGAGGACTTGTCCAGTCCAGAAAATAGGAAGAGAGTTAACATTACACAAACAATCATGGCATGTCTTCTTTGCAATGTGTCAATGTTTGTTTTGCCTCATACTTGACTCTTGTACAGCGCTACAGAATATGTTGGCGTATTACAAATAAAGATACTAATAATAATGTTTCACACAATGGGATTTAAATCTGGGACTAGTCAGGTTTACATCCTGTTCAGACTTGGTAAGATGGTTAATTAGTTTATACAAATACCCAGAGGTATTGAGTTTCTGGATCAATAAACTTCATTATATTCTTTTTATACACACTTCCCTCATTTGTGTGAGGCTGGGTCTTGACCAGCTTTCTTAGGTGGGAAAGTACTAATGTGGTAAGGTGCAACACCAATTATCCAGCATTGTATGGCCGGACACCTCTTTTAATCTGGGCACATTTTCAGAAAGAATTTCCCGCAGCAAATGTTATGGGTTGCCCCGGTGCTGCGGCATCTGCATCATTTTCAGATTCACCATGTGCTGGTGTCTCCTCTCTGGGCTGTGTCTCTTCATGAAGAGACTTCTGAATGACCTCTGCATCTTTGGGATCGGGGGGGTCTTTGCCTGAATAACCGATTTGCCAAACACCCTTGTTCCATGGTTGGTTAATCCAGCAAGACATTGGAATTGATGATGTTGATGGTGTTGTACCCGTACTGGCAACAAAGGAACATGCAACATAGAAGTCCACACACCTAATACCTGGTCAAGCTGTACAACTGTTCCATGTGGTTGAAGAATGTCTTACCTTCCTTCACTTAATATATTCATTTAATTCCCAGAAATTGCATATACTGTAAAGGTGGGATTGTATATGATCACTATTTAGTTTTAAAACTCCATTATACTATGTTAATTTATACTTATATATTCATACACTACAAATCTGTTACTTTTTATTGCAACATTTCAGAAAGGATTATTAAATAAATATTAAATAATTGCAATTGAAGATTAAATTCTCAGACTTGTTGGCTGATTCTTTGTTGCCATTTGGTTTCTCCACCCTCTCGTCCAGGTATTCTCCAATCATGTAAATATCCTGCAATTATCCTGTCCTTATTTCTCCAGATACAGATCTAGTTTTAAATAATAGAAAACCTTTCAATCAGACCAGACATCTTAAGATACAGCCAGAAGAAGTCAAGAAACAAAGCTGGAAGCCGTCCTGTTCTGTCCATATTGAAGAGTAGGGAAGGGGTATGGTGCCAGTTCCACATGACTTCCTTCTGCCATCTACAATTGCTTGGATTACATTGTCCAAAAGAGCTACCCTAGGAATTGGCTATAAAATCCTTTCCTTACATAAAGAAAGTCTGGCGAACCAGATTGTCATCATCGTTGGCAATGTAATTAATGATAAGGCCAATAGCTACAGAGATGCCTCATATTGGCATCTTCTGCCTGTCTGGTTCTGCCATGTTATAGTTACTGCCAACAAATCCATGTCTAATGTACATTAACAGAAAGCTACCATAGCCAGAACACACAATATCTTAAAGAGTATTGTTTCTATTACCCCAAGAGTATTCTCTCACCTAGAAGAAATCAGTATTTAATGTCTATATTTTGTTTTGTCTTTCTATAACACCAAGTTACTGTAGTAGTGTGAACTGATAATTTCATGTTTTACTTTTACTATAAATATATACTTATATATATATATATATATATATATATATATATATATCTTACACTATGAACAAAGGTCTGCATAGTTCGAGCTATAGTATGAGGCTGAAGCTCAAATATTTTGTCTATATCATAAGAAGACAGGATTCCCTAGAAAATAAGGGAAGACTGATGCTAAGAAAAATTGAAGGAACACAAAGAAGGGGATGGTTGGGAAGGGGATGGATAGATGAGATCTACCATTGATGCAGTGAACATGAGCTAGAGGGAGCTCAGAAGAGCAGTGGCTGGAGGATGTGCCTGGGGTGCTGCAGTCTATAAGCTCACAGAGAGTCAAACACGACTGAATGACAACAACAATTTGGTGTATATATAAAGAAAATGGTACAAGATCATAGTTACAATAGAGAGGAATTTTATGGGTGGTAGGTATGAGATTAGATTAAGAGCCTTCTAGCAATGGTGTAGATAGTGAATGGAGGGTCCTGGGGCTGCCACACAACTTCTCCCAATATACACACAGTATGGCTGTATTTATAACTAGGTGAACAAGAAAGCCGCCAAAGAGCACCTCCCTGGGAGGGGAGCCTCATTTGCATAACAGTTAAAGTTAAAGTCAGTTTATGCTTCACACACCTCCCCTGCCCTGACCAAGTTCTTTTGTAGGTGAGAGAAAAGAGATGGGTGTGAAGTGCAGGATTGCCATGTGTGCACTATAATATACACTATATGCTGGTGGAGCAACATGAGGACAGAGAAACAGACATGCCCATGGGTGGTGCACTCAGCAGGCGGCTCAGGAGTTTCTGACTAGGAGCTCCAGATATCTAAATATGACCCTGATTGTAAGTACCATTGGGTGCCAATAAATTCATTTTCTATCCCCTGTCCCCTGATATATAAAAATGTAACCCTTATCACCCTTCTGGGTCACTACCTTGTTGTGGTGAAGGGGCTTGTGTACTTCAATAAAGTTGTGAGTTAAACCATGTAGGGTCACCCAATATTGGTGGGTCATAGCAGAGAGGCCAGACAAAGCACGGTCCACTGGAGAAGGGATTGGCAATCCATTGCAATACCTTTGCCAAGAAAACCTTATGAATAAGCACAACCAGACACAAGACATGTCTGGTGTCCATAGAGTCATAGACAGTCAGACATGACTGAACAACCCTTATCACAGGCTGATGCTGGTACCCAGTAGTTGGCATCTCCGCTTACTAGGGCCACATTCGACTACCACCAATATTCCATCCACAGACTGTTATAATATTTTAACAAAAAAATAACGTAGTGGGAAAATAAATGCAATATTGACAACATTTGTGAATACACAAAATGTAAATGAGCGTGCAATAAACATTCTGCATTATCCTCCAAGCAATGAATTTACAAATATGTAAATGAAAGTATCTATACAATGGATTTATTTATACAGCTAGGGGCCATACAGTGTTTGTTAGCATACAGTTCAAAGGATTAACATAATGTAGCTGCTGTAAAGGAACATGGGTCGGTAATGTAATGTTTCTGCAAGTCTGCCAGCCCTACTGCGCTCTTTTCTTTGAGCTTGAATTACATTTGAAGATCTAGATGAAAACCACATTTACAATTCAGTAAATTTAATTCATGTCATTTCTGTGAGTTTTAAAAGGAATGACAAAAACAGACTGGAAGAGACGAGTGATAAGGGTTTAGTTATTCAAGTACTAGGCTGTAAATTACAAGAGACACTGCTAAGTAATTACAAGACTATTGGAGAATATGATTAGTCAATTCTATGGGATTGGATCCACAGGCAGCATCTTGATAATATATAGCAGTGTCTTCTAAGGAAGATAACGCTGAACAAGTCACATGACTAAGGGCACGGACATTTAAAGGAAATGTGGTGTCCTTGACAAAATCATTCAAATTCGACCACACAAGGTTTGGTTTCCACAGCCATTGTGTATTAAAACTGACCATGTAACGTAATAGCGGTCCAAGAGTCCAACATTTTAGGAATTTGCTAGGTGGATTCTTGTAATGACTGACAAGAGCGGCATTCTCAAATACTGGCCTATGTCAGTGGTGTGTTCTCATCCACACAGTGAGGATAAACTGAAATCTCTTTTTAATGCTGTCATTATTGCTACAAATTACTAATTAATCTGTTTTCAGTGAAGAGCCACAGGGAAATGGAAAGACTGGGCATGCTCAGACCCCATTAAATGATTAGCCTGACTGGCATAGTTACTTCATGCATCTAAGCATGCCCATGTGTAAGAGCCTGTATCAGCTCCTCATCATCACTGCTAGACCTGACATACTCTGAGTTGTTTTCAGTGCAAACTAATAGGAACATGAAACTGCTGGGCATACTCAAAACCCAAGAAGGCGAGCTTGGTTGGCATAGTTACTTCCTTGTGTCTCAATATGCCCAGTCGTTTCATTTTCCTATGGATTAACATAACAGTTGGCCAATGGAAGCTAACATTTTCTGTCAGTTGGAAAGTTCCAGTTATAAGTGTAAGAGCCTGTGAATATTTCTCATCATTACTACTAGACCTGACATACTCTGAGTTAGATGGTATGTTCTGTGTATATGTTCATTGGGAGGTCCTGCCTGGTATGTTCTGTGTATATGTTCATTGGGAGGTCCTGCCTGGTATGTTCTGTGTATATGTTCATTGGGAGGTCCTGCCTGGTATGTTCTGTGTATATGTTCATTGGGAGGTCCTGCCTGGTATGTTCTGTGTATATGTTCATTGGAAGGTCCTGCCTGGTATGTTCTGTGTATATGTTCATTGGGAGGTCCTGTCTGGTATGTTCTGTGTATATGTTCATTGGGAGGTCCTGTCTGGTATGTTCTGTGTATATGTTCATTGGGAGGTACTGTCTGGTATGTTCTGTGTATATGTTCATTGGGAGGTCCTGTCTGGTATGTTCTGTGTATATGTTCATTGGGAGGTCCTGTCTGGTACATTGGGGCCACTATGAATATTAGCTATGTCAGCTTCGGGCCTCCAGCTTTTATTTATGAATTCCCTCTCATCTGTTTATCTGTTTGTCCTTGTCTCAGTATATTTACTTATATCCCATTCATGATAAAATGCAGTGTGTGATTTGGGCAGAAGCTGAAAGGGTCCCAGCTCTATCAGTCGTGTTGATTAAGAGAGCGCAAAACTGAAAGAGGAGAAATATATTCATAGAATATCTGGATGCCAAGAGCTTACTGTGCAGGAATTAAATAAACGTGACACAATGATATATACATTCAGTGCTTTGCTTCAAGCTATAGGCCAGTGTTAGGTACATACTGCTCTGCCCTTCAGTGAACAGCGTGAAATATGAAGAAACAGTGAGCCCGAGCTCCTCCGACAATAATAACTTAAAAATGACTGTTTGTACCATGGCGTGCTATATTTCTATGATATTGATATGAAATTCTGAGAGGTAATGAAAATACTTGATTACAAATAAATGAGGCATTTAAAATCATATCAGCCGATAATAATATATAATGATAATAATTTTAGTTCAAAAAAAAAATAAATTCTAAATGTATGGAAGGCCGGTAAGTAAAAATACTTAAAAATAATCATTTCATAGGTGTCTATAAAAAATATGAAAAAAGCATATGTTGACAGAGCCATCAGTATTTTTATGTTGGTTTTAAAACCAAGTAATTTAATAGAAAATGTTTTAAGATAAAAATATGTATAATTTTTTTATTGAGTATTATACCCTGAGGAAGTCAGTGCAAAGCGGAAGAAACGCATCAGTGCTTTTCCCCTCCTTCTTTTGTATAGACTAAAGACATGAGATTCTTTCTTTGTGTAAAGAGCCTAGAGGAGTAAGCTTACATGTCTTTTTAGTTACAGCACTGATTATTTTACTTCTATTTGCATGGCCATTATGATGTTTGGTCCTAGCATACCCCTCCCTGCACAGAGGCAGAAAGTTGAATGAATATTTTTTGGATAAAAATAAATGAAAAACTTTATGAATATACTAAAGACAACTAGATATTGCAACAGTTGAATATATATATATATATATATATATATATATATATATATATATATATATATAATGTATTGCAATAATAAAGAAGTGAACAAACATATTTATAGAAATAATAACAGAAGGGGAAGGTGGCTATTATTTATTTTCCTCCAGGTCAAAGATCCTATTAGAAAAAGAGATGGAAGAAAAATCAAAAGCACAAAATGTACAATATTCATAAGAGGAATCATATTTTATGGATAATGCCGCAGCCTGTGGGCTATTCTTACCTCTCCATCTCACTGTCTCCAAGGAAATTATTTACTGGAGACACAGAGAACGTAACTATAAACTCAAATCACCACCAGAATGGATTATTTCTGCACAGATTTGCCTGGATTTGTTTTTGCACGACATGTTACCAAATCTGCACATTTTTCATTCTTACTGATGTATGTCCCGGTACATGTTATATGTTATATATTACTAGCGAATTGCCCGTCAAAAAATGACGGCAATGAAATTGTAAGTGAGCTAAGGGTGTTTGGTGTATATAATGTGGTTGATGTAGCGTCGTTCGGTTTCTATGTCGTGCAAGTTTTTCGTAATATTAGTTTTCTATGTCGTGCGAGTTTTTCGTAATATTAGTTTTCTATGTTGTGCGAGTTTTTCTGAATATCCGTAGCTGTTTGGTGGGCTTTTTTGGAATATCCATGGGTGTTTGGTGGTGATTTGCGTGTTAATGGCAGTGTGTTGCGTGTTTTCGGGACCTTTAGCCTCGTTTTCGTTTTGTTCGGCGGCCATTTTTTCTCTCACTTAGGTGATTTTCGGGTCTCTAAACTCCGAAATTTGTGCTTAAATGGAGGTGTAGCTTCACTTGCAGAGGTCCTCGGTGCCCCCCTTGCTGTGAGTAACCTTTTTATGTGTTTGTTGTTTGTATTTGTTGTGTTTGTAATATTTTTGGGGTTGCGCAGGTTGCGTCCTTGTTTTCTAATCTCGTAGGTGTTTTTCGGCAAATACGTAGGTGTTTGGTGGTGTTTTGCATCTTTAGACTGCTGTAGCCTCGTTTTCGTTTTTTTCGGCTGCCATTTTTTCTCTTGCTAGGAGAATGTTTTAGTGTCTAAACTGCTTTAATTTCAGTTAAATTGAGGAGTAACTTTAGTTTTTGAGGTCCTGGATGCTCCCTCTTGCTGTATGTAAGCTTTTTATGTATTTGTTGTATGTATTTGTTGGATTTTTGATGTTTTGATATGCGCGTGTTGCAGCCTTTTTTTTGTAATGGGTCGTAACGAGTCTCGTATTTTGTTTGCGTTACGATGTAAAGTTTGCAAGGGTCGCAGTTGCTGGCATGTAGCGCCTTCGGCTCTCCTTGCCAGCAACTGCGACCCTCGTAAATTTTGCGAGGGTCGCAGTTGCTGGCAAGGAGCACCGAAGGCGCTCCTTGCCAGCAACTGCGACCTTCGCTTTGCAAGGGCCGCGGCTCGATGCGCGAGCCCGCAAGCGTTAGCAACAACTCGTATGCTCACAACTATATATGTGATATATTTATTTGAAGCAGTTTTGTGAATCAGCCGTGTGAAGGATTACTGTAGATATCTAAAACTTGCAACAAAGTAACAATGCTAGAAGGGGCATTAAGGCATTTTCAAGGAAAAAGCTTAATTTTAGCAGATTTGTTAAGGCATGGAAGCTGCCATGATAGTTGTACTATCCAAGGGCCTCATTGAAATGTGATTTGGCCAATTGATAGTAAAAACGTAAAGCCACATGTCTTCAAACTGTTTTAAATATATTTACATTATCAGTGGCCAACTGTTTTATTTTCCTCGCTCTGAGTGTGCCATAATAAGCTTGGGGCCTTATTCAATTTGGGGCCCCAACACAGGCCCCAGGGTCCCCCTCTTTCCCACCTGCAGGCCCTGTGGCCCCCACGGTCCCCTTATGGTCCCTGCAGACCTGCCGTGGGTCTCCTGCAGCACATATGGCCCATTGTGGCCCCCCACTGTGCCCCCCACAGGCCTTGTTGCCCCCACGGCCCCTTACCGCCACTGCCAACCACTTGGGGCCCTTTGCAGACCAATCCGGCCTCCCTCAGCCCCCTTGTGGCTTCCTTGGTACTTGCTGGCCCCTGCGGCTCCCTCAGACCTCTGTGGCCCCCTCGGCCCTCTGGCCTGCAGTGGATCCTTCTCACCCCAAGATGTGGAGTGCAGCACCAGGAAGGTAAGAAAGTATTTGTAGTACTATAATATATATAGAGACTAGCGACTTGCCCGTCAAAAAATGACGGCAATGTGATGTATATGTTTGTCAAGTTGTTTAGTTATTAACATATATTTTTGACACTTGTAAGTATTTTAATATGAACGTGTATTTTTGTAAAATGTTGATGTAATGGTTTTTTATAATGTAATTTGTATCTGAAGAATTGTTAACTTTAATATACATTGAATGAATAGGAAAGCAAAAAGTAAAAAGCCTTCTTGAAACGTTGCGAATTTTAACATGAAGTTAAAAATATATGTAAGCAATAACCTTCAAAGTATATATTTTCAAATTTTAACTTTATTTTTTATGTAAGTTTAGAAGTTGACAAAACATTTGTATAATTTTGAACATTATAAACAGGAACATAGTGAATACATTTTGTAACCTAATTTTTTATTAAAAGTATTAACATTTGAATGTAAAAACAATTGACCTTTAAATTAATGAGTATTAACATGCAATTTCTATCACAATAATTGTTAACTTGAATATACATTGAATGTAGAGGAAGGCATACAGTAAAACTCTGCTTAAAACGTACGTAATTAAAGTAATTCATTACTGAGCACATAAACTGGCGATAAACATTAATGTAGTTAGTAATCTTAAGATAACAGACAATATTTACATTTTGACTTAAAAGGTGCTTGACCTGTTAACATCCACTTTGTAATCTGTTGAATGAAATAACTTGCAAATATATTTTTTAAACTTGTAACATTAGAAACATTAACATAGTGACTTAACATTTTAACCTAATTTTTAGTAACAATGCAAGGCAAGTATTTTGTGAGGCGAATCATTCCTAAACAGTACTTTCATTAATTATGACTGAATTAAACAACTAATTGTTATGTATTTGTTTTAGGAACAGTTTGTAAATGCTTTATTATTTTTTTATTTTTTTTGGTTGTATCTTTCATTTTTGCAGCTGATATTCTTTTATTTGCAAGTCTTTTGCGTTCTTTTTCTCGTCGAATTTCTTTCTCCTCCGGTGTCTGCTGTGCGGCCCATCTCTCTTGTCTTTCTCTAGTTTGACGTCTTTTCTTCTCTTCTTTGGTCTCGTTATCAGCCATATTAATCTGTAAAGGAAAAAAAATAAATGTAATTGTGTATATTTAAATTTGTAATTCCTGTTAAAGATTCTTGTGCACAATTGGTGAATTAAAAGGCAAAATTTATAAATTTAAATTTATAATTCCTGTCCTCACTGGCTAAGAATTTGGCCAATGGAATCCTGCTGTAAATAAGCATGTAACATATTTTTTTCCAAAAATGGTTTTATTTATTAAAAACGTTGTTTGTGGATAGATATTTACCACTGCAAAACTTCTTTGCTAAAACAAAAAGTGATGTGGTTATTGAGCTATGTATTGCATAGTAGCAATTTAAATAAAATAAGGGAGATAGTAAATTAATTATTGTATTTTTCTGTTGACACAGATGCAACTTAAAGCAGTTTCTTTAGTTTTATACTTTAGTACTTATTATACTTAACCTTGGTTGAAGTGTGATTTAAATCCGAATGTTTGTTGGTCCTCGGTTCCAAATCGTTGTCCAATGGTGTGGTCCTCTGTTGGAAGTCCTCGTCCGATGGTGTGGTCCTGTGGCGATAGCCCTCGTCCGATGTTGTGGTCCTGTGGCGATATCCCTCGTCCGATGTTGTGGTCCGTTGGTGAAAGTCGTCGTCCGATGGTCTGGTCCTGTGTTGAAATTTCTCGTCTGCTGGTCTGGTCCTGTGTTGAAATTCCTCGTCTGCTGGTCTGGTCCGAGTCCTCGTCCGATGGTCCGGTCCTGTGGAAAAAGTCCTGGTCCAATTGTCTTCACGCAGTATCTGTTGTAATATAAAATAGAAAATTTTTTTTGAGTGAAATGTCTTTTAAATAATTTCAAAATATATTAATTTGACTGTATTGTATGAGTTATGGTTATTTTTTTCTATCTTTGTTTTTTTTTACTTTCTGTACAATCCGACAACTTTTGTTATTCTTATTGAAGGTTCTTAGTAAGGCTTGTGGGTTGTGATATATTAAATAAGATGTGTTTATGTAATTTTTTGTACAATCCTGTTTTGTGCACACCACTTGTGGTATAGTTATTTAACCTTTATTGGGATGGTTATAGTTAGTGAAACATGAAATAATATAATTAATGTAGTTTGCTATGTGTTTGTGTTAGTTTTTGACAATCCTGTTTGGTGCGCAGCACTTGTGCAAAACTTATTTCTTCTTGATTGTACAGGTTATAGGTTGTTAAACATTAAAGAAGAATGTTAATGTAGTTTGCTATGAGTTTGTGTGATTTTTTGTACAATGCTATTACGTGCACAACACTTTTGTTAATCTTATTTTTGCTTCTTTGTAAGGCTTATAGGTTGTTAAACATTGAATAAGAAATTCAGTTTTGTGTGTAGCAGTTTGTGTCTCATTCAATTGCGATTTGGCTAATTGAATTGTGCCCTAAATAAGCAGCTAGCATATTTTTTAAAAGAAGTTTTTAGTCATTGAAAAACTTTATTTTTGATATTTTTTTAGTAACTAAAAACTTATTTTAAAGAAATTGTTATGTTGTTATTTAGAGCCCTATTCAATTGGGCAAATTGCAATTGAATGAGAGCCTTTGTGTGTACCATATGTTGCATAGTTTGCCCCTCATTCAATTGCATTTTTTACAATGTAATAGTACTCTAAGGCCGTCATTGAATTGCAATGTTGAAAATTTAATAGGGTTGTAAATAAGCACATCACATTTATTTGTTAAAATAGAATAAGGGCCTAAAAGTGCTTATTTATAGCCATATTTAATTGTCCAAAATAACAATTGAATGAGGGCCTTTGGTTACTGCATTTGTTATATTGTGAGCTCCTCATTCAATTGTGTTTTGTCCAATGGAATAGAGCTCAATATCAGCACAGAGCATATTTTTGTACGGAATTTTGTATTTAGTGAACTTGTATCCAAAAGCAACGTGTTCACAAAAGAAAAATTTCCTTTCAAAAATATGCTCTGTGCTTATATAGAGCCCTATTGAAATGGGCAAATCACATTTGAGTGAGGCCCTTGGCCATTAAAGATATATAGGTCCTCATTGAATTGCAATTTTGCCAATTGAAGAGGGCTCTATATAATCACATAACATATTTATTGAGCAAATTTTGTAGTTATTGAAAACCTTGATTGTGGTTAGAAATTCAGTAACTAAAAAGTTCTGTATCAAAAATATGTTATGTGCTTATATAGAGCCCTATTCAATGGAGGAAGTTGCAATTGAATAAGGCTCATGGTTATTTCTTGTTTATACTTAATACTTTACCTTGATTGAAGTTTGGAATGACAGACGGTCCCCTCCTGCCAATCTTAATCCGCCGGTCTTCTTGTAGTGTCTGTTTGAAAAAGAAAGTGAAATAGTTATTTGTATATTTATAATTTTTCATCTAGCAAAGCATGGCCTTTTGAGCATGTAATGTCTTGTTGTATCTTACCTCTTCTTCTTTGTTGGTGTTCTTTAAAAGGGATTGTGCTTCACAGTGCACGGTGCAAATTGTTGAGAGACGCTATTGATGCAGAGTCTGTTTGAATATTTAAAGAAATAAAAAGATTCAGCTTTATATGATCTATTGAATTGCAGTAAAGGAATGTAATTTAAATATAGTTGTGTAATTGTTTTCAATTAACCTTATTTTTTGTTGGGGGCTACACACATATGTCACATACATGAAGCACATTCCATAGTTTAATGTAATTATTTTGTGTACGTGTGACATATCAGTATACATGACTCATATTTAAATGTTTAAATTAACCTTATATTTTTTTTTTCCAACACACATAAATGTCTGTGTGTGAGATGTAACTATAGATGATATAGATATATGTGCGTGTGACATATCAGTATACATGACATATAATGTTATTTAAATGTAGTTGTTTACTGATTTGGTTTGAAGCTAATTTTGTTGCATTGGCAATACACATAAATGTGCGTGTCACATGTCAATATACATTATACACATATACGTGCGTGTCACATGTCACTATGAAGGGGCAGTACACAGAAATGTGCGTGTCACATGTCACTATACATTATACACATATACGTGCGTGTCACATGTCACTATGAAGGGGCAATACACATAAATGTGCGTGTCAGATGTCACTATACATTATACACATATATGTCCGTGTCACATGTCACTATGAAGGGGCAATACACAGAAATGTGCGTGTGAGATGTCACTATACATTATAGACATATATGTGCGTGTCAGATGTCACTATAAATTATAGACATATATGTGCGTGTCAGATGTCACTATACATTATAGACATATATGTGCGTGTCACATGTCAGTATACATAAACCTCTGTTTAATATTGAATTATGTTTTTTTGTTGTTTTGTTAAATGAACCGTATTTTTTTTTTGAGCCTATACACATAAATGTGCCATACATGTCACTACATAAATCCTATTTTTTTTTTTATTTGTTTGACCTGTCCTGATAATAAAATGTAATATATTATAGCTTACCTCTCAGTTGTAATTTGCACAATGCAAAGTAGTAAATTAGTAAAGAATTGTCTTCTCAAGTAAAAGCAGCATTTATCTCAGAAGTCACTCCGTTGATCACCTGAGGAGAAATGTATTTTTTTGTTTGAAATAGGCAGTATTTATAAACTTGTAGAAAGTTCTGGAAAGTGAGACCGTTAGAACGCAATACGCATGCGCTATTTGCGTTCCAGCTTACAATTTGCGTTCCATCCGCCATTTTCTGCGTATTACTGTTCAAAATGGTGTTTAATATGATTGTGATACGTTCCGCATAGTATGTGTTTCATTATTGCGAGTAAGTGTAGTGTAGTTACGTCTGAAGCCTCGTTTTCGTTTTGTTCGTCGGCCATTTTTTCTCTCGCTTAGCGATGGTATTAGTGTCTAAAGTGTTTTATTTTGATTTAAATGTAGGTGTAACTTGTTTTTTTGAGGTGCTGGCTGGTTCCTCTTGCTGTAGGTAAGCTTTTTATGTGTTTGTTGTGTGTCTTTGTTAAGTTTTAACTGTTTGTATGTCGGCGTGTTGCGTCCGATGTTTGCGAATCGTAATGTGTGGTAACGTGTCTCGTATGGTGTTTGCGTGTGTAGCCTCGTTTTCGTTTTATTCGTCGGCCATTTTTTGTGTCGCTTAACAAACTATTTATTGTCTAAACTCTTTTATTTTGAGTGCAATTAAGTTGTAAGTTGCATTTTTGAGGTCCTGGGTGCTTCCTGTTTGTGTAGGTAAGGTTTTTATGTATGTGCTGTGTGTATGTATTGTGTTTGTAATTTTGTAATGTTCGCAAGTTGCGTCCGAGTGTTGCGAGGCCGTAATGTGTGTGAACGTGTGTCGTATGTTGTTTGCGAGTGTCGTAATGTGTGTGAACGTGTGTCGTATGTTGTTTGCGAGTGTCGTAATGTGTTGCGACGTAAATTTTTTTTTGCAAGGGTCGCAGTTGCTGCAACTGAAGACCTCGCTTTGCGAGGTCCTCAGGTGCTGGCATGGAGCGCCTGTGGCGCTCCAAGCCAGCAACTGAGGCCCTCGCTTCGCGAGGGTCCTCAGTTGCTGGCAAGGAGCGCCTGCGGCGCTCCATGCCAGCAACTGAGAACCTGGCACAGTGCCCTCGCTTTGCGAGGGCCGCGGGCTCGCTACGCGAGCCCGCAGCGTTAGCAACAACTCGTACGCTCACAACTATATATGTGATATATGTAAATGCATACGTATGTACAGTATATATATATTTTTTTCTATATATTTAATATATATTTTATATATGTACTGCGTTGAGGTTGGAGGGGGTTTGGGAAGTGCAAAAACAAATTGTGCCCTCCCCAAACTGGGGGTGGACTTTTTTTGCATGGGTGCCCCTATACACTAGCTGTGTGTGACCCTTCTGTCAAGCCGTAAATGGCTAACTGGAGCAATTGAATAGCGAAGTGGGATTTTCGCGGCCGCAACTCTTGCAGCCATTAAAGATCAAAGACTTTGAGGCAATTAACTTACATTCTGAGGGCCTCATTCAATTGAGATTTGGCCAATTGAATAAGGCTCTAAATAAGCACATAGCATTTTTTTTAAAGAAGTTTTTAGTTAGTGAAGTCCTTGCTTTTGGATAGATGTTTACTAACTAAAAACTTCTTTAAAAAATATATGCTATGTGCTTATTTAGAGCCCTATTCAATCGGCCAAATTGCATTTGAATGAGGGCCTGAGTAAATTAAGGGAAAGTAGCTTTCAGTAAGTAACCCCATCGGGGAACGCAAGTAGGAAGAAATTGAATAGGGAAGTAACTTGCAATATCCACTTACTACCACTTTTTTGTAGTAAGTAGCAATTGAATGAGGCCCTTGGGGCCTCATTCAAATGTGATTTGACCAATTAAATAGGGCTCTAAATAAGTACATAGCATATTTTTTTACAGAGGTTTTTAGATAGCGAACTTCTATCCAAAAGCAAGGTATCAACTAACTAAAAACTTCTGTAAACAAAATATGCTATGTGCTTATTTAGAGCCTTATTAAATTGACCAAATCACATTTGAATGGGACCTTAAAAACTTCTGTAAAAACAATATGCCATGGGCCTCATTCTATAAATAGCTGTAAAATGGCCGCAAAGCTGTGATTCCTTGCAAGGGTGCTGCGGCCATACGTCTACATTGCTATTAAAAATGAAAGGGTCCGCAGCACACCTCTTCCTACGGCCGATCGCAAGCCATGAAATCGGCCGTTAGCACTGGTGGGCTTGGACTTGATAGCGGGCGTTAGACTGCGGATCAGAGTGCAAACTCGCCAAACTAAAAACTCAAATATAAATTCAATGCAGCACTGTACAGTGCTGTAATTGATAGGGGACACATTGGGGGACATGAGGATGACATGAATTACATTGGCTAGCTGGCACATCACCGCTAGCCAATACTGTCATTTGTGGCCGCTTTCCGATGGGCTTGGAGATCGAGTTGCTGCCTTGGAGGACATCCAAGATATGATAACCCCCTATCTATAATAACCCCCTATCTATACATTACCACCCAGTCTATACATTTCCCCCTAGCTAGAATAAATTAAACCCTAAATCTAAGCTAAAATAGAATAACTTAGACCACTTACCTTTGCAGATGTCCCTTCAGGAAAAAAGAAAACCCCTAGGATAAAAATAAACATTTAATTAGTACAAAACACTACATATAACAAATACACATTGTAAATACAGTATTAGACTCACCTTTTCAGCATGTCCCCGTCCATCTTCTTCTGTTCCCCGGATCGGGCCCTGGAAAAAGGTACATAACATTAGTACAACATATACACAAATACACACAAAACATGATGAACATTACACATAAAATACATTAAACTTACCTGTCCGCGATGTCCCCGGCCTTGTCATCTTCTGCCCCGGATGGGCCCTTCAAAAACCTGCGCTCTAAAAAAAAATAAAACAAATAACAGAGCTTTGTCTTCTGATTGGCTGAAATGACGTCTGGGAAACGCATCTGGGGTTTGCTGTTTCTCCTGTTTAGGGTTGAATTGCCTGGTATTTCAGGGCTGGGTCACTCTAGTGAGATAGATCAGACTGATATACTACAGGATATTTCTCCCTGTGAAGGGCACAAGTGGCTAAAAGAGGTTGCTCTCAGAGTGGCTTATCATGGCCATAGAACTAATCTATTAAGGTTGGTTCATTCTCTGATGAGCGCCTCTGACTTAGTTTTTTTGTTTATGTAAATTACCCATAGGGTTTAGTCTTCCTAAGGGTAATAGGGGACTCCAGGCGTGGACCCCTTGCTCACTGTGCCTTAGGGAGTTCAGCTGCACCTCACTGACGAGGCCCATAAAGGCCAAAATGCATCTGGGGTTTGCTGTTTCTCCTGTTCAGGGTAGAATTGCCTGGTATTTTGGGGCTGGGTCACTCTTTTGAGTGGCACAAGACTGATATACTACAGGAGATTTCTCCCTGTGAAGGGCACAAGTGAGCTATAAGAGGTTTCTCTCAGATTGGCTTATCATGGCTATAGAACAAACCTATTAAGGTTAATTCGTTCTCTGATGAGCACCTCTGACCTAGTTTTTTTTGTTCATAATGGTATTAGTTTCAAGTTAGTGTTGTAAAATGGCGGCGATTGTCTATGTGTTATGCGGCTCGCAAGCATTTTCCTAACAGTCTATTTGTACCTCGTATGTTTCTGGGTAAAAGTCGTACGTGCCTGTCAGTGTTTTGCGTGGTTAGGGGTCGTGTAGCATTGTAGCCTTGTTTACCATTTTTTTCTCACTTTTTTCGAATGCCAAAACTCGACAAATTCGGCTTAAATTTGCGTGCAACCTCACTCCCAGACGTCCTGGCTAACGTCCCGTGCTGTGTGTGAGGTTTTTTTCTTTTGTTTTTTTGTGTTTTTCGTGTTTTCTGATTTTTGCGGTTGTTAAATTTTTATTTTTGCGGGGTCCGGATTTTTACCAGGGTCCAGATCTTTGCAAAGTGTTACGGGCCATAATTTTTTAATGCAATGTTTTCAAACTGCTACAGGGCTTGCACTGTAAATTGGATAATTGAGATTTCTGTTGATCTGTAGTCCCACGGGTCGTAGGTATGAGCGCCTATGGCACTCATCTCAACCAGTGCAGTGAGCGCCTTCAGCGCTCACTGCCTAAGTCATGCGGGTTATTGTATTAAGGGTTACTGGTTTGCAATAAGTCTTAGTGCTTAGGGCTCATATTTACGTCCTTCGGTCTCTTTTACGTCCTTCGGCCTCGTTTTCGTCTTGTTTACGTCTTTTTGGCAGCCATTTTTTTCTCGCTTTGACGATTTTCAATCGGGAAAAAAGTTACTACAGTTATTACACTGCATACCGTATATATATATATATATATATATATATATATATATAAATATGTATATTTATATACATTGCAATACTAAATAAATTAACAAATATATTTATAGTTATAGGCTGTGGATGGCCATATTATAGTATATAGCTGCTATTGGCTGTATATGTATTTTCAGCCCGTTGTTTCTGTTCAATCTCATTGTTTGGCCAAGAATCTGTCGCCAGTTCATCAACATGCAAATATCGTCACAGACGTCTCGATTCTCACACATACCTGTAACTCGCTAATTACTCCATCAGTCTCTCCACAATTAGACGCAATCCGCAATGCTTGAATGACCCTATTTTAGCTTTTGGTTTAAATTAAAAGTCTATTAAAGTATCTAAATAAGGAAACAGATTGTATTCTAGAAACAAATTTCACATTATAAAGCAACTGAGAAGGAATAATTAGTATTCAAACAAAATAATGTTACAGACTATTTAACCCATTATCTCCCAAAGTTCATAGACTAGTGCTGAAAAATTAGTTTTTGTCAACTTTATACTAAGGGTCAAGTTTTCAACTGACAAGAGGGCATCTCTTGAGGTTAGAAGAAAAAAGACTCCACCTGCTCTGTACTTAGTTACAATCAGCCTTATTAGATTGTGAGTCAGTAAATTTAAAAGGGCTCTATTTAAGCACAAAGCATTTTTTTTTACAGATGTTTTTAGTTAGTGAACTTCTATCCAAAAGCAAGGTCTTCACTAACTAAAAACCTCTGTAAAAAAATATGCTGTGTGCTTAAATAGAGCCCTATTCAATTTGCCGAATCGCAATTTAATAAGGCGGTATGTAACTAAGGTAAAGAGCAGGGCATGTTGGATTTGCACTACTCAAACATATCTGAATCAATCCATCCATTCATGAGATGACCCGTGGGACGCTTCCTCTAGATGCTACATCAGGTCCAGTGGTCTAACTGTGTTCTGTAGAACCATGACCTCAACTTTGTGCCATCCGGACTTGCACAAGAAAATGACATTCTTAAAACTTACTCTTAAAGGCAGAGGTGATGATCTGGCCTGTACACAGGGATATTCTGAAATCAACAGGGATATCCTTAAATCCTGGCCTGTGACCAAACTTGTCTACCCTGCTCTAACCCACTGGTACACACATGTAAGTGGGTATTGTCACCAGGATTTATGGTGTTTTATAAGCCATGTCGTATCTGTGTTCTCAGAATATGAGCAGGGGGGAAAGAGGTTACGACACTGTGACCCGCAAGGTTTAATGCTATTGATGCCTTGACTAAGCAGTAATCAGGATACACTCAATTTATTAGATTTATGATTTAATTAACGCTAAAGGCATTTATCATGCTTGAAAGAAATACTCTATTCACACGTGTTCTTGTGACTGTATTGGCAGAGAGATATTTTCATAAAATAATCACATATATAGTTGTGAGCGTATGGGTTGTTGCTCACGCTTGCGGGCTCGCATAGCGAGCCCGCGGCCCTCGCGAAGCGAGCCGCGGCCCTCGCGTAGCGAGCCGCGGGCCTGGCGAAGCGAGGCCCGTGGCTCGCGCAGCGAGCCGCGGCCCTCGCGTAGCGAGGTCACTGGGCAAGGGCCTCAGTTGCTGGCGAGGTCACTGGGCACGGGCCTCAGTTGCTGGCATGGAGCGCCGAAACCCTCGCAAACTTCACGTCGCTACTCAAAAAACACGACACACAAATTACGACACTCGCTAAATTTTACGAGGAACGCAAACAACCTACGAAACACGTTACCACACATTACGACCTCGCAAACATCGGACGCAACACGCCGACATACAAACATTTAAAACACAATACATACACACAGCACATACATAAAAACCTTACCTACACCAAGAGGGAGCACCCAGGACCTCAAAAATGCAACTTAGACCTCGATTTTACTCGAAATAAAAGAGTTTTGAGACTAAAAAAAAATCTAAGCGACAGAAAAAATGGCCGCCGAACAAAACGAAAACGAGGCTACAGCACTCTAAACTCGCAAAACACCACAACAAAATCGCAAAACACCACAAGAAACTCGCAAAACGCCACAAACCACCTACGGATATTCATACCACACAGTGCACACATTCAGCATGCTTACACAGCAGCTCCACACCACTAATGCTGCAGCAACATCAACACAGATTGCCAGCTCTTCATCACTATGCTTCAAAATAGGTACAGTATATTCATTTAGTAATGTATTACATATTTCATTATTAGACACCAAACAGCATTAGCTACCTTACAATTTCATTGCCGTCATTTTTTGACGGGCAATTCGCTAGTAATACACTAAAAAAGAGCAAAATCATTTAAAAATAATTACAAAAGCAAAAAAACAACAGGAATATTTAGTTATTTTCAACAAATTAATTACCATAGCACTTTATATATATATATATATATATATATATATATATATATATATATATGTAAATATATATATATATATATATATGTATATATATATATATATATATATATATATATATATATATATATATATATATATATATATATATATATATAGGAAAGGGGTAGTACAATTGTGTTCACATTTGGATGTCTAAAAATAAGTTAGATTTTATTTCCTGCTCAGAATTCCAAGGAATACAGTTATTGCATTGCACTCTGGGAAACTGGGTGGGGACATTCAAATGAGTCCATGATACATAAAGTCAACAATAAACCATCTTTAATTAAAATTATTTTAAAATAATGTTACATGCTGTAAAGAAACAACACCCAGCCTTTACCCTTCCTCAATACTACATCCACTATGTACTCCTTTGACCCTGTAACAGAGGATGAAGTCTCCAGTCTACTATCATCCTCTCTCCTTACAACCTGGCCACTTGATCCCATTCCATCACAGCTAGTCCCTCCCCTCTCTATCACACTTATCCCAACTCCCACATATCTATTCAACCTTTTTCAAAACACTGTTAAGTTTCTATCATCTTTAAAATGCACCATAATCACACCAATTCTTTAGAAACCCTCATCTGATCCAGCTTCTGCATATAATTATCTCTCTATATCACTGCTTCCCCTGGCTTCAAAACTTCTTGAGCGGTTTTCTACAATCACCTTACCCAATTAATTTCCTTCTTGAAATCTTACAATCTAGTTTCTGGCCTCATCACTCCACTAAGACAGCTCTCACAAATGTTACTTATTGCTTGCTCACCACCAAGTCATCTATATTATGATTCTACTTGATCTCTCTGCTGCCTTCAATACAGCTGACCACCATCTTCTAATCCAAATTCTCCTCTCTCTTGAAATCCGTAACACACCTCTCTCATTGTTCACATCATACCTCCAAAATCAAACATTTAGTGACTACCTCTCTGGCACCACATCTTCACCTCTGCCTCGATCTGTTGATGTACCCCAAGTTTCAGTCCTAGACCTCCATCTATGCATCCTCCCTTAGTATCTTAATACATTTTTTTGCTAAGATAGTTTGGAAGACATAATGCCCAAAGAATTTTGGGCTGAAGTTTTTGTCATTATCCAGGAAGTAGCAACAAAGAATATCTCTAAAAGAAAGAAAATTAGGAAAACAAACTGGCTATCTGATGAGGCTATGGACGTAGACCAAGAAAGAAGGAAAGATAAATGAAGTGGAGATAGGCAAATAATTTGTCCAGCTAAATGCAGAATTCCATAGAATAGCAAGAAGAGACAAGGAGACATTCTATGAGTGATGTAAAGACATTGAAGATGATAACAGAATGGGAAGGTCAAGAGATCTCTTCAAGAAAATTGGGGATCTCAAAGGAATCTTCACGTGGGCGTGATAAAAGACAAAAATTGTAGGGACTTAACAGAAAAGATCAGATAAAGAAGGTGTAGCAGGAATGCATTGAACATCTATACAGGAAGCATCTTAACAGCAGTGTTTGACCTCAATAGTTTGTACAATGAGCTGGAGCCAGGCATCCTGGAGAGGGAAGTGAGGTGGGCCCTAGGATGACTTGCTTATAATAAGGCTGCTGGAGGTAATGTAAAAGTAAAAGTGTTACTTGCCTTATGCCAACACAAAACTTAACAATGGCCAATAGACTGTAAAAGGTCAGTCTACATCCCAATCCCCCAAAAAGTCAGTGCCAAAAAGTTCTCCAATTATCAAACAATTACCCTAATTTCAAAGCAGGTAATGCTTAAGATTCTACAAGCTTGACTCCAACAATACATGGACCAGGAACTACCAGATGTGAAGCCGGGTTCCACAGAGAAAGGGGCACAAGAGATCAAAGTTGCAGAAAAGCATTTAATCTGCTTCATAGACAATTCTAAAGCCTTTGACTGCGTGGATCACAACAAAATGTGGCACGTTCTTAAAGAAATGGGAGTACCAGATCATCTTATCTGCCTCCTGAAGAATTTGTACGTGGACCAAGAAGCCACGGGTCAGAACCGAACAATAGTTCAAGATCGGAAAAGGTGTGCCCAAGGTTGTACATTGTCCCCTTATTTATTCACCTTATATGCAGAGTACATCATACATAAGGCCGGGCTGGATGTATCCAAAGCCAGAATCCATATTGCTGTAGGGAAAAAAAGTAAAGATATTAAACCTTCAACAAAGTTCCACATAGTTAGAACTATGGTATTTCTAGTAGTAACATATGAATGTGAGAGCTGGAACATAAAGAAGTCTGAGCGCCGGAGAATTAATCCCTTGTGGTGTTGGTAAAAAATTACTTACAGTCCCTTGAACTGCATGGAGATCAAATAAATCAGTACTTCATGAAATCAAGACAAACTGTTCACAAGAGGCTGAAGCTCAAATATTTTGGCCATATCATGAGACGGCAGGATTCCCTAGAGAAGACTCTGTTGGTGGCAAAGATTGAAGACATAAGAAGAAGAGGATGACAGAGGTGGAGATAGATAAATGAGGTCAATGAAGCAATGAACATGAACCTAATGGAGCTAAGTGGGGCAGTGGGACTGAGAGATGTACCTGACATGCTGCGGGCCATAGATTTATGGAGAGTTGACGCTACTAAATAAAAAAACAACAACAACAACAAACCATCTCTATGAAGAAGGCACTCAAATCTGCCTCTCAGCACCTGATCTATACTCCTCTCTTCTAGCTTGAGTTTCCAACTGCCTCTCTAGCATATCCTCCTGGATGTCCACCCACCAACTCAAACTTAACATGTCAAAGACTGAGCTCTTAATTTTCCCACCCTCAACTACAGCATCCACACCTCAAATATCTCTCACCATTGACAATTTCATCATCAGTCCCACTTTCCAGGCCCATTGTCTTGGAGTTCTATTGGACCCTGTGCTCTCTTTCATTCCTCAGATACATTCACTAACTAAATATTGCCCTTTTCATCTACAAACATATACAAAATATGTCACTGTCTTACACAAGACAAAACTAAAATTCTAATCCATTCCCTTATCATCACTGCTTGCTGGTCTCCTCCCCACTCATCTGTCCCCACTCCAATCCATACTGAATGCCTCTGCTATACTCATCTACCATACTCAGCACTCACTGTCTGCTGCATCTCTCTGCCAGTCACTCCATTGGCTTTCCAAAGTAACAATGCACCCCCTTATATCTCTGCTCTTATCTCAAAATATACCCTTACTGGAAGTGAACTATAATAATTGTCGTAATTGTGAGGTTGTCTGTAACGCTCGCAATTATGAAAACATGCGCATGCACACTGCACAGCATTAGCTGTGCGTTCACATGCCTTGCCGTTTTGCGCACATGCAAAATGGGGTGCATTCACTAGACGGGTTGATCATTGCGCAGAGGGAGAGGGGAAAAGGTGACACAGAGGAGGGAGAGGGGGGGAAAGGAGAGGGGAGAGAAGAGACACAGGGGAGGGAGAGGAGACACAGGAGAGGGAGAGGGGGAAGGAGGCACAGGAGAGGGAGAGGTGGAAAGGAGACGCAGGGGAGGGAGAAGGTGGGAGAGACAAAGCGGAGGGAGAGGGGGAAGAGACAAAGGGGACAGAGAGGGGGAAAGAGACACAGGAGAGGGAGAAGAGGCACAGGGGAGGGAGGGGGAATGGACACAGGGGAAAGAGTGGGGGGAAAGGAGTCACAGGGGAGGGAGAGGGGTGAGAGACACAGGGGAAGGAGAGGAGGGGAAAACACAGGGGAGGGAGAAGAGACACAGAGGAGGGAGAGGGGGGAGAGAGGCACAGGGGAGGGAGAGAAAGAGGGGGGAAGGAGAGGGAGAGGGGGAAAGGAGGCACAGGAGAGGGAGAGGGGGAAAGGAGACAAAGGAGAGGAAGGGGTGGAGCAGACACAGGGAGGGAGAGGGGGTAAGAGACACAGAGGTGGGAGAGGGGGGGAAGAGACACAGCGGAGGGAGAGGGAAAATAGAGGGAGAGGGGGAGAGACACAGGGGAGGGAGAAGAGACACATGGGAGGGAAAGGGGAGAAAGACATAGGGGAGGGAGAAGAGACACAGGGGAGGGAAAGGGGGAAGAGACACAGGGGAGGGAGTGGGGAGAAAGAGAGGGAGAGGGGAAAGGAGGCACAGGGGAGGGAGAGAAAGAGGGGGGGAAAGGAGAGGGAGAGGGGAAAGGAGGCACGGTAGAGGAGGAAAGGAGACACAGGTGAGGGAGGGGTGGAACAGACACAGGGAGGGAGAGGGGGAAGAGATATAGAGGTGGGAGAGGGGGGGAAGAGACACAGGGGAGGGAGAGGGGGGAAATTAGAGGGAGAGGGGGAGAGACACAGGGGAGGGAGAAGAGACACAGGGGAGGGAGAAGAGACACATGGGAGGGAGAGGGGGAGAGACAGGGGAAGGTAGAGGATGTGAAGAGATACAGGGGAGGGGAGGGTGTGGGAGAGACACAGGAGAAGTGGGAGAGACACTTTTCACTTTTCATGTTTCAATTCTCATATTTCTATTTCTCACCTTTCCTTTTTAATATTTCAGTTCCTCTGTTTTCTTTTTTTATTGCTCCAGAATATGTCAGTGCATTACATATAAAGGTTAATAAATAATTTTCTTATGTTTCATTTGACAGACTTTTTACAATACTTTTCCATCCCTGTTGAAATGTTATATAAAGCTAATGTGAATGGTTAAAAGACCAGCCCACGGCACATGATCTGTGTTGTGCTCTCCAAGCTTGTAAATAAAAGAAACGTCATTGATGTAATTGGTTACAACTCCTTTTTTGGGTGAGGCCTGCAAGATGCACTGATTTTTCCTCTAACAATGCCTGATGTGCTGTAGTAGCTGTATTAATAGCATACAAAACATACACTGACAGGAGGGTCATGCATTAGTTAGTTTTGTCCTAAGGCTCTAGTTGGTGTATATAAAGAGTTTTTACTTGTGAGAATTCAGCCACTAGCAATGTTCTCATTCAACATTTACATGAACATCTACAGAATTTCCAGCTTCACATTTGTATTGTTTAAGGGACTTACCTTCGGGAGATAGCCTGCCCTGAAATCAGGAGGTAGATGCTTTAATTATGCATTTCACCTTAATATAATTCCGACTCCATGAAAAACAGTGTTCAATATTAATTAGGCATTGATCATTAATAAAAAACATTTTCAATTATTAACAAGCAGTATTTTTTGCTGGGGACTCAATGTGCTAAAAAATGTAAGTTCTGACTGGGATGCAGCCCCCACAAAGCTCTGAAACAGGCTTGTACATAGTCATGTCGAGGAAAGGCAGTATTGGAGGCTTAGAAGATGATCTTAGAAAGTAAGATTAATATTGAATATTCATTTTTAATTGTTAAGCGGTGATTGCATAAATGATCAATTTCTAATTAAAATATCTACTTCCTCCTACGACATTGCAGATGTCTTTTATTGGGGGTGGTATTCCCATTTAATATCTAAATATTTTTTTAATTAATTTAAAAGAACATATTTCATGCAATTTAGTCAATTACAGCACCTTATTACCCTCCCCTCACCCTGATTGACAGATGGGTCTTACTTTGTCCAACCAATCACGTTGTGAAGAGCTGGATTTGGTGCAATGGAAACTCCTCTATTGTGAGGGTGGAGATTGGTGCAAAGATGTGTGTGGCCTAGTAGAGGCTCTAGTTCTAGTTTTAGAATAATAGAAAAACTGTGGAGGTGTCACTTTATATATATTGTATTGTGTGTGTATAAAAAAAAAATATATACACACACATATATATATATATATATATATATATATATATATACATATATATATATATATATATATATATACATATATATATATATATATATATATATATATATAACATAATATATATATATATATATATATATATATATATATAGATATATATATATATATATAAATATATAATATATAATATATATAATATAATATATATATATATATAATATATATATAATATATATATATATATATATATATATATATATATATATATATATAGTATGAGCTTTGCATACAGATGTATTTGCTTGTGTACATCCTTTCATATCTCAGTCTGTCAACAAATAGGGAAATCTTTGTATACATTGTTTATTTAGGCTTCTCTCTTGCAGCTCTACTATTGCACGCAAAGAACCATTTGTATGTAAATAAAAAAAAGGTCATGTAACTGGATACTCTGTTTGCTGATACCTAAGTTCACTAAATGGGATCAAGCACAATTTTTTATATTGAGACCCTAATGTCATCCTGTTATATGGGGATGTATGGGGATGTGTTTTTCCTAAAGTCTTGTAATCAAAACAAATCTCTGGTAACATGTTGGTTTCAAGCTTGCAATAATCACACCAAGTTAAAAATAAATTTATATATATAGAAATATATAAAAAAAATTAGAATATTGCAGTATATAGTGATTCATTTCTTATTAGACAAATTTATTCATAATACATCAATGAGCTTTCGAAGAGATAAACCTCTTTGCAAAGTCAAAAAGCAATACTCAAGTATTGCTTTTTGGCTTGATAAAGAGAGGTTTACCTCTCGAAAGCTTGTAAATTTATTATGAATACGTTTGTCCAATTAAAAAGGTATCACTATATACTGCAATACCCTGAATATTCATCTAGATTATTGGACACCACGGTTAACTAAAAAAAAATTCTCACAGAAAGGTAAACTATATATATATATATATATATAGTTTACCTTTTTGTGAGAATTTTTTTTTTAACGTAAAAATTAGGTCAAGCCAACAGTCTGGAAAGCTTTTGGTATCAAGTAACCGGTTTCCTTTTTGGCTAGGACAATTAGTGGGTGTAGCTTACAGCTAACTGGCCTATCATATTGAACTTATAAAGCAATGTATCTTTTTGGCATTGTGTTAGTCTATTATTTAGTTTTGATTCATGCATGCAAACATAAAAATATAGATAATAATGGTTTAACATGAAACATGTAGACCAGCTTTGCCTTCTTCATGAATGGGTTATGTCGTTGGTAAAGATGGAAGTAAATGAAGAAAACTGGCACGGATTTGAATGCACAGCTGTAATCTGGCTTTCCTTTGTTTGGGACTTCGTGGGCCTCATTCAATTGCGATTTGGCCAATTGAATAGGGCTCTATATAAGCACAGAGCATATTTTTACAGAAGTTTTCAGTTAGTGAAGACCTTGCTTTTGGATAGAAGTTCACTAACTAAAAACTCCTGTAAAAAAATATGCTGTGTGCTCATATAGAGACCTACTCAATCAGCCGAATCGCATTTGAATGAGGCCCTGTGTATTTTGGCGCTGCCAATATTTGCAGCTCTGCCATTTTTGGGAAGCTTTATGATAATTATCTGCTCTTTTTCATTAAGTGATATTTCAGATTACAGAAATGTGCTTTCAAATATTATATATTGCTATAAAATGCTTAATTTTAATATGTCAAAATAGTCCATTTCATATAATTAAACACAGATTCTGGATTTATTAAAAATATGTCTTGAATATAGACTCATCTTACTGGGCTATAAATCTAATGCCAGACGGCAGCTAGTGGAGAATTCTGATATATATATATAAATATATAATATATTTTGAAACTTACATTTATCACATTATCAGTCAGCTTCCAATACACATCACAAATCTGCCTAGATATCTTTTCTGAGCATAACTATTACACATAAAATTGAATGGATAGACACAGTAGTTATCTATATTATTTAATTCCCTATATAAATAAAGCATCTATTGATTTTTTAAATTCTTATACTCATCCTATCGATTTTTATGTCTAATTATTATGCTTAGATTATGATATATACATGTCTCATAGCAAGACAATAATATAGCACGAAACAGGCCAAATGGAACTAAAGTTCACTGGAGCAATGAATCAAAACCAAGAATTGTGACCCTTTAGCATTATTTACCAAGTTATTATTATTACCATTATTATTATTCATTTCTTTTTAGTATAGTATGCTTTAGGCCATATTGCTAAACATGCATTAGGGGGGTTTGGGGCTGTATTATAAGAAAAAAACTAACATGACACTCACCAATAATTCAAATCTAAAGACATAGACAACCTTACCTGTGACAGCAGCTAAAAACCTAAAGGCTCATGTATTGTACCCATTCTATCTACCCAAAAAGCTTTAATCAATACATTCTATGCATAAGCAATTTTGCTAGAGTTGTATTACAATACCAACAGCCTTATTAAATGGCAATTCGGTAAATGTAAAAGGGCTCTATTTAAGCACACAGCATATTTCTTTACAGAAGTTTTTAGTTATTGAACTTCTATCCAAAAGCAAGGTCTTCACTAACTAAAAACTTCTGTAAATAAAATATGCTGTGTGCTTATATAGAGCCCTTTTAAATTTACTGAATCACAATTTAATAAGGCTGCAAGTATATATATATATATATATATATATATATATATATATATATATATATATACACATTATATATAAAATAGCCCTTTCACAAACACACCATGAATAAATAGCTACAGTAAACAAAAGTTAGGTCTTATGGGGCAACTAGACAGTTCCCATTGGCTCCAAATTATACAGAAGTGGAGACTATTCTCTAATAAATTGTTATTTATTTATTTTAAACAAAGTATAAAACTGTATTTTTAAACGTACCAATTTACAATGTACCAAGCAATATATCTTTATGACATTGTGTTCATATATTGTGTTAGCTCATTATTTAGTTTTGATTAATTTTTCTGTTCATATTGTTCTAGGTTTTGATAATTTAGTTGTTATACTATTCAGTAAATACATTTCATGGCAAATAAGTATGAACAACATGTATAAAAATATATAGTGCAATATTTCGCAATTGTAAACAGATTGTTTCAGATGCTCACGTCCCGCAGTTATGTTTAATCTCAGCTTTTGTTTCACATTTATATTTCATAACTTCTATTTTCTCCACAATGAGCTAATGTACCACTTCCCTATAATATTATCCTAAATGTAGATTACAAGGGGTTTAACCCACCGAGTAACAGACAATCCAGCAACACCAAGTCTGCAATTAGCCGAACGCCCCTCTGGCAATAAAATATCTCACGTTTAGTTTTCTTGACTCCAACATACAAGGAACAGTTTTATGAAGGAAGCACCAGGGTGGTAAATTATTCAGGATGTCTGAATGCAATCAGTTGTGCGCAGAGCGTCAGGAGATTTAACATCAATAAAACTTCCTCTGAGAACACTCAGATATTTTCCAGGATAAACAAAGTGTTATATTTTTTTCATCTGTGTTGCAAGCAGGAAACCAGGAAAATACTTTATTGTGGACTTGGGTGCTTTGCACCAGCTGCACCATCAGTAGCTTCTCAGCTTGAGTCTCATTAGGGGGGAAAACAGTCCCACCACCCACCATATAAAATCATACAACAAAACAAATCATGTTTACAAACATGGTATAATTTACTGCTATATTGTAACATTAAGAATGTTATTAAAATTCATTAATTTACATTGACGTTTCAATTGTTGGATCTATCCTGCTGCAGTGCGGCATCCAACCGCTAGATGACGTTGCCAATATATTGCAGCGCTGCCGATATGTGAGAGAAGTTCTAAGCTTATAATGTTAGCCTAACCCTAATGTTAAACTAACCCTAACCCTCACCCTTACCCTAATCCTCATTCTAACAGTTTACCTAAGCGTTGACTTTATGATATGGCACCGGAATATCAGCATCGCCATCTAGCGGATGCTCACCGCCACTGCCTTGTGCATAACAGGATAGGACCCAACTGTTTTTTGATTCACCCACCAAGCTATTAATCTGATGGCTCTAATGGATTATTATTGCTACTAATTGCTATTTACCCACCTGGACTGGTTTTATTGTTTTCAGTGTAAAGTTAAAAAGGTGAGCATGTACAGAGTACTAGCATTTAATAACACTAAAGGGATATAGAAGCTTCCTGAATGTTACTAGATATGTAATACTAGCGACTTGCCCGTCAAAAGTGACGTGGCAATAACATTTTAAGCTATGCTGTTTGCCACATAATGTAAGGTTTTTGCTCTGTGCACCTCAGCGCTCATCGCAGGGCTCGCAGTGAATGCCTTCAGTGCTCATTGTGAGCCTATCCCCTTGTGTACTTCGAGTGTCTTGCTTTGCAACGATCACCTTTGGCGGTCATCGCGAAGACAGATATATAAGCACAGTGGAAAATGGCAAAAAATGAACAGTGAATTAATAAATAAATAGACGAATATACTTTACCTATTTACCGTTTTGTTCTGAATATAAGCCGCACGCACATATAAACCGCACCTGTAAAATTCAATTTTCAATTAAATTTTATGTTCGCAAATCGCTATTCAATTGGTACAATGCAGTCTCAAACATGCAAATCTGCAGGCGCGAATATAAGCCGCACACGTAACTCTCAAATCGGCAGTCATCTTTTTTTACGGTCATGAATATAAGCCGCACCTCGCAAACTCAAAAATTGGAAAAACGGTGCGGCTTATATTCAGACCAAGACGGTATATGTAATATGCAGCAATCAATATCCTGAAGAGCTAGCAATCTATTTGTATTTTCCTGCATCTGAAAATTTACAGATGGAGTGTTGATCATGTGAGGAGAAAGTGTCAGCAATGTGGTAAGTGTGCAGTGTAAATAGGCTGCGTGCGCAAGGGCAAACCATTTGATCAGGCGGTTAAAGCGGCATTTTAGAATCCTAATGTTATGAGTTGCAAGTTAGTGTTGTAAAATGGCGTTTTTTTTTCTATGTGTTACTTGGCTCGCGAGCATTTTCTTTCCGTTATAATAGTATATTTTCTATGTACTATGTTCCTGGCTAACTCGTACGTGCTTGGCGGTGATTTTTGCGGCTCTGTGTCCTTTAACCTCATTTTAATATTTTTTGTCTTCCATTTTTCTTCTCGCTTAGCCGTTTTTTTAAAGTGACGAAACTTCTTTAATGCGACTTAAATGTGCGTGCAAGATCACTCCCAGACATCCTGGCTTTCCCCCTGTGCTGTGTTTGATGTTTGTTTTATGTGGTAATTTTTTGTTGTTGAGCTTTTCGTGTTCTGCTGTTATCTTCGTATTTTTGCGACCTTAATGGTTGTTTGTAAAAGATGTATGTCCTTTTCTGTGTTTTCTGCGCTTCGGGGTCATGTAGCCTCGCTTTAATTTTTTTCGCCCGTAATTTTTTTTCGCTCAGCTGATTTTCAAGTGGCTAAACTCCTTAATTTTGACTTTAATTTGCGTGCAACCTCACCCCCAGATGTCCTGGCTGTCCCCCGTGCTGTGTGTGATGTTTTTGTTATGTTTTGTTTTTATTTTTAAGTGTTTTCGGTGTTTTTTGATGTACGCATTTTGGCAGTTCTTCATATTTTTTTTGACCTCGTATTTTAGATTTTTCTACGTCGTCATTTTTTTATCTGAATACGTATTTCCACATCGCGCGTTATTGTTGTTTTTTTTCTAAGTCCCGCGGCATGCTTTTTTTTTTTTTAAGTCCTGTTTTTCTGGGTTTTTTTTAACCACGAATGAGGCACTGTAGAGCCTCCACCTCAGCAATTGAGGACACTCGCTTCATGAGGGACGCAGTTCTTGCGAGCTGGCTTCATGAGCTTGCAAAGAGTGATGACGACTCGCAGTTTGACAACTATTATATGTGATCCCTGTATATCTCTTTAATCTTATGTACTTTATTTGATAAAGTGCTTATAAGCTCTGTTTTGCTGAAAATAAACAAAAAATAAACAAAATAAATAAACATCCTCTGCTTGGGTCTGCCTTCTGCAGCACATGGAGACACAGACTCTGTAGGGACGAATGTGCTGTTTAGTGTGCTAGCCTTTAAGGGACCACCATTCTGCAACATTTTGGTCACTGATTGGTTAGTATAAGACACAGCACATCCAGCCCTACAGAGACTGCATATGCTGCAGAGGGCAGACACATACAGGGACTGTTTGTTAGATTTTTTTCAGTAAATGCAGAGTTTATAAGCACTTTTTAATAAAATAAAGTACAGAAAATAAATGGATATAAAAGTATATTGATTATATACAAGATTATTGTGCCCAAATAACCTAGCAACCAACTGGTAAGCAGGCCAAAGAGAGTAAACAATGTGTGAATCTCCATGTTTTTGCTTTGCATGTTCACACATGAGTTATGCACAGAGCAGTTTTGGCTCCACAGCCTTCACATAGAGGAGTAATCAGACTGTAGAGACTGCTCATTTCCTGCAATAAAGTAAAAGTTAGTGCTGTTTCCCGCCTATATTAGTTTGCTGTTTGTGCTTCCCATCCCATGTAAAATAATATTACTATATATTGTGATAGTACTTACCTGCTGGGGATAAATTCACTAAGATTCACTATGGTTTTAAAGTGAGGATACAATAGCAATTTCTCCCACAGGAGATGGACACTCTTTGCATGCTTTGCAATGTTTAGTGAATCTGGGCATTATCAACAGCACAGTGTCTGATTTATTTATGGTGATATCCTCAGTGTACATTATCAGGACAGCCTCAAACAACAATATACACTCTAATGTAGGATTACTTCCCTACTACACATTATCTGGACTGGCTGAGAGTGAGTGCTAGGGATATATCTAATGTAGTATGATCTTATTATTGGTCACTATCAGGCCACGTTCAGACAACACTGGATCTCTAATGCTGGCTCAACTCCTGCCTAATGCACTTTATCAGGACAGGCCGCGACAGAATTGGCTTTCTACCTATTGTTGGGTGACTTCCTCATTAAGCATTATCAGTACAGATTCAGAAAGCACTGGTTCTCTATCTAATGTAGCATTACTTTTACTTTGCACATTATCAGGAAAGGCTTGGTATTTCCGGTCACATGCTAGGTCCTGGTTTCTATCTAGTGTCAGTGTAACTTTGTCACTGCACATTATCAGGACAGGCTCAGAGAGAACTATCTGCCTATCTAAATGTATGTTGACCTTCTCATTGTACATTATCAGAACAGACACAGACAGCAAGTAATCTCTATGTAAAGTAAGGTGTCCTCCTGTATGCACAGTGCTGGGCGTATTTTAAATGCAACTTTATAGGGACAGATTCTGATAGCCCTGTCAGTGGCGGAGCTACTGAATAGAAGCCCTGGTACAAAAATGTATTGCTCAAAAAAAAAAATTGTTCTTTTTTTTGAGGGGGGGCTGGGCCAAATATATATATATATATATATATATATATATATATATATATATATATATATATATATATATATATATATAACCTCATGGACCATAACACACCATGCTGTTCTACTTGGTATTCATGGCAGAGATACTGGAGTGGGTTGTCAGTTCCCTCTCCAGTGGGCCACAGCATACAGCTCCTGGTATTCCTAGATGGTCTCCCATCCAAGAAGTGTCCAGGCCAAACCCTGCATGGCTTCGCCGCCCCCTCTTCAGGGCTTTCTATTTGGGTTTTCAGGCAAGAAGATGCGCAGGCATGGGAATCATAGGAAGCCCTCAAGAAGAGGGGGCAGCTAGACCCCAAGGATAGCCCCAATGCATTACATCACCTGCACTGGAGGTACCTTCCACATACAGCAGATAGAAGGGTGATAATCTATTTCTTAAAATTTAATTTAGTGAGAAGTCCTATCTGTTAGTCTTATATAAAAGAGGCCATAAGAGAAATATAATTAACCCTTTGAATGACAGAACTGTGTTCAACACATTGCTGACCCCTCTGGTACAGAAAGGGTCTATTTGTCTTATTTCTTAAAGAAGCTTTTTTTTTAAATGTACTGATTAAGAACACCAAACAAATTAAGGGAACTGACAATGATAATAAACGAAAAAGCCTAAGCCGTTATTTGACAACGGAAAGCCGTATTTTGATCTGCATTGGATCACATTTCTATAATAGATATCCAAAATCGCTTTCCATTTTTTTCTGTTTTCTTGGAATTGTCACTCATTTTATGTAAAGAATGTGAATATACAAATTGCACAATAAACGCACAAATTACAGCACATAAAGAGAAATTGATGGCCAATCATTTATAAGTTCTTGATGTACAGAAACACAGAGTCCTTTATTCTACAAACATGTATCCCACTGAGTGACAAATCCTGAATAAGCTGTATGTACATCACCATAAAGGAAATTATTTCAGAGCCATAAATGTTGATTATTGTGTTGTTTGTTGTTACAAAGTAACAATGTCTAGAATGTGGTGATACAGTATCCAGGGAAAATATTTTAAAGGCTTTTTGTTGTAAGGTCGAATGTGAACGTTTGTTTTATGCATCCCAGGACTCCAAGGTATCTGGCCGTTTATGTGGCATCCTGTGTGTGTCTGTCTGATTGGACATCTCATATCAAATTATTTTATTGATGAATTATGTTTATTTGTAATTTAAAGTACATTCCTTGTGTGTGCTCCATCCCCAAGGCACCAACAGTATGTAGGCAGGGGGTCCTAGCCGATGAGCTGTGCGGAGTTGTGTCCTATCCAATCAGCTGTCAGTATCATGGCTGCAGCTTTGTCTCAGCCAGTGAGAGGGAAACAGATACATTATTTTACCTGCCTCTGATTGGCCACAACTAATTATGAATTTTATGGTAATTTAGCTTGGATTTTGAGGTACATACCTTCTCGAAATCAACTGAATAAATTTTGCGCATTTTATTTATTAATGTTGTGATTTTTTTCATGCAAAAAATGTTGTCATACACTACTGACCCTCCTCTATCAGATGCATTCATCATCCAGGAGTCTTCTATATACCTTTAAAAAGACACAGAACTCAAAACTAGAGTGTTTTTAAATCTCCTTGAAAATAACAATAAGTGTAAGGAGCATACTGTAGTTTGGCAGACAAAGTATGGCTCACACATCATTAACCCTATAATTGGTTTATTTTGGCTATTTATTTTTCCAAAGTATGGAAATTGTCCTTTTATACAGGTTTTGGAGGAGTTCATGGATATGCTGATTATAACACGTACATAATAATTTATAATGCACAATCATGTTTATAATTATCCCTATAAAACTAGATGAGCTGAAAATAATCAAATATCTAAGCAAATTATATTTAATTCATCAAATAGCAATGCTTATTTGAAAAGTTTTGTTTTTTATTTGATAAAGTTGGATGATAATGATAGTACAATTATTAGTCAAACTCTGGGAGCTTAGGAGCCGCAGCTCTTATAATTTCACTGCTGACCTTAATTTTTTAGGCCAGTACATTCTTTGTTTTATACATACATATATATATATATATATATATATATATATATATATATATATATATATATATATATTTGTGGTCTGGTCCCTCTCCTTACGGCAAAGGGTAGCTGGATTTGTGCCAAAAGCTACCACATCTAGCCTGAGTAGTGGGCCAGATTGTTGTCCTAAGGAAAAAGTGAGTCCTTGGGCATGGGCAAGGAGTAAGCTTAGTAGATGTCGGAAGCCACTTGATGATGAATAATGGCTTATCCTTGATCGAGGGCAAAGATGGTGATGTAGGCCAAAATTAGCAGTAGGTGGTTAGCGAAACCCGAAAAGTGTTAAATTGGTCATGGGCAACGGAAGCTTTAGTAGATCTGGGTCAAAATCTACAATGAGGGCTTGGTGAAAGCCACGTGACAAAAAAGAGGTGTGTCCAGGACGTGGGCGAAGACACTAATGGGGGTTGAAATCGGCAATGTAGTTCTTAGCGAAAGGTAGCTAGGACTTGTTTAAAGCCTTTTTGGTACCATTGCTCTCCAGCAATGAAAATGCCCTTAGTCAATTAGCTCTGATAAAATCAGCACAGTTGGGCTTGTTGAGTGGTGATGAAAAAAAATGTGATATTTTGACATGAGTAAGATATCTGCTTAGATGCGGGTTAAATCTGCCCTGGAGGGCTTGGTGAAGCCGGATGGCAGTGGAGATGGCATAACTTTTGGTTGTGAGTTGAGAATTGCTTAGTAGATATGGGCCGAAGTCTGCACTGCAGGGCTTGATTAAGCCACATGTCAGTGCAAATGGCATTAATTTGGCGTGATCAAGATATCATCATGATAGATATGGGCCTAAATCTGCGTTGTGAAGGACTAACCTTGGGCATGTACAAAGTTGCTGTTCAGCCAAAATCAGTAGAGAAAGGGGCTAAAAGTGCATCTTGATGAAAGAGACTTACTTACCTTCGGCATAGGCAATGTTGTTTCTTAGTAGATAAGAGCCAAACATTAAGCAAAGCTAGGCTTGGTTAAGCCAAAAGACAAGGAATTGCAGAGAAATACCCTCCAGGCACAGACGCCAAAGTGAACTGAAGTGTGCAAGGGAGAGGCTGACTGGAAGAGCCTATGAAAGGCCAGAGGGCCCCCACCCACAGGAAGAGGCGGAGGCGGGAGAGGGCTTCACCCAAAATACCCAGGTAATTAACCTGGACATATGTATATATAGATCCATATCTACGTTTACAAAGGACTATTTATTATAATTAATATCTGTGTTATGATAATTGCTGAGATAGACTTTTTACTGTCAGATTGTTCTACTATTGTCATAAAATACTGTTGCTTATCTGTAAACCAGAAATGCTCTGTGTTCACTGATCCATTTTACTGCTCCAATGTATCCACTCCCCTGAAATATCTCCTTGTTCTGTCTTAGCTACTTTTAAAGCATACTGCAGAGAAACATCTCCCATCAGAAGTCCACCTGAAAGCAGTCCCCTCCTACCCTGCCCCTCTACCCACCCACGTTTACACTTAATATATTGAGGCATACTAATTACCTGCACATGTTCAATCAGTGACATCTGATTATCACCTCTAACCACCCCCTTCAAGAATACTTGCTTACTCAGTGCCATTATGTTTCCTAACACCACCTTCCTTATTATAACCTCCTGCCTCTTTCTCTGACTCTCTTATACTGTCTCTACACATCATGTCTCCAATAATATACCAATCTCACCTTCCCTGCTCTCCTCTCCTCTTCTCTGCTCCCATGAGCTCTTCTCCTTCCTCCAGTCACTATCTCATCCCTCCCCTAAAGCTGGAAAGCAGAAATGTAAGTCCTATTCCCATCTCCTTTTACTCTTTCTCCTTCTTCTGTTGGCTTGTGGGGATATATCCCCTAACCCAGGCCCCTCACTCATTCCCAACTGCTGTCAGCCACACAGAGTCCCCAGGGCAGCAAATGCCCAAAACACCCATAATTTAATACCCATCACTTGTTACAAACCATCTACTTTGCCCTTCTCCTGTGCCCTCTGGAATGCAAGGTCTGTTTGCAATAAACTTACCTTCATTCATGATCTCTTCATTTCCAACTCCCTCAATTTACTGGCTATCACGGAAACCTGGCTCACTCCTTCTGACTCTGCCTCCCCTGCCACACTCTCTTATGGTGGTCTACACTTCAGCCACACTCCTAGACCTGGGAACAAACAAGGTGGAGGTGTGTCCATACTACTATCCTCTCGCTGCACTTTTCACTGCATACCCCCTGTTCCCTCCCTCCAATTCTCATCTTTTGAAGTCCACAATATCCGCATCTTCTCTCCCATCCCTCTGCGAGTAGCTGTGATCTATCGCCCACCTGGATCACCCTCTCAATTTCTGGACAACTTTGCCGCCTGGCTCCCTCACTTTCTCTCCTCCAATATACCTTCACTCATTCTTGGCGATTTCAACATAGCCACTGACACCCCGACCTCCCCAACAACTGCAAAATTACTTGCACTTACCTCTTCCCTTTGCCTCTCACAATGGACAGATTCCGCAACTCACAGTGGTGGACACTCCATTGACCTTATTTTTACTAATCTCTGCACTGACCTTATTTTTACTAATCTCTGCAGTATCTCCAACCTTGACATCTCCTCACTTCCCCTATCTGACCACCACCTGCTAACTTGCAACCTCACCTCATCTTCCGCTCACACACCCTTCTTCAAATCCTGCCATCAGAACACGCAGAAACCTGCAAGCACTCAACCCACAACAATTGTCAAATGTACTAAAACCCCTTCTCAGCCCCCTCACCACCCTTGCCTGCCCTGACATCGCCACTTCACAGTACAACACTACTCTAACTTCCACCCTTGACTCTCTTGCCCCCATAATCACAAGCAAACGCCCTCGCTCTCATGCACAACCATGGCACACTGCACAAACACGCTATCTACAGAGATGTTCACGCACTGCAGAACGACTATGGAGGAATTCTCGCACTTCAGCAGACTTTCTCCACTACAAGTTTACCTTGCGCTCCTACTTGTCTGCCCTCAATCTTGCCAAACAACACTACTTCTCATCACTAATATCAAACCTGTCCTCCAACCCTAAACGTTTATTTGCTACATTTAACACCCTCCTCTGCCCACCCCCGCATCCTCCTGTCTAACTGCTGATGACTTTGCCAGCCACTTTAAAACTAAAATTGAAACTATCCGAAATGAGCTCTCCTCCCAGCTTGGCCCTATCCCACCATCCTTTCCACAAGCCGACAACACCCAACCCTTACCCTTCCCCAATCCCTCCTCCACTATGGATTCCTTTGACCCTGTTACCGAGGATGAAGTATCTACTTTACTATCAACCTCTCACCTTTCCACATGTCCACATGATCCTATTCCTTCACAGCTAATTCCTCCCCTATCCACCGCACTTATCCCAGCTCTCACACATCTATTCAACCTCTCCCTAAACACTGGCAGGTTTCCATCCTCCTTAAAACATGCCGTAATTACACCCATTCTCAAGAAGCCCTCATCTGACCCAGCTTCTGACTCCAACTACTGCCCTATCTCACTAATTCCCCTGGCTTCTAAACTGCTTGAGCGGCTTGTTTACAATCGCCTCACTCAATTTATTTCTTCCAATTCCCTTCTTGACCCCTTCCAATCTGGTTTCCGTGCCCAACACTCAACAGAAACAGCCCTCACAAAAGTCACCAATGACTTGCTAACTGCCAAATCAAAGGGTAACTTCTCCATTGTAATTCTCCTGGACCTCTCTGCTGCCTTCGACACAGTTGATCACCCTCTTCTAATCCAAACTCTCCGTTCATTTAGTATCCAGGGCACAGCTCTTTTATGGTTCACATCCTATCTAAAAGATCGTACATTTAGCGTCTCCTTCTCTGGCACCTTGTCTTCACCTCTCCCTCTGTCTGTTGGCGTTCCCCAAGGTTCTGTCCTAGGCCCCTCCTCTTCTCCATCTACACCTCCTCCCTTGGCACCCTCATAAAATCCTTTGGATTTCAGTATCATCTCTATGCAGATGTTACTCAAATCTACCTCTCTGCACCTGATCTATCCCCCTCTCTTTTAGCTCAAGTTTCCAACTGCCTCTCTAGCATATCCTCCTGGATGTCTACCCGTCAACTCAAACTCAACATGTCTAAGACTGAACTCCTAATCTTTCCACCCTCTACTACAGCTTCCACTCCTCAAATATCTCTCACTGTTGACAACACCATCATCACTCCCACCTCCCAGGCCCGTTGTCTTGGGGTTCTACTGGATCCCGCCCTCTCTTTTATTCCTCACATCCAATCGATAACTAAATCTTGTCAGTTTCACCTAAAAAACATCTCCAAAATTCATCATTATCTTACGCAAGACACAGCTAAAATTCTAATACACTCTCTCATCATATCTCGACTCGACTACTGCAGTTCCCTTCTTGCTGGCCTCCCCATCTCTCGTCTGTCTCCCCTCCAATTTATAATGAACGCCTCCGCTAGACTCATCTTCAATACCAAACGCTCAGTGTCTGCAGCTCCTCTCTGTCAGTCACTCCACTGTCTTCCCATAGACTTCAGAATCACATTTAAAATCATGACCCTAACACATAAAGCCCTCAACAACAGTGCACCCCCTTATATCTCTGCTCTTGTTTCAAAATACTCTCCCAATCACCCCAGTCGTTCTGCTAACGACCTTCTTCTTTCCTCCTCTCTCATCACCTCCTCTCACTCCCGTCTTCAGGACTTTTCTTGTGCAGCCCCTACTATTTGGAACTCCTTGCCCCGCTCCATTAGATTAACTTCCTGCCTCAAAACCTTAAAAAAAATACTAAAGACACACCTATTTAAAAAATCATATCACCTTCAGCCTTTATAATTACAACTGCACACTCCACAGCTTAATAACACTCCCACCCACAATCTACAGTACAACACAAAGACACCTCCAATCGACTAAACAAATTGCATTCAGGTTGCCATTTTGTATTTGTCACCCTCTTGTATCACACCTAAACCCTTAGATTGCAAGTTTGCGAGTTTTCAATTGTGTGTCCGTGTCTTGGAAACAAGCACTATGTACATTTGATAATATGCTCAAAAACAGGGCCCTCCATTCTTTAAGGTGTTAAGTTTGTTTTTTGCCATGTACTAAACCCCTGTACAGCGCTACGGAATATGTTGGCGCGATATAAATAAAGATAATAATAATAATAATAATATATATTAGTACATTTGAACGTCTATAAATAACTTTAAAACTTTCTTGCCCAGGATTCGGAGAAAAACACTAAACTATGAGAAACTAGGAGGGACAGGCAGATGACCCTACAAGGCATTTTCACTCTTTAATCCAATAGCACTTTATTCATGTCTCATTATAGCATATGCTTGCTGTATTACACAGCTTTATAGCATAGGATTTATAGCATGGATTATGCATGAGTTAGGATACCTACAGACAGTCTCTGTTTATACATATATATATATATATATATATATATATATATATATATATATATATAAATAAAGTGTATATATAATTTTTGTCTGTGTTTATATACCGTATATTACACTTTTATATGAGCTGGCTATGGGAGATGTGGATATAGTTACACCTCAGATCGCGGGTCCCTGGCTATTACATTTGTGCTGGACCTTGATATTTTGATGATGCCCCAGTACACCCCAATAGCTCAGCTCAGATACACCATTGAATCCATGGTGATGATTTCTGTTGATGCACAATATGGATTCAGCTCCAATCCCTGTGTAACCAGTAAGTTTGCAAGCAATGATCTCCCTGAATTACACGGTGGAAGCTTCTATCGTTCCATGCCTTGCCCTCGCAGGTAACCTGCACAATATTCAAACGCATGAAAAAATCTAATAGAGCAATTTTTCATCCTTCAAACTTTATCACTGTCAGTTTTCTAGACTCAATCTTTCAGGTATCCAATTTATCATAAATATCTGGACGGGCATATATTACAATGCAAATCGTGAGCACACTCTGTGCTCAGAATGGCTGCTGCTCTGTATATCCATACAGTGTACACAAGGCATTTGGTGTTTTTTTTACAATTTTGAAAGGATAATATGAGAAAAAGAGTATTCATATGTCTTTCTTACTATCTGATTTGCATTCAGCTAAACAAGGTAAAGCGTTAGTGTCATGATGCAGGACAGGCATGCTCTCACCGTTTAGTTCCTCATATCGGGTGGCTATGACTATCCTCGGTGACCGCAGGATATAAGCGTCATAACCTTATAAAGTAGTTTCCCTGAACAAAGAGCAGCTCTCACACTTGTAATCATTCAGCAGAAGTGACTTTATGGGGAAGAGTGAGCAGTTTAAAAAGGGGACTAAACAAAACAGGCCAATCAGACATTAAACAGGAAACAAATAAAACATCCACATACCCAACTTAAACCTTCCTCCGAGTTGAGTCTATCCTATTGTTCGCTAATTAACCAAGACACCAGGCTCAGGATGCTGATGACCAGCAAGAGGGAATTCCCAGGTGTGACCGTGGTGCCAGCAAGTCTCTTCTCTTATCTTAGTTCCCCTAAATCCTGGCACCACCACCTGGGGTCCAAGCAATGGCTGGTGGTGCCAGGGGGTGGTTAGGAGAAAAACTGTGAAAATGGAACCACTGTCCATTAAAGTTGAAGACTCAAACAAGGGGAAGAGTAAAGGTGGCATATTTTAGCATAGTCAGGGATCAGCTTGATCCTAGAGTACCATGTCCATTCTCAAACGTAGATTCAAATGGGTACATTTTACAATTGGTTGTTGTTCAGTCATGCCTGACTCTCTGTGACCCTGTGGACACAGCACACCAGACACATCTTTTAGCCAGTGCCCCCTGAGCAGGATGGAGGATTCAGATGCAAAATAATTTTGGGGCCCCCTTGCATATTAAAAAAAAACAAGAAATACATATAAGTGGTGAGATCACCCCTAATGTTATTAGATAACCTTACTATAAAATCATTTACAGGCTCTTATACCCTAATACATTAAGAATTCCACTTTTCCCCAAATTGCTGCTGGGAGCAGAGCTTCCCTACCCTGATGCTTTGCACCTACTGCATTGGCAGTAGCTCAGTCACTGTGCTCATCAAGGTCATGTTCATTGCTTCAATACCTCAACTTAAATTATGTGCTGTAAACATGGCCAACTACTTGTACAGTCAATCAGATGCTTTACAGGTGAGTTTTTCTTTCGTCTCATAATTAACACCGGAGGTGAGCCTGGGGGATCTGTGAGGTATATACATCACAGCTCCTATAACTGCTGGTATATCCTTAGCTGAACCATTCCCTGCTCAGTCTTTATTGGATTTCATTCATCCATAAGCGCTTGCCCAAATTCCCAAGCCCAGATGACACCATCTGTTTCCCACACATGTCCTGTTACTTTTGGATGCAATGCGCCTCTGGCCAAGCCACCCGCTGCCACCAACTTAAACGCCAGAAACAGTTATTTTTTTCAGCACACAATATCAAAGCTACCGCTTGTCATTTACTTTCTTAAAAAGACATGGACCTCCCAAACATTGGGTCATGTATAAATTATATATCTATAGATAGATAGATATAGACAGAACAGTTCAAATCAAGCAGAAAAGCTGCTTTTGCCAACTTAGCACTTTTTGAAATTACATACATATATATATATATATATATATATATATTATTTCAAAATGTGCTAAGATGGCAAAAGCAGCTTTTCTGCTTGATTTTGACTGTTCTGTCTATTACATGGGAGTGTCCATCGGTTAGAGTCCCTTTAAAGGGATATGGAAACTCACCTGTTTTTAAGATTAAATTAAAATACCTAAGTATTTATTTGCATATTTAAACATCATCAGCCTTATTGTGATTCGATCAATTGAATAGGGCTCTATATAAGCACAGAGCATATTTTTGTTACAGAAGTTTTTAGTTAGTGAACTTTTATCCAAAAGCAAGGTCTTCACTAACTAAAAACTTCTGTAAAAAAAATATGCTCTGTGCTTAAATAGAGTCTTATTCAATTGGCCGCATTGCAATTTAATAAGGCTGCGTGTTATTAACAAGTCCTTAAAAGCTTTGTTTTTACTCACTGAAACCTTCCAAATAGTCCTTGCAATGGTCCACTGCCTGTAGCTTATTTCTACATTGTTTCTATAGTACTAGATGTCCTAATATAGGCCCCCATGCTAATTGAGCCGTGTATTATCGCATTAAGCCCACATCCATAAATCAAGCCATGTCTACAAGAAATTTAAGTTTAGGGTGGACCCAAACCAAGCTTCGAGGATGAGAACTGGCTTTAGGAACCAATGGTAAATAAGAATGTCATGATTATAATTATAATGAGTAATGAGTGCCAATAATGAGTGCCAATAAATGTGGAAAGAAAACAATATATTTATATATGTATGTATTGTATTTATTTATTTATTTATTTATATTTATTTAAATTTAATAGATGTGACAATTGTATTTATAGAATTAATATATATAGTTACATAGGAATTGAGGTTAAAAAAAGACTTTTAGTCCATCAAGTTCAACCTTTTTAGATCTCCTCTGATCTGCAATATGCAGAATAATTGTTAATTGTTATTTGATCCAGATGAAGCAAACAGAAAAAAAAAACTGTTAAAACTCTACCAATTGTCTCAAAAGGAGAAAAAAAATAAAAAAATCCTTCCTGACCCCAGATACTGGTGATTGGATTCCTCCCTGGTTCAATACTCCCTCTCTAATTATCCAGGATACCCTTAATGCCCTTTTTATTTAAAAATATATCTAATCCCTTTTTAAAGTTATCTATCGAATCCGCTGTCACCACTTCCTTTGGTACAGAATTCCACAGAATAACCACCCTTACTGTGAAGAACCCTTTTATTTCTTTAAGGTAAAATCATTTACTTCTAACCTCAATGGATGCCCTCTTGTCAGCTGAAAATCTCCTGGCACAAAAAGCTTACTTGACAAAGCCTTGTATTGACCCTGGATGTATTTATATAAGGTAATCATATCTCCTTATAAAGGAGCTTAATATGGTCAGTCTTTCTTCATAACTTATCCCCTCCATTCCCCTTATTAATTTTGTTGTCCATCTCTGCACCTTTTCCAGCTCTTTTTATGTAGTAGTGCCCAAAATTGTACTCCATATTCCAAATGAGGGCGTACTAGAGATTTGCATAGTGGGAGAACTATATTTGCTTCCCTGGCTTCTATACCCGTCCTAATACATGCTAATATTGTATTTGCCTTTGCAGCTGCTGCTTGGCATTTAGCACTGTTACCTAGGTGTACTCCCAAATCGCTTTCAATATCTGATACCCCTATATTTGCTCCATTAAGATTATAAATTGCATGGCTATTTGTCCTTCCCAGATGCATAACTTTACATTTATTTGTATTAAATCTCATTTGCCATTTAATTGCCCATTTCTCTAATTTATGCAAATCCCTTTGAGGGAAAGTACATCATTACCTGATTTAATCACCTTGCACAACTTAGTTTCATCAGCAAAAATAGAAACAATACTTTCCAATCCTACTTCTTAGTCATTAATAAATATTTTAAAAAGGAGAAGACCAAATACTGAACCCTGAGGAACCCCACTTACCACATTAGTCCAATCGGAGTATGTTCCATTTGCATGAACCCTTTGTTTCCCATCTTTTAGCCAGCTCTCAATCCATGAGGAGATATTTACTGCAATTCCTGTATCCCTTAGTTTGCGCAATAGTCTCCCATGTGGCACTGTATAAAACCCTTTGCAAAATCCAAAAATACTACACTTCCACTGCCCACTTAGTTGTCTTGATCCAAATTGCTTGCTAACCTCTTCATATAAACAAATTAGATTTATTTGACATGACCTATCCCTCATAAATCCATGTTGACTCCTACTTATAATCCTGTTTGAATAGACATATTCTTGTATACTATCCCTTATTAACCCTTCTAAAAGCTTCCCCACTATAGAAGTACGGCTCACTGGTCTATAATTCCCCGGATTTGCTCTTGCTCTCTTTGTAAATATAGGTATCACATCTGCTTTTCTCCAGTCATCTGGTAGAGACCCTGTGTTGAGTGAATCTTGAAAAAATAGATATAACGGTTTGGCTATTACAGAACCCATTTCCCCCACTACCCTTGGATGTATTCCATCAGGTCCTGGGGCTTTATTAACAATTATTTTTCCAACCTTTTTTGGATTACTTCCTGCGTTAACCAATTATTTGGCAAAGGTAGTGTAGCCCCATTATGTTGCAGTGACCCAACCACTGGTACCTCTCTTGTGTCTACAGAAGAAAATAAGCTATTTAGCTCATCTGCCTTTTCCTGGTCACTAATTTTCAGATGGCCTGTGTCACATTGTAATTAGTGATGTCGCGAACATAAAATTTTCGCTTCGCGAACCGCGGACGCGAATTCTATCAAATGTTCGCGAACGGACGAACATCTGCGAACCGCCATAGACTTCAATGGGCAGGCGAATTTCAAAACCCACAGGGACTCTTTCTGGCCACAATAGTGATGGGAAAGTTGTTTCAAGGGGACTAACACCTGGACTGTGGCATGCCGGAGGGATATCCATGGCAAAACTCCCACGGAAAATTACATAGTTGATGTCTGGTTTTAAGCCATAAAGGGCATAAATCACCTAACATTCCTAAATTGTTTGGAATAACATGCTTTAAAACATCAGGTATGATGTTGTATCGATCAGGTAGTGTAAGGGAACAGGGAGATGGAAAAAGATGCTTGGTCGGACCTCCTACTTTAAATTTGGGGCACTGCACGTGCAATCTAAGGTGCCACCAGATAGGAGTGGTGTATTAAGTTGTACTACTCATTCCTATCAGTTTAATATCTGTTACGTCACCTATCAGGGGACGTGTATATGGCATGGATTTTTGGAACAGGGAGATGGAAAAAGATGCTTGGTCGGACCTCCTTCTTCGAATTTGGGGCACTGCACGTGCAATCTAAGGTGCCACCAGATAGGAGTGGTGTATTAAGTTGTACTACTCATTCCTATCAGTTTAATACCTGTTACGTCACCTATCAGGGGACGTGTATATGGCATGGATTTTTGGAACAGGGAGATGAAAAAAGATGCTTGGTCGGACCTCCTACTTCGAATTTGGGGCACTGCACGTGCAATCTAAGGTGCCACCATATAGGAGTGGTGTATTAAGTTGTACTATTTATTCCTATCAGTTTAATACCTCTTCCGTCACCTATCTTTCCTCCCAACAGCACATTCTATATGTCATCAACCGGCCTGTGTGTATTTAGAGAACCACACTTTAAGGCCCTTAACCTGGGACAAGGTGGCTTGGCTATCAGAATTGCCTCAGAGCCTTAAAAACTCGCCAAACCCCCTAATCAGACACTCACTATCATACTGGAAATGGGCCAAGAAACACACAGGTTTGTTCCCTGGATCCACCCAAATGACCCCAATTCTTGACCACCCTCAGGCCCCGAAACACATGAGCACAACATCACAACACTGGTGGAGGTCAAGGAAACTAGATAGACTGGGAGACTGGTTAGTAAAGGGCCAAATGCTCACCTATGAGGAACTGAGGGACAAGCATGAGCTACCGCTGTCAGAACATTACAATTACTGTAGGCTGAGGCATTTCACACACTCCCTGACCCAGAAACAGGGGACACCAGTCTTAAATTGGTTCTCCAAAATTTGTAAAGATAAACCTCTATCAAGGGGGATCATTGGGTCGCTTTACAAATATAAAACATTTGTTACTGGTTGAAGCGACACTGGGGGAAGGACCGGAGTGGGGGAGCCCTGGAGACCCTTCAGAAGCAACCGGCGGCAAAATCATCCCAGGAAAGGAGAGGTCGCTCACTGAAGCCTGCCGTAGGGTAACCGAAGGGTGATTGCCCAGGTTAGATATTGTAAATAATAAGCTAATACTGCTGGAGGGATGATAGCTAATAGGACTTTGGTGTTCCCTGCAGATATACTCTTTACTATTCTCTGTTTTACCATGTTTTAGGTATCTCTTAAATTGCAATCACAGTAAAAAATAAGAAAAATTATTAACCTAAAAAGTAAAAATAAGAAGGAATTACCAGCTAACTTTCACAAAATGTCTTTATTGTAAATATGTCTTTTTGCACAACTGTTATGCAAGACTGTTCAAAAATGCTTTATTTTTCATTACATGCTGTACGCCTTCTGACAATAAAAGAATTTAAATGCAAAAATTAGGTATTGTTGCAGCGACCAGAAAAATTGACGTTAGTTTGTGGACCATTATTAGCTCAAGGCAGCTCATCTATCAGGCCTTTTTTAATCGAATGTATCGCACACTGTCAGTCCCTTCGGGATCCATCCCTCATTCATTTTAATAAATGTGAGGTAAACTAGACTTTTTTGACCTAGGCGACTTCTCTTATCAGTGACAAAACCTCCTGCTGCACTGAAGGTCCTTTCTGACAGGACACTTGAAGCGGGGCAGGACAGAAGTTCTATGGCAAATTGGGATAGCTCAGGCCACAGGGCAAGCGTGCACACTCAGTAGTCAAGGGGTTCATCGCTCCTCATAGTGTCGATATCTGTATTTATGGCGAGGTAGTCTGTTACCTGACGGTCGAGTCGTTCTATGAGGGTGGACCCCGAAGAGCTGTGGCGATGCATAGGACTTAAAAAGCTCTGCATGTCCTCCATCAACAAAACGTCTGTAAAGAGTCCTCTCCTTGCCCGCGTGGTCGTGGGAGGAGGAGGATTATGCTCACCTCTTCCGCTGTTAGATTGCCTTTGTGCTGTGACATCACCCTTAAACGCTGTGTAAAGCATACTTTTTAATTTATTTTGGTAGTGCTGCATCATTTCCGACTTGTGGTAATTCGGTAACATTTCAGGCACTTTCTGCTTATACCGGGGGTCTATTAGCGTGGACACCCAGTACAGGTCATTCTCCTTCATCCTTTTTATACGAGGGTCCCTCAACAGGCACGACAGCATGAAAGACCCCATTTGCACAAGGTTGGATGCCGAGCTAGTCATGTCCCGTTCCTCGTCCTCAGTGATCTCACTGAAGGTATGTTCTTCCCCCCAGCCACGTACAACACCACTGGTACCAGATAGGTGACAACTAGCACCCTGGGATGCCTGTTGTGGTTGGTCTTCCTCCTCCTCCTCAAAGCCACATTCCTCCTCTGACTCCTCTACCTCACAATCCTCTTCCAGCGTTGCCGCAGGTCCAGCAAGCGATGCTGATAAGGCTGTTTCTGGCTGTGATGGTGACCACAACTCTTCCTCTTCACGCTCATCTACGGCCTGATCCAGCACTCTTCGCAGGGCATGCTCCAGGAAGAAAACAAATGGTATGATGTCGCTGATGGTGCCCTTGGTGCGACTGACCAGGTTTGTCACCTCCTCAAAAGGACGCATAAGCCTACAGGCATTGCGCATGAGCGTCTAGTAACGTGGCAAAAAAATCCCCAGCTCAGCAGAGGCTGTCCTAGCACCCCGGTCATACAAATACTCGTTAACGGCCTTTTCTTGTTGGAGCAGGCGGTCGAACATTAGGAGTGTTGAATTCCAACGTGTTGGGCTGTCTAAAAGCAAGCGCCTTGTTGGCATGTTGTTTCGCCGCTGGATATCTGTAAAGTGCTCCATGGCCGTGTAGGAACGCCTGAAATGGGCACACACCTTGCTGTCCCGCTTCAGGACGTCCTGTAAGCCTGGGTGCTTATGCACAAAGCGTTGTACAATCAGATTACACACATGTGCCATGCACGGCACATGTGTCAACTTGCCCAAATTCAATGCCGCCAACAAATTTCTTCCGTTGTCACAAACCACTTTGCCGATCTCCAGTTGGTGCGGAGTCAGCAACTGATCCACCTGTGCGTTCAGGGCGGACAGGAGTGCTGGTCCGGTGTGACTCTCTGCTTTCAGGGAAGTCAACCCCAAGACGGCATGACACTGCCGTATCCGGGATGTGGAATAGTAGCTGTGGAGCTGGGGGGGTGCCGTTGATGTGGAGCAAGACATAGCAGCAGCAGAAGAGGACTCAGCCGAGGAGGTTATGGAAGAGGATGGAGTAGGAGGAGTAGAGGAGGTGGCAGCAGGCCTGCCTGCAAGTCGTGGCGGTGTCACCAACTCCTCTGCAGAGCCACGTATTCCATGCTTGGCAGCCGTCACCAGGTTTACCCAATGCGCAGTGTAGGTGATATACATTCCCTGACCATGCTTTGCAGACCATGTATCCGTGGTCAGATGGACCCTTGCCCCAACACTGTGTGCCAGAGATTCCATTACTTCCTTTTGCACAATCGAGTACAGGTTGGGGATTGCCTTTTGTGCAAAGAAATTTTGGCCGGGTACCTTCCACTGCGGTGTCCCAATAGCTACAATTTTTTTGAACTCCTCAGACTCCACCAGCTTGTATGGATAAAAGCTGGCGGGCTAAGAGTTCAGACAAGCCAGCTGTCAGTTGCCGGGCAAGGGGGTGACTTTGTGACATTGGCTTCTTACGCTCAAACATGTCCTTGACAGACACCTGACTGTGGGCAGATGAGCAGGGACTGCTCAGGACGAGACACGGAGTGGCGGATGGTTGAGAGGGGGCAAGCAGGGCAGCAGTGGTTGACATGGCTGAACATGCCTGACCAGGAGGAGGATGGCGGCTTTGACTTTGTGTGCTGCTTGTACTCATGTGTTGTTCCCATAGGCGTTTGTGATGTGACATCATGTGCCTTCGCAAAGAAGTTGTACCTAGGTGGGTGTTGGACTTCCCACGACGAGTTTCTTTTCGCACAGGTTGCAAATGGCATCACTGTTGTCACAGGCAGACACACGAAAAAATTGCCACACTGCTGAGCTCTGCAATGACGGCATTCTGGTGGTGGCAAAAGCATGCGTTGACTGGCGTGCTGTCTGGCTGACCCCGGGTGCCGATGCATGCTGTCTGACTGTGCCACTAGCTACTTGCTACGACCTCCCGCTGCTTCCAACTCGTCTCCTCCTCCTCTCTGTCTCCCTATCCGAACTTTCCTCCTGTTCTTCTTCTCTTATAGCGGGCACCCACATGACATCCACGGACGCATCGTCATCATTAACCGCTTCACTTGTATCTGACAACTCAACAAAGGACGCAGCACCGGGTACAACATCATCATCATCATCAGACCGTACGTCCATGTGTGTAATGCTGCCTGACTGGGACATATCCCTGTTATCCTCTGGCACTAATGTTTGGGTATCACTTATTTCTTCCAACGGATGTGTAAATAACTCTGCTGACGGATCAAGTAAAGCGGCTGTGGTGCTAGTGTTGGTGGTGGCGGCAGGCGAGCGAGTGGTAACTGGAGAGGTGCCCGAAGTTAAGCTGGAGGAGGATGCTGCGTCTAGGTTCCGAGCGGAAGCTGTAGAAGATTGGGTCTCCTGTGTTAGCCAGTCAACCATGTCCTCAGAACTATTCAAGTTCAGGGTACGTTGCCTCTGAAAACTGGGCACTATTCTAGGGCCAAAGGGAATCACAGCACCACGACCACGACGGCCCCTGCGGGGTGGCCTGCCTCTGCCTGTCTTTTTTTTTTACTTTTAGTGGTACTATGCGTGCAAGCTACTGTGACACCAGATATGAGTGTCACTGTGCACTGGCAAAAGTTGGCAGACTAGATGCAATAGGCCTCACACACACGCCTGTAGGCAGGCTACTGATATTCAATCGATTACAGTAAAAAAAGGTTGTTTTATTTCACTGCACACTACGGTTGCACTAGATATGAGTGTCACTGTGCACTGGCAAAAGTTGGCAGACTAGATGTAGTAGGCCTCACACACACGCCTTTAGGCAGGCAACTGATATTCAATCGATTACAGTAAAAAAAGGGTTGTTTTATTTCATTGCACACTACGTTTGCACTAGATATGAGTGTCACTGTGCACTGGCAAACGTTGGCAGACTAGATGCAATAGGCCTCACACACACGCCTTTAGGCAGGCAACTGATATTCAATCGATTACAGTAAAAAAAGGGTTGTTTTATCTCACTGCACACTACTGTGACACCAGATATGAGTGTCACTGTGCACTGGCAAAAGTTGGCAGACTAGATGCAATAGGCCTCACACACACGCCTGTAGGCAGGCAACTGATATTCAATCGATTACAGTAAAAAAAAGGGTTGTTTTATTTCACTGCACACTACGGTTGCACTAGATATGAGTGTCACTGAGCACTGGCAAAAGTTGGCAGACTAGATGCAATAGGCCTCACACACACGCCTGTAGGCAGGCAACTGATATTCAATCAATTACAGTAAAAAAAGGGTTGTTTTATTTCACTGCACACTACTGTGACACCAGATATGAGTGTCACTGTGCACTGGCAAAAGTTGGCAGACTAGATGCAATAGGCCTCACACACACGCTAGCAGGCAGGCATATGCAATTAGATTACACAGAAAAAAATAATAAAATAAAAAGGGCTTTTTGGGTTGCTGTCCTTGCAGCAGATATCAAAGGAGTCCTTCAGGTATGTAGTTAAAGCTAAATACACAGCCTGGCTATCTATTTCCCTATTAAATCAGCAGAAAAAAAATAATAAAATGAAATAAATGATGTTCTAGCCCTAAAAAGAGCTTTTTGGGTTGCTGTGCTTGCAGCAGATATCAAAGGAGTCCTTCAGAAGTGTAGTTAAAGCGAAATACACAGCCTGGCTTTCTATTTCCCTATTAAATCAACAGCAGGTAGAATATATCTCCTCTCTCAACAAATGCAGCTACAGAATGATTCTAAAATGGAGGCTGTCATACAGATGTAAGGCTCTGGAAGGGAGTGTATGCTGCTGATTGGCTGGAATGTGTCTGCTGACATCACTAATTGTAATGTTACTATAGCTTCCTTCCTCGCCTTCTTTCCATTACTATTTATAAAAAATATTTTAGGGTTAGTCTTACTCTCTTTTGCAATTAATTTTTCATTTTCTATTTTAGCCAGTCTAATAGCCCTTTTGCAAACCTTGTTGATTTTCTTGTATTCCTGTAAAGCAGTCTCTGTCCCCTCTTGTTTGTATAATTTAAATGCCTGTTTTTTTACTTTGTATCTTGATCTTTAAGTCATTGTTAAGCCACATTGGATGTGATTTACTCCTTTTACTTTTATTCCCACATGGTATATGCCGATGTGTATGTATATTTAGTAAGGATTTAAATGTTGTCCATTTATGTTCAGTGTTTTTACCTATCAGTTCTCTGTCCCAGTCTATACTTTGTATTGCTGCCCTTAGACCGTTAAAATCTGCCCTTTTAAAATTAAGAGTTTTTGTTGGCCCCTTACAGTTTTGTTTTCTTTAATTCAATTTCAAATGAGACTGTGTTGTGATCACTGTTTCCCAAAGGTTGCCCTATTTCCACATTTGATACCATATCAATATTACTTGTGATAACTAAATCCAAGATAGCCTCATTCTAGTAGGCTCTTGTATAACCTGGGCCAGATAATGATCCCTGAGTGTACTCAAGAACCTGCTCCCCTTAGCTGAACTGCTGGTCTCGTTTATCCAGTTTATTTCAGGGTAATTAAAATCTCCCACTCTTAGAACTTGCCCATGCTTAGCTGCATTTCCAATCTGTAACAATAATTGTATTTCCTCACTTTCAGTTATATTTGGGGGTTTATAGCATACTCCTATCAATATTCTTTTGGAATTTGCTGCTCCGCTATTTAACTCTACCCACAAACATTCAACATTATCACTAGTTCCACCATAAATAGCTTCTCTAACTATAGCCTTAAATTAACGTTTAACATATCAAATCCCTCCTCCTCTTTTACCATTCTTTTACCCAATCTTTCCTAAATAGCTTATAACCATCCAGATAATTGTCTTTATTTTGTATATATATATATATATATATTATACCGTATATACATAGACTATGCATTAAAGCATTTGATCTCAGGCAATGTGGTTTTGTGACATGAACTAACCCCTTGATAACTGAGTTGTGTGTTACCTTTGATGTTGTATTATAATAAAATGTACACAATAATACAATTTCATATTTTTTAATTATACATATGTTTATATTGGCCTGTTAAATATCAAATAATGTTGAAATGTCATCATTTATTTTTATTTTTTGTGCTATACTGCTGCTGCAGCACTCATTAGTGGTTTTAAAATCATTTGCAAGTGGTCTTTGGTGCCTGTAATATTTTTTTTAATTTTTTGTAGTTACCGCACTGCCCTGATTTGCGAGTGATCCGTAAAGTATGATTAAAAAAGGTGTTTTGCTGTCAAAGTCAAATGGAGTAACTGGTGATATATTGTCAGTTCAAAAATCAATGGAGATTTGTGTAGTAATTTTCGGATCTGGATTGCCGCAGTCACTAATAGCAGTTGTCTCGCAATGTTTACGCGATCAACATAGTTAGCAGGATTTTTTGCTCTTAAACATGGTATAATCTGTGATATAGGGGATTAGAATGGAGGCTATAATAGCTTTTTGAAGGAATATGGAAAGTTCCTGGATGTTACTAGGTATATAATATCCCTGGGTATCAATTACTTTTATATACTTTATTTTATTAAGCAGTTCTTCAAAGCTCTGTTTCTGGTTTCTACCTGGTTTCTTCCCTCTGCAGCTCATGAAGACAGTGTACTTCTAAGTACAGGTTGTGAGGTATCTCATAGTAATTAGTGTCAACATTCTGCAACATGCTCCTGGAGAAAGGTTACTCACAGGCTAATTTGAAACATTGCTCTTCACAGTCTGTGTGTTCATGAGATGTTTGAAGTACAGAGGGCTGACCCAAACATTTTATTTATTTATAAATTAAATTATTTTAGTAGGCAGGTAACTTTCCATGTCCCATTAAGGTTTCCCGACCAGTGGAAATGTATACATCGAGATCTGTTAAACTGACCCTGCTAAGATGTTTCAGGATATACATTTATTTTTATGCACCTGATTCTGTTTTTTATCTCATTGTTGTATTATTTTCCTGCATTTCCATCCCTTAAATCCCTTAGATTTAGTACTCATGACACTAATAAAGTGAATGGCATTACAGAAGAGTAATTAAATGAGTTCCCGAGATTAGCTCAATTCCCCACAGGGTGTTTAGTTCTGTCAATATCTTCCTGTAGGAACAGCCCGTCCAGTCTTAATGTTCAGAGTCCATCAGAAAAAGACTGTCAGATCCCTTTATGGCCGCAGTATTTTTAGTTCTTTCATATGTATATGTATATATAGAAGATACACAAAATATTTGGCTTTTTATAATTTAGGAATATTATGACAAACAGAGTATTATATTCTTTTGAACCGCACCTTTATAGTTTATCTTGTGACCAAAAACTTAAAATTATTACAATTATTATTAAAGAAAATAATTAAAAACAAATAGAGGGTGAGGGTGCTATTTCATAATGCAAGCTCTTAAAAACTGGACTGTGGGTCTTTCTGCTTTGCAATGCATAAAAATGAACAGTATAAGTAACATAGACCTAATAATAATAATGTAACAATTCCTTAAACAACCAATACACCTGATTCAAATTAGAACCAGTGTTCAGTGCAGCTCATTATTTATTTTGACCAGTAATATATAAAGTAATTTAAATTAACAATTTGTAAAAGAAAAGCACTTTTTTCCACATTGTTTCCACTCTAATGGTACAGAGTGCCCAAGTCCCTTTACAGTACCACTTGTTCAGAAGAAATCATTTGCGCCTCCTCATCAGAGCCCGCATCTGACAAAGCCTACCTGAAATTCGCGTTAGGCATACTGAGATCACATGCTGTGTTTTCTTCTGTTTATCAAATCGATAATATTTCATGTTTTGTTTTATTTAAATAGCAGGCCTACACTGCAGCAAATACCATATTAGCCCGGATAAAAGCTGCACTTTTTTTCAGATTTCTGAGCTTGGAAATTACTGGTGCGGCTTATATTCGCAACAGTAAAACAATTGCCAATTCGTGAGCTTGAGACTGTTGCACAATTAATTCTAATGTAAATCTTTGCTTTCCCCGTATTTTACTGTGCAGTATTGATTTTTAATTTGCATTTACGGTGCTATATTTAACCCACTTGTGGGTCCTATTTGGAACGCGTAGGATTTTCTTTCCAATTTTCCGTTTACAAGTGTGAGTGCCTGCGGAATTATAGCAATAGAATTAGCGATTTGCAATTTTAGTGATTGTAACATTTTGCGAGCTAGGATTTTCGGCCTGTTACCCGCAAAAGAAGTTACCATAGGTAAGTTGCGGCTTAAATTTGGATATTATATTTTTTTCCCCTTGCATTTCACAGGTGCGGATTATATGCGGGTGCGTCTTATATTCTGGCCCGTAACGTAAAATGAGGTGGGTGTGCTACAATGGGATTTTTTTTTATTGTTTTTGAGGAGGCCTGGATGTCTAGTGTAGTGTCCTAGCCTATCAGGGCCCATGTCTCAGCAGCATGTTGCAGATAGATGATCACTGATTGGTTAGTATGTGACAATGCACACCTAGTACTACAGAGCCTGTGTCATAGTGAGTGGCAGAGGGTAGACCCATACAGGGACTATTTGTATCATTGTAAACAGTAAAAACAAAGCTTGTAAGCACTTCTTAATACAATTAAGTACATGAAAGTATGTATATAATCCATGTATATATATATATATATATATATATATATATATATATATATATATACATATATCACATATATAGTTGTGAGCGTACGGGCCGTTGCTCATGCTTGCTGGCTCTCGCAGCGAGCCCGCAAGAACTGCGTCCCTCGCATCGCGAAAGACGCAGTTCCCCACAAATGCGGGGCCTCGCGAAGCGAGGGCCCGCATTTGCGGTGGTGGAGCATCCCAACGTCCCAGCAAATGCGGATCCTCGCGAAGCGAGGGTCCGCATTTGCGGAGGTGGAGGCTCCAACGTCGGCTGTGTTAACACAAATACACCACACACACGACTTTTTAACAAAAAAAACCTCAAAGGCGTCTCACACCCGCTTACACCCAGACACACACACGCAAGATTTAAAAAAAAACCACCAAAAAGGCCCCTCACACGCTCTTAACACACATACGCACGACTTAGAAACAAATACACTGCGTCGTACACGTAAAAAAAAGCCAACTGCGTCTCTTGCAAAAAAATACGGCTGCATCGCAACAAAATATGGCCGCATCGCAAAAAAAATACGGCCGTGAAACGACCCATTCCAAACGCCGCACATCAAAACATCACAAACACAAGAAATAAACACAACGAACACATAAAAAGCTTACTTACAGCAAGGGGGGGCATCCGGCACCTCCAAAAGTTAACTTACACGTCCATTTAAGTCCAAAAAAAAGAGTTTAAACTGCCGAAAATCGACTAAGCGAGAGAAAAAATGGCCGCCGAACTAAACGAAAACAAGGCTTCAGACGTAACTACACTACAGTAACTGAGGCACTTGAAAGTTTAAAAAAATACTGCCAACTTTCCAGAAAATTCTACAAGGTTATAAATACTGCCTACTTTCCAGACATTTCTACATTTCTACTCAGGTGATGAACGGAGTGACTTCAGAGTTAACTGCTGCTGTTACTTGAGAAGACAATTCTTTCATAATTTCCTACTTTACATTGTGCAAATTACAACTGAGAGGTAAGCTATAATATATTACATTTTATTATCAAGACAGGACAAAAAAAAAAATTGAACTATGAAAATGTGATTTATGTAGTGACATGTGACACGCACATTTATGTGTATAGCCCCTGCAACAAACTGATCTTGAATTAAACAACTACATTTAAATGGCATTACAAAAAAAAATTGCAATATTAAAATATGATTCATGTATACTCATATGTGACACGCACATATATCTATATCATCTATAGTCACATGTCACACACACTAAAATATGATTCATGTATAGTGACATGTGACACGCACAAAAAAAAAAATTACATTTAACTTCAAAATGTGCTTTATGTATGTGACATTTATGTGTGTAGGCCCCCCCAAAAAATAACGTTCATTGAAAATAATTACAGAAGTATATTTAAATAACATAAATTTATTGCAATTCAATATATAACCTAAAGCTCAATCTTTCTCCTTTTTTTTTTATATTCAAACAGACTCAGCATCAACAGCGTCAATCAACAATTTGCACCGTGCATTGTGAACCACAATCCATTTTAAAGAACACCAACAAAGAACAAGAGGTAAGATAGAAAAATACATTACATGCTGAAAAGGACCATGCTTTGCTAAATCAAAAAGAAGAAATATACAATTAACCATTTTACTTTATTTTTCAAACAGACACTACAAGAAGACCGGCGGATTAAGATTGGCAGGAGGGGACCCTCTGTCATTCGACACTTCAATCAAGTTTAAGTATAAAGTACAAAAAAGAAACCAACTATGAGCCTCATTCAATTCCGAGTTGCCCAATTGAATAGGCCTCTATGGCCCTCATTCAATTGCAATTTGGCCAATTGAATAGGGCTCTAAATAAGCACATAACATATTTATTTTAAATAAGTTTTTAGTTAGTAAGCATCTATCCAAAAGCAAGGATTTCACTAATTAAAAACTTCTTTAAAAAAAATATGCTATGTGCTTATTTAGAGCCATATTCAATTGGCTAAATCGCAATTGAATGAGGCCCTATATAAGCACATACAAAAAAATTTGACTGGACTTTTTAGTTACTGAACTTCTATCCATATATTAGTAGTGGTAAGTGTAAGTACTTTCTCTTGGTGCTTCACACCTGTTTCACATATATTCAAAATAGAGAATTGGAGAAAACAAAAATAATAAAGTTTTATTTACATTCTTAGGAGACAACGTCGATTAAAAACTCTTTAAAATCAAGGGAAGTAGGAAGTAATTCCTTAAAAACATTTTAATATTGAATCCCTTATTTTCCACACTTTTGATAAGTGAATTAATAATATTTGAGGGATCAATGCATGATCTTATTTCCTCTTGTCTTATCTTATTAAGTGTGTGATTTTATTAGGTTTGGCTTCCAGGTTTTTTAGAAATATATCTCTTTTTATCAGTGTTAGAGATATTGTGTTTATCTCTTGGTGTTTTGTTACCTTCAAATTCTTTTAGATATGCATTCCACTTTATATAATTCTAAAGTTGGCATATTTAACGCTCTGGGTTTTGTTATATGATCTAAGTGCCCTTTAAATCTCTATATCAATTATAAATTATACTGGTATATTTTTCCAGTTATTATAGTGACTCACTGTGGAGACTATTTGCAATATAGGGGTTTTAGTTAGTAAGAGGGTCTTTTAACAAAATTCCCCACATTCTGTTATATCTATAGCGTTTCTTGTGACCTATTTCCGGGTGTCACATTAATGTCAATTCTTAAAAATTTCAGTTTTACTAAATGCGTTTGTTATTGCATATATACATAGATTCCTCCTATGCAGTACCAGGCTCTCCCATGTACTGCAAATTAGGGCACAAGAAGGTGACTTTGAGCTCCCAATTTACGGAGCTTGGCTGGAAGCGCTACCTATTCTTAGTGTGAGCGTCTGACGTCAGACGCAACCCTGACGCACGTTACGTCACTCGGGCGTGACTTTTTCAAAGGGAGGGCTTGTATCCAAAAGCAAGGTTTTCACTAACTAAAAACTTCTGTCAAAAAATATGTTATGTGCTTATATAGAGCCCTATTCAATTGCCAAAATTCTAATTGAATGAGGACCTATATATGTTTAATGGCCGCCAATATAACAAATGCAGCAACCAAAGGCCCTCATTCAATTGCTATTTTGGACAATTGAATAGGGCTCTAAATAAGCACATAACATATGTTTTTCAATTAAGTTTTTGGAGCCTCATTCTATTGCGAGTTGCACAATTGAATAGGGCTCTATATAAGCACATACAATATTTCTTTAAAGACATTTTTAGTTAATGAACTTCTATCCAAAAGCAAGGTCTTCACTAACTAAAAACTTCTGTCAAAAAAAATATGTTATGTGCTTATATAGAGCCCTATTCAATTGGAAAAATTGCAATTGAATGAGGACCTTAGTTACTGAAAACCCTGCATTTGGATAGATGCTTAGGCCCTCATTCAATTGCAATTTGCCCAATTGAATAGGGCTCTAAATAAGCACATAGCATATTATTTTTACATAAGTTTTTAGTTAGTGAAAACCTTTCTTTTGGATAGATGCTTGCTAACTAAAAACTTATTTAAAAAATATATGTTATGTGCTTATTTAGGGCCCTATTCAATTGGCCAAATTGCAATTGAATGAGGGTCTTGATTTACTTAATTAGGCCCTCGTTCAATAGCGATTTTGCCAATTGAATAGGGGTGTAAATAAGCACATGACATATGTTTTTTAAATAGGTTTTTAGTTAGTAAGGACCTCATTCAATTGCAATAATGAAATCCTCAATAATGAAATCTTAAAAAAAATGAATGCACCACAAAGAAATTATCACAGTGCTGATTCTGTACTTGCTGATGACAATGAAAGTCAGGATAACTTTTCTACTGAATTCATAAACTCACTAACTCCTTCTGGAATGCCACCACATATTTTGCAGCTAAAGAAAGGTGCAATTATCATGTTACTGCGAAATATGAACCCCAAAAAAGGCCTATGCAATGGGACAAGATTAATTGTTCAACAATTAAAGGACCATTTTATAGATGCTGAAATTTTAACTGGCACCCATAAAGGAGAGAGAGTTTTCATACCAAGAATAGATTTAGCACCAAGTGAAAGTAGTCTCCCTTTTATACTTCAAAGAAGACAATTTCCCATTATTATGGCATTTGCCATGACCATTAATTAATCACAAGGTCAAACGTTCAAATCTTTGGGTATTTTCTTGGAAGAACCAGTATTTGCACATGGTCAATTGTACGTTGCGTTGTCACGGTGCAAAAATCCACAGGCTATTAAAGTTTACATTGAAAAGAATGAAAGTCAAGGTGATTTATTAGAAGATGGACGTATTTTTACTAAAAACATTGTCTACTATGAAGTACTATAACTTTTCAGTCAAGAAATAAAACACCAGCAAAACAAATTTAAAAGCATTCAAAAATACGAAACAATAAACAATTTCAGTCATAATTTATGGAAGGACTCTTTATGGATAATTCGCCTCACAAAATACTTGCCTTGCATTATTTATACAAATTATGTTAAAATGTTAATTAACTATGTTACTGTTTCTAATGTTACAAGTTGGAAAACAATATTTTAAAGTTCTTTACTTCAACATATTACAAAGTTCATGTTAAGAGATCAACCACGTTTTAAGACAAAATGTAAATATTGTCTGTTATGTTAAGATTGCTCCCTGTATTAAGGTTTATCGACAGTTCATGTAGTCAGGAAGGAATTTATTTCATTGGGTACATTTTAAAGAGAGTTTTTACTGTTTTCCTTCCTCTGCATTCAATGTATATTGAAGTTAACAATTATTCGGATAGATTCACTATGTTACTGTTTATAATGTTTCAAATTGTAAAAATGTTTTTTACAGTTCCAAAGTTACACATATAAGAAACTTGAAGTTTAAAAAAATATCATGTCAAGTTTCTTACTTAAATATATTACAAAGTTCATGTTAAAATTGGGTACGTCTCAAGGAGTGTTTTTTACTGTTTGTTTTCCTCTGGATTAAATGTATAATATTGAAGTTAACAATTCTTCAGATAGAAATTGCATGTTAAAAAAACATTACCTCAAGTTTACAATACTGATTAGTTTAAAGTTAAACTGTTTTTACATTCAAATGTTAATACATTTAATAAAAAATGATGTTAAAAAATGTATTCACTATGTTACTGTTTATAATGTTCAAAGTTATACAAATGTTTTGTGCAAGTTCCAAAGTTACACAAATAATAAAGTTAAAGTTTCAAAAAATATACTTTCAAGTTTCTTACTTACATATATTACAAAGTTCAGGTTAAAATTGTGTACGTTTCAACAAGGCTTTTTACTGTTTGCTTTCCTCGGGATTTCATGTGTATTGGAGTTAACAATTCTTCACATACAAATTGCATGTTAAGAAACCATTGCCTAAAGTTTACATTAATGATTAATTTCAAGTTCCACTATTCTTACATTCAAATATTAATACAAAATGCTTTAAGAATTATTGTTCACCAAGAGAACATTTTACAAAACTAAACATCTTTTAATATCACAATACAACTGTCACATATATATATATATTAATAACTAAACAACTTTCCAAACATACACATCTCATTGCTGTCATTTTTTGACGGGCAAGTCGCTAGTATATATATATATTTATATATATATATATATAATATACAGGGAGTGCAGAATTATTAGGCAAATGAGTATTTTGACCACATCATCCTCATTATGCATGTTGTCTTACTCCAAGCTGTATAGGCTCGAAAGCCTACTACCAATTAAGCATATTAGGTGATGTGCATCTCTGTAATGAGAAGGGGTGTGGTCTAATGACAGCAACACCCTATATCAGGTGTGCATAATTATTAGGCAACTTCCTTTCCTTTGGCAAAATGGGTCAAAAGAAGGACTTGACAGGCTCAGAAAAGTCAAAAATAGTGAGATATCTTGCAGAGGGATGCAGCACTCTTAAAATTGCAAAGCTTCTGAAGCGTGATCATCGAACAATCAAGCGTTTCATTCAAAATAGTCAACAGGGTCGCAAGAAGCGTGTGGAAAAACCAAGGCGCAAAATAACTGCCCATGAACTGAGAAAAGTCAAGCGTGCAGCTGCCACGATGCCACTTGCCACCAGTTTGGCCATATTTCAGAGCTGCAACATCACTGGAGTGCCCAAAAGCACAAGGTGTGCAATACTCAGAGACATGGCCAAGGTAAGAAAGGCTGAAAGACGACCACCACTGAATAAGACACACAAGCTGAAACGTCAAGACTGGGCCAAGAAATATCTCAAGACTGATTTTTCTAAGGTTTTATGGACTGATGAAATGAGAGTGAGTCTTGATGGGCCAGATGGATGGGCCCGTGGCTGGATTGGTAAAGGGCAGAGAGCTCCAGTCCGACTCAGACGCCAGCAAGGTGGAGGTGGAGTACTGGTTTGGGCTGGTATCATCAAAGATGAGCTTGTGGGGCCTTTTCGGGTTGAGGATGGAGTCAAGCTCAACTCCCAGTCCTACTGCCAGTTCCTGGAAGACACCTTCTTCAAGCAGTGGTACAGGAAGAAGTCTGCATCATTCAAGAAAAACATGATTTTCATGCATGACAATGCTCCATCACACGCGTCCAAGTACTCCACAGCGTGGCTGGCAAGAAAGGGTATAAAAGAAGAAAATCTAATGACATGGCCTCCTTGTTCACCGGATCTGAACCCCATTGAGAACCTGTGGTCCATCATCAAATGTGAGATTTACAAGGAGGGAAAACAGTACACCTCTCTGAACAGTGTCTGGGAGGCTGTGGTTGCTGCTGCACGCAATGTTGATGGTGAACAGATCAAAACACTGACAGAATCCATGGATGGCAGGCTTTTGAGTGTCCTTGCAAAGAAAGGTGGCTATATTGGTCACTGATTTGTTTTTGTTTTGTTTTTGAATGTCAGAAATTTATATTTGTGAATGTTGAGATGTTATATTGGTTTCACTGGTAAAAATAAATAATTGAAATGGGTATATATTTGTTTTTTGTTAAGTTGCCTAATAATTATGCACAGTAATAGTCACCTGCACACACAGATATCCCCCTAAAATAGCTAAAACTAAAAACAAACTAAAAACTACTTCCAAAAATATTCAGCTTTGATATTAATGAGTTTTTTGGGTTCATTGAGAACATGGTTGTTGTTCAATAATAAAATTAATCCTCAAAAATACAACTTGCCTAATAATTCTGCACTCCCTGTATATATATATATATATATAGAGAGAGAGAGAGAGAGAGAGAGAGAGAGAGATTTTTTTTCCATGTCCCTATCATGGCTAAATATAACCTGTAGCTCCTGTTGTTGGGACACTATGTATCTCCATTAAATACACAACTAATGAGGCTGCAATGTGATAAACTTGGCTCAACTAGCACTGGGGATTTACACCCTTTTGTTATTATCCCTCATTGTGTTATCCTATTATTTGCATTGAATGTAATACAAACCTTAGAATAAACAGCCATATACAACTAGACAGGATTCTGCGAATAGACTGCAGTTTATATTCTGCATTATTAGGAACAGAAAGGCTTTATTTGGACAGAGTCCCCTCCATCGCCCCCTCCTCGGAGCCTCCTCACACACAACGTCAAAGCAACATTGTTCAGGCAAAGTGTAAATATATAAAAAGGTCCCACATTCTCACTACAACACACAGGACTGAGATCTGGACATCGCTGACAGGTGAGTCAATGCTTGGATGGAATATCTGGAATTATTACAATAAATCAACAACAATAATAAAAACAATATTATCCCTCTTACTAACCACTAACATTTAAATAATAACAAATAATAAAATGTAACAAATTATCAGAATGTAATTTACTAGTTTCAAGCTTACTTTGAAAATTATTCCAGTTGGTTGACTCCCCAGTAAGGCTGGTAATATATAAAATTGGAAAAAAAATGTAATTGTAATTAGAAATTAATTTTTATATAATCTGAATTTTGTTGTTGTTTTGAAAAGTTGTTTATCATCACTTGCACTATAATATCTGTGCTTTGCTATGAATTGATTACCAGTAATCATTTAAGACATAAATAGAAAATAAATTATTCTTTACTAAACTCGGGGGAATTTCACAATATTTAGAGGTCGACACACAATGCATATGTTTGTGTTGGAAGAAGAGTTAGGAGCAGATGAACGTCAGTAATAATGTGTAACTATAGACCCTCACTCAGAGCCCCTTCAATACCGTGTCCAGGTCTGAGGCCGGATCTCCAAGAAGATATTTAATGAATTAGAGACAATCTAGTGGAAGTGACTAAAATGCTGGACATGGCATCATGACACCAAATGTACCTAGCCATGTCATGTAGGGTCACCTAAACAACAAATATATACTGTGTGTATATATATATATATATATATATATATATATATATATATATATATTATTTTTTATTTTTATTTTTTTCATTTATTTTTAATATCAAAAATTATCTGAAACAATGGAAGTCCTGTTACCCTAGTTATATGACATTATGAATTACTACTGCTCTCCTCTATGGGACTGTCATGTTGACTTCTTTCCCTCCAACGTGTGTGAGGTGGTAGCAAACTGTAAATCTCCATATTGCATCTTCTAATACAAACACAGTGCATCCTCTTGTAAAGGAGGACTAATAGGAAGCTGATGTCTGTGATATACTTGCATTAGAAGATGCAATATGGAGATTCAAGGAAGATTCACAACTTGATGCCCACCCTCTTTACCTAGTGATGTGCTCTGGGGGATGGGAGGGGTTAGAGTGGTCAACATAGTAATAATACTTAACTTTATATACTGTTCTTTGGGCTTTCATTATGACTGTGATTGTGATTGTTCAACCCACTGACCAGCATTTGAATTATTCTGTCATTTCTTGTGTATCTTTTGACTTAATAACTGCATTGGCACCACTTGGCAGCCACCATCTGTTTAGTGGCACACTCCGCAGGGCCTAGGGATGGACATCTCACCTGGATGGCAAACACTGAGCTAAGCTCTCCATCTACACAGGCACAGTATGTGTAGCCCATAGACTTTGTGCCAGGTTTTGGAAAAAAAATCCAGAATTTTCTTAAAAACAGAACAGATTTTTAAATTTTCCATTTAAACTAATTTAGCAATAATTTAGTGGCACTTTAACAAATCTAGTACACACTCGTATAGAAGGGAAGGTATTACGGGCATGTGATACATTTGTTGATTGTTCGTTTATATCATAGCTACAAGCAGAACTATAATATTTTAATTAAACTGTTGTTTGGGTACAAATATTTGTATATATTGAGATATATATATATATATATATATATATATATATATATATATATATATATATATATTCCCCATACACTTGAATTGATACATTGTATACTTATTGTTGAAACTTACATTTTTGTTTCTCTAATGCATCCATAATATTGTCATAAGAAACAGTGGAGGAGCTAATGAATCGAGGGCCCGGTGCAAATAAATTTGGGGCCCCTCTTACAGTTTAATTATCCACCTCTTGGGATCAAAAAAGAAGCCACAACTATATATAGATGGGTAGATCACCTCTATGGTAAATAGATCATCTTTCAGTCTTTTTCGATTTCAGGGCATCATCCCATCAGAACACTGGGGTGTGTGGTTATGCCACAGCACCACCTGGTGGTGCAAAAAATGTACTACAGGCAGATAACTATTTCCACCTCCGATCTGGCTCATAAGGCGCACAGACAGAAGAGGCCTTGAGCTATGAGAGGCACGCCCGAGGCCCTGAAGGGCCAAGTGCCCACGTAGAACATAGCGATGGCCTCGCCATCGACTCAGGGCTGTTTGGAGGTGTAAATAGTTATTTGCCCACAGTACAGGTGGTGGCACAGCACGCAACCCCACTGTTCTGACGGGATGAGGCCCCAAAATAGACTAGATATTTCTATAAAGTATTTATCTGCTATTATCATCTATTAAATTAAGCTTCCTCCTTGACTGCTAGTAGCAAAGAGCCTCTAACCTGTTATGAACCATGGTGCTTTGCACCTGCTGCATCAGCAGTAGCGTCTCCACTGATATTAAACCCTTCCTAGGTCAACTGCATCAGCTGCGACTTGTTATAGGCTGTTTTGCTTGAATGTGGTTGATGTAATTTAGTGCATTTAAATTTACTTTGTGTCAATGACTAATTAAATCAGTTTGCAAGAACACTCTCTAGTAATTAGTATAAATGTTTTTAGAATCTATTTAATTACAATAGGTTGGTGACCTCCAGACTGAGGCTCACACCCCACCAACTGGGGCCAGACAATGCCAGCCATAAGCTAAATATTTTACAAGATATTGTATAATTAACAATTTTAGGTTTTCTTTTCATCAAAAGGTCAGCTGTGGTAATTTATATCACCGGAACATCAATAATATGATCATAAAATACTAAGAGAAAGTGCCACTAAAATGAGAAATCTGATACATTAATCGACTGATTGCAATGGGAAAAAATCAATGTTTTTCTAAGTGAATCTTCTTTTTCTAGTTTTTTGAATATCAGAGAAGGAAATTATTCAGAAGCAGCACTGAGACTGTAATCATAACGCTCAGAAGTTGCTGCTATTTTTAAATATTGAGAGAACACTTTGTCTGAAGGTTTGATAACTGAGAATGCTGGGGGCTTCAGGGGAATTTTGATTTCTTAAAGGGCCATTGCAAAACCCTAGCAAAAAGAGCTAATTGTTTTAATTGCTCATTAATAAAATGGATATTTAAATTGATATGGAAGGTTTCTGGATTTTATTAGGTTTGTAATGTACCTATTTACATGTATGTACTTTATTTTATTAAGAAGTGCTTATAATCTCATTTTGTTACATTCTACAATCAAAACAAATAGTCCCTCTGTAGCTGATGAAGACACAGACTCTGCTGCACTTGCTCTGCTGTGTCTCATAATAACCAATCAGTGACCATCTCTCTGCAACATGCTGTTGAGATGTGGTCCCTGATAGGCTGGGACACTACACTGCACATCAAGCCCTACAGAGTCTGTGTCTGCATACTGCACACCCAGCCAGACCCAAACAGGGACTATTTTTTTTTTATTTTAGGCAGTAATAATAGAGCTTATAAGCACTTTTTAAGAAAAGAAAGTACATAAAAGTATATAGATACACAGGGATATGAGATACCTAGTAACATTCAGGAACGTTCCGTATCCCTTTAATGATTTATTAAGCAATATTCAATTTTAATAATTGAAGTATATCCATCTCCAGATAAGCTGATTGTCTCCACCTTGATAAGGTCATCACATAGGAACAGGATCGGATTAAAATAGAAGTAAAATCATGCATAGCCTGCCACAATGCACAATAACTCATTGCAAAGGAAACCATTTTAAAACAGCATGTCTCCAGCCAATGGAGAGCTTTGTGCTTAGATAACTTTGCACCTTAAAAAATAGCATAATCTGCCATAGAAACCCACCTCCCCCACTGACCTTATAGTGGGTGGAGACAAGCTAAATCCTGTTGTTATTGCACTACAGTGACCCTTTAAAGGGGCACTAAAGCCAAACATTTTTTTTTATATAGTTAAAAAGGTATTGTTTAGAGCTTGGTGATATTTTTATTTCTCAGTGGGACTTAAAATACTGAACCAGTATACTAAAGTAAAAATAAAATAGTAAAAATATTCTTCCTAACACTGACCTAAAAGATAACTAGATGCAAATATTTGCCCCACCTCCTTTAGTTTTTAAAGATTCAATTCTTTATAGCATTATTTTTTTAAGAAAAACTATTTTGGAATGTAATATACTATATTATACTATATTATATACTATAAGACCTCCAACCAGACATAAAAATACAATTTAGCAAAGAAAATGTTTTAACAGATGCTGCATACTGCAAAATGTTTGCAGTATTGCAATGGCCCTTTAATTATGGATTTCAATTGCTGCCATAAAATATGTGTACTCTTTTATTATGTGCTTACTGTATTTAATTTTTCATCCCCCGCCACCTGTAAATAATATTAATATCTCCACAAAACATTGCTTCCCAGATGTTAATGGGATGTAATAAAAAAATTAAATAATTAATTTCTGTGCAACTTAAAATATTTTGAAAGAGAGCCATAATATTCCATCAAATAGAACCTAAAATAAGATTTGGCGCAGATATAATATCATGAAATGTAAATATACAAACTGTATTGAGAAGTACAGAAATTAAATGAACATTATATGTATATATATATATATATATATATATATATATACATATATATATAGTATATAAACTGTATAGAAGGGTGGCAGTATTTCTGAAACCGTGCAGTTTGTGAACTGCTGCAGTTAAAGTGTGACTGGACAAATGGCAGATTATGAATAGGAGGTGGTGACAGCGGATTCGATAGATAACTTTAAAAGGGGACTGAATTTATTTCTAATTAAAAAGGCAATTCAGGGTTATCATGGATAATTAGAGAGGCAGTATTGATCCAGGGAGAAGTCCGGTCGCCTGTGTCTGGGATCAGGAGGGAATTGATTTTTTTTTTTACAACTGCATATTGCAGATCAGAGGAGATCTTAAAAGGTTGAACTTGATGGACTGAAAGTCTTTTTTCAACCTTAAATACTATGGGCCTCATTCTATTACCGGCCGTAAATCGGCCGTAAGGCTGCGATTCCTTGCGGGGGTTCTGTTAACTCGCGATTCTATTATACGGCCCCGCAAGGATCTCCCCTTACGGCCGGCCGCATATCTTGGAACCGGCCGTAAGCTCAGAAATCTAAAAACGCAAAAATAAATTCAAGCCTGCACTGTACAGCTCTGTAAATGCTAGGGATCATATTGGGGGACATGAGGATTAATAGTAACCCACTCTCAAGCTTGCACATCAGCCCAAACCCGAGTTCAAATTAACTGTTTATTTTCCGGCTGCGGCGTGGGTGTGTCTGAGGTGCTCCAAGCACTCTGGACTTTTTACATGGATATTTTACGGATATTAAAAAACAAATATTTTACGGATTTGAGTATAGGGTAATTATGTGCTATTTTTGCTAACACCGAATATCACTTTATAGACTCTGCAAAGTGCAGGATGGCTTTATTTGGGCTATTTTATGTGCTTAATTGGTGCTAGCGAGACCTCTTTCCTGCAAGTAAGCTGCGGCTCGCTTTTAGCCTTGCAGAGAGGTTTCCCGGAGGAATTGAATTGCAAAACTCTTGCGGCCGTTTTAGATCAAAGGCTTTCCTCTGGCGCGAGCGGCCGCAAGAGATAGCAAGGCACCGGCCGCAAGCCTGCCGGAATCCCCGGCCGGAGGGGAATAGAATAGCAGAATAGCTTGCGGCCGGTCCTTGCGGCCCCGCAACGGCTGCGGCCGCTAATAGAATGAGGCCCTATGTAACTATGTAACTATGAATAAGCGGCATTGAAACTGTGAAGCACCACATGTCATTGATGTCAGAGGTGAACTTCAGCTGAGAAGATGTGTGAAGGCCAACCAACACACTACAGATGAGCAACTCACCGTCCAAGCAAACCAGGGGGCTACCAGACGTGTGGGGAGCACCTGTGGGACCACATAGATCACAGTGTTCTCTGTATGGATCACACACTCCACCACACATGGCTCCAGATACCCTTGCCAACCTTCCAGCATCTTATTGACTCACTACCACGCTGTCTAGCAGCTGTCCATGCTGCACATGGTGGTTATTCAGAATATTAGCAGGTGGTCATAATAATGATCACTTGTGTATCACATATATAGTTGTGAGCGTACGAGTCGTTGCTCACGCTTGCGGGCTCGCGAAGCGAGCCGCGGCCCTCGCGTAGCGAGCCGCGGGCCTCGCGAAGCGAGGTCACTGGGCAAGGGCCTCAGTTGCTGGCATGGAGCGCCTATGCCAGCAACTGAGGCCCCTCGCGAAGCGAGGGCCTCAGTTGCTGGCGAGGTCACTGGGCACGGGTCTCAGTTGCTGGCATGGAGCGCCGAAGGCGCTCCATGCCAGCAACTGAGGCCTCTCGCGAAGCGAGGGACTCAGTTGCTGGCGAGGTCACTGGGCAAGGGCCTCAAACCCTCGCAAAATTCACGTTGCTACTCAAAAAACACGACACACAAATTACGACACTCGCTAAATTTTACGAGGCACGCAAACAACGTACGAAACACGTTACCACACATTACGACCTCGCAAACATCGGACGCAACACGCCGACATACAAACATTTAAAACACAATACATACACACAGCACATACATAAAAAACTTACCTACACCAAGAGGGAGCACCCAGGACCTCAAAAATGCAACTTACACCTCGATTTTACTCGAAATAAAACAGTTTAGAGACTAAAAAAAAATCTAAGCGACAGAAAAAATGGCCGCCGAACAAAACGAAAACGAGGCTACAGCACTCTAAACTCGCAAAACACCACAAAACACCTACGGATATTCCGATACAGACCTATACCACACATTACTCGCCATTTTACACCAATGCGGAAGTACACGACTACGCTAACGGTTTGGTCTCGCGCACGCACAGTGTTACACTGCACACATTCAGCATGCTTATACAGCAGCTCCACACCACTAATGCTGCAGCAACATCAAACAAGGTTCACAGATCTTCAACACAATGCATACAAATAGGTCAAGTATATTCATTTATTCATTTGAATTCTATATTTTAGTAGTACACACAAAACAACATTACCTACCTTACAATTCAATATGTATATTAATAACTAAACAACTTCACAAACATACACATCTCATTGCCGTCATTTTTTGACGGGCAAGTCGCTAGTATTATATAAATACTAGTGACTTGCCCGTCAAAAATGATGGGGCAATAACATTCTAAGGCAGGTAATGCTGTTATGCTAATTAAATAATTAATAAATTAATATACTTACCTATTAGTACCTATACTTACCTATTTGTAAGTAATATATGCAGGAAGCATTGTGCCGAAGAGCTGACAATCTGTTTTGATGTTCCTGCAGCATACAATGTAGATTTGCACTGTTGTGGAGCTGAGGTGTAAGTGTCAGCAATGTGTGCAGTGTGTAGTGTAAATAGGCTGCGTGCGCGAGGGGAAACTGTTAGTGTAGCTGTGTACTTCCGCATTGTGTAAGTTAGTTTTGTAAAATGGCAGCGAATGTGTATGTGGTACGCGGGTATTTATGATTTAGCTTCCTTGCTAAAAATGTATCTTGTATCTCGTACGGCTTTTTGAAAAACCTCTATGTGTTTGGTGTTGTTTTGCTGCTTTAGGTTCGTGTAGCCTTGTTTTCGTTTTTTTTGGCGGCCATATTTTCTCTCGCTTAGGGGATTTTCAGGTGTCTGAACTTGGGAATTTGGACTTAAATTGAGGTGTAACTTCACTTGCAGAGGTCCTGGGTGCCCCCTCCTTGCTGTGGGTAAGCTTTTTATGTAATTTTTCGGTGTATTTATTGTGTTCTTAATGTTTTCAAGGTCGTATTTTTGCGAGTTCGTAATGTTTTTTTTTCTAAGTCCCGCAGCTCGTATATTTTTGCGTACGTCTGTATTCTCTCATTGAGTGTTTTGTGTTTTTTTTCCAAGTCCTGCTTCTGTGGGTGTTTGTAACCACTTGGGAGGCGCCATAGAGCCTCCACCTTCGCAAATGCGGACCCTCGCTTCGCAATGGTCCACATTTGCGGTCTGCAATGCTCATTGCAGCCGACATGGGAGCCTCCACCTTCCTCAAATGCGGCCCCTGCTTTGCGAGGGTCCGCATTTGCGGCCCGAACTGCGTCCCTCGCTATGCTAAGCGTGACGACGATTCGTAGTTTGACAACTATTATATGTGATGTGTGTATATATATATATATATATATATATATATATATATATATATATATATATATATTTATATATATATAGTATATACATTTTCTGTATGAATGTACCCATTAGGCATGTGCATAAAACATTTTTAGAGAATGGATGGATGGATGATGGATAAATGGATGAAAAGATTGTTGGATATATAGATAGATAGATAGATAGATAGATAGATAGATAGATAGATAGATAGATACTAGTATAAAGACACTTGCCCTATTGCCTGAATTTTATTACTTACTTATTATCTTTTCCCTCTAGAAATAATGACATCCTCCACCTCATTTAAACAGGTTAATGTTGCAGGCACCAAGCAGAACCTTCCTCTCAGTAGTATCTCAGGCTAATCAATGCCACAAGCCCTCCACAGTTTATTAATATCCTTTAGTGCATGAACGCAGACTTCTAAATTAAGCACCGTCAGAGCAGACTTAATCTATCAGTATATCCAAATTATATCACTGCGTAAATGGAAAATGCTGCTTAAATATGAGCACAAGATAATAGATGTTGTATGTATTGAAGCATTTATCATTTAAGATGTCATTAAATAAAGTATAGGTTTCAGAGGTGGAATTATATATATATATATATATATATATATATATATATATATACATGTATTGCTGCAGAATATTTTGGAGCATTAAATAAAGGATAATGATTATAACATTGATATATCCGAATATATATATATATATATATATATATATATATATACATATATATATATATATCGAGAGAGCACACAGTGTGTATATATATATATATATATATATATATATATATATATATATACAGTATATATATATATGTACTCCAGAAATTCTGAAGTTCAAAACACTAAACTGAAAGAGTACATTTCCCAAGTGATTTTTTTTCTAATCAGTTATTAAAAAAAAAAATGAAATCCAATAGTATGGCCCTTTGATTATTTTTTTACTTATTTTGTAATAACAATAAACAGATTAACGAGAACCTGACACAAGAACATATCCTAGAGGGATGACAGGCAATGATGCATAAAGTTAATTAATTGCTTCATATAATAATGCTGTGTTTACACATTAGTTTCCCTATAAATGACAATGTCGCCAAAACGTCACTAAATCATTAATAAAGACAATGTATCAGAAATCCTAGATAAGAGGTAAACTGTTGTATTCATAACTGAAAAACTAAAAAGCCCACCTAGTTAGCCCATTTACCTAAACAGTTTGTTTTGATTAACCCTCAGGAGGCCATGCTTGGATTCCTCTGCTACCTAGTAGTGTAGTGTCCTAGCCCATCAGAGACCATGTCTTAGCAGCAAGTTGGCAGAGAACTGGTCACTGATTGGTTAATATAAGTAATAGCACATCAAGCCCTACAAAGTCTGTGTCTGCTTACACTCATCGTCGTAGAACCCCCCAAAATCTGAGGGTGATAAAGTTTAAAGAGACAAAAAAACTATGGCCCTGAGTGGTGCAATTCAACTCTATTCCCTGGACAGATAGCTTCCAAGGGAAAATAGGGCAGGTCAACCAACAAGTATAAAGAAAGTATGCAATAGTGGAGCACTACACAATATAAACAAAACTAGCAGCGTGCCCGCCAAAAAATGACAGTCAATACAATTTGAAGCCATGGCAATGGTGTTTGGCACACAACGTTAAGCTTTTTATACTCCAAGGACCTTCGGCGCTCATTGCGAGCCTCTACTCGCGTGTCCTTTGGCTCCTCTCTATATTTTAAAAACTAATAATTAATGAATTAATTGAATAATAAATGAATATAGTTTATCTTTTTCTGATGTAACAATCAATAGCCTGAAGAGGTAACAATCTCTTTTTCTTGCCCTGCAGCATATAATGTCCAGTGGAACTGTTGCTGGCCTAAGGATGAAGGTCCCAACTGTGCATTAGAAATAGGCTGCGTGCACGAAGGCAAACCGTTGGTTGATTTGTGTAAAGCACTAGTTTAGATGCGTAATGTTGTTAGTTGCAAGTTAGGGTTGTAAAATTGCGTCATTGGCCTATGTGCTACGCGGTTTGCGAGCATTTGCTGTCCTTTGAAATAGTGTATTTTGTACCTCGTACGCTCCTGGGTGAAAGTGGTACGCGGTTGGCGGAGTTTTGCGCAGTCCAGGGTCGTGTAGCCTCGTTTTAATTTTGTTTGGCAACCATTTTTTTTCTCACTTAACCGATTTTTGAGTGCTGAAACTCGGCAAAATCGTCTCGTATTTTTATTTTCTAAGTCCTGCGTCTCATATTTTTTCTTTTATAAGTCCCGCGTTCGTCAACTGCTTTCAGCCTAAGGCGATTCCGCGTTTCCTAAGTGTTTGAAGTCCCGCATGTTTCAATGTGTGATCGGCTAACCTCACTTTCAAGGCTCGCAGGAGTGCCTTCGCCGCTCCTTTCTGGCTAAGTTCCGCCTGTTTCATCGCCTCCTTTGCTCACCTCGCATCACGAGGCTCGCAGATAATGAGTGCCTTTGGCGCTCATCGCCCAAGTGCTGCGACTTTTAGTGCTTTAATGGCTCGCCTCGCTACATGTATGCCCCATGCAAAGCGTGACAACGTCTCTTAGTTTGACAATTATAATATGTGATATGTTGGAATAGTAATAGTACTTATTTGCCACCAATGGAAGATGTGAGGCAATACAGATTCTCCCTCAATGCTAATGGTCTCAGTCTAAGTCCAAGTATAGATGAATGATGAGCTGCTATCCTGAGGATCTTCAGAGACCTCCTGGCAGAGTAATTTAGCCCTATAAAAATAATTTGAAGGAGTGGGCAAAGAAGGGGAAAAAAATAGAAAAAATGTTTGGAGAAGTTATTATTTTTTTAATACATATATAAATATTGTACTTACACAACATAAAACAAATGTTATGTACTCAATACTAAAAACAGTAAATTATTTAGCATAAAAAATATGGAGAACATATCTTTAATGTATGTATTATGATAGATTATTTGCACTTTTGTGAGCTTTAATTTGTTAAAAAAAAAAAGGTTGTAAATATGTATTATGTCAGATAATTTACTTTTTTAGTATGAAGTAGATGATATTTGATTAATCTCACACCCTGTGGCTATAACATCTATTTATCATAACAATACTTTTGTGTGTACTGTCAGAGATTGTGGAAATGTTCCTGCAGTTTTTATCTTTTGTAAGTACAATCTTTCATGTGTATTAGAATAACCCAAAAACACCAATTTACGTCACTGTTTTTTTTTTCTGTTTTTCACCTTTATTTGCACTCTTAATAAGATAATGTAAATAATCTTCACAGAGCAGTCATAACATAAGGTAGAGAGAGAGATTCAGACAGTAGAAAAAGAAAGGTAGAAATTGAAAGAGAGAGAGAAATGAAAGTAGTACTTAACCGAAAGAGTAATAGATAACTGGAATAGCTTTCCGGTGGAAGTCGGTTGAGTCAATCACAGCTATGGAAGTAAAGCATTCCTCAGATAAGCTTAAGGCCACCTTAAGACTTAATAAGCCAGTCTTTGGGATTGATAGCATGGGGAAACTAGGTGGGCTTTTGTAGTTATTATCTGTCATCAAAATATTGTTTTCATCTTTAAATTAGGAGGCAAGAAAAATGGAGAAATAAATAAAGAAGGGAGTGCGAAGGTAGAGGAAAACACGGAACTGTAGCTGTACTGTAGCCATGCATGGCTTGGAATCTACTTTTCATGTTTTGCTAATGTACCACTATCATAGCACAACATAACTCAGGCTTTTTGTCACTTCAATCCAATTTTAATCGCTACATGATACTTTACCAGGAGATAATAGTGTGAGTGTAGGTGGGATATGGATGATGAAGGAAAAGAAGGGGAAAGGGAGAGGAATTAATAAAGAGCAAGAAGCAGAAGGCTAGAAGTGAGTTGGAAAAATATGAATCAACTGTATCTATTGCAAGAACTAAAAACAAAAGTCAGGTGTTGCGGTGCAAATATTCATGCTGGAAAAAGTATACTAGCCATTTTATCTAAAATGTTGCTTGTTCCTTTTGTACAAATACTGTTTCTGCTGCTTCTTGGCTGCCCATTGCATCCTCCAGGGTTCAGTTAAAATTGGTATGGAGGAAAGTCAAAGGCTTTGCTGCGAGAGATCTATTGTTCCGTAGCATTGGTATGCATGCTTAAGTTTTATTTTGCTATTTTGTGTGTCCCCTGTTCATATATTCTGGGAATGTTTTATCCCGCTCACTCTTCTCCAGTTCCTACACCCCATGCATACGCTTCAGTGGGCAGACCCATACAGGGACTATTTGTTTGATTTTAGGCAGTAAATACAGATCTTATAACCACATCTTAATAAAATAAAGTACATAAAAGTAAATACATACACATGGATATTGTATACCTAGTAAAATCCAGAAACTTTCCATATACCTTTAACTTGGGTTTTATCTATAGAACACTGGCCAATTATATTGAATTTATGCTGAAAATAAGCAGAAAAGTTCTTGGGTTATATACTCTCTCTTTATTGAAACACATTGCGGGTTTTATTTTCTGTTTGTGTTAATATGCGTTTTATAATAATAATAATAATAATTAGAAAAAGCTAACTAAAATACTGATTCTTTTGCTTCAGCAAATGTTGTGCACGATTATTTACAGGGAGCTTTTTATTTTTTGACTCAGGGAGGGCAACTGCAGGAATAACTGGGTTTATACAAAACTCTCATAAAATAGTGAAATAGGCATGGATTTAAAAAAAAAAATCCCTTGTTGTTCTGTGCAGCTTTGAGTGAATTGGGCATGGAATTTCTCAACATCTTCAGACTGATGGATTATTTTGCACATTTTTGGTTAATTCCTTCACATATTGTGATTTTAACCCCATAACTCCCAGACAGCGACTGCTAATTGGCAGTGAAAGGGTCCTGCGTTGCACAGTGTTTGTGGGTTTGCTACTAATGAAACATTTACACTAAATGCCCTGACCATGTTGTGCAAAATGTAATGTTATGTTTTAGCAAATGATTTCTCTAGTCTGTGCGTTGCCTCCTCGCCGTGGGCCTGATAAATATGCATGAGATGGGTCTAATAATTCTGCTCCTTTTCATATGATTTTTGCATGATGTTTTGCAAACTATTTGCATAATTAGTTTGTTCTATTCAGGACATATACATTTAAAGGGACAGGGTAAAGAAATACTTTAATCTCCATTCATCGTCCAGAAATGTACTGGAAATAACAGTGTGTTTAATAACATTAGAACATTAACATTTAGCTTATATTCTAAAAACAGTTTACCTATACTAGAAGGGACTCTTTAGGCATTTTTTTGTTTTATATAAATGTTTTAAGTTGGTTAATTTATTTGATCTTCCTTAATGTAATTTATACTTCACTTACTTCTAAGGAGCACCTAGAGTAACATCATGGAACTTCCCCATGTCTTTCATGCCATGTTTCAAAGCCTTGACCTAAGTCCACACCCTTAGGCGTGGCACCATTTCTCATTAGGCGAGCATACCTGTGAAGGGCACCTCAATCCACTCTTCAAAATGTTCCCTGACATAAAAAAGAAAATAATGCATTTAACCTTTATTGGCTATTAGGAGCAAACTTCTGGCTGCTAGGGGCAAACTTCTGGAACTAGAGACTAGAGACAGTTGGGAGTAAGCTACTGTACCTAGGGGCACCAGAGATGTAAATACTGCCCTGCCCACAAGGGACAGACTTTACTCTATCAGTGTTTTATGGTGCTGCAGTCAGTGGATCTTTATTCAGCAGCACTGAAGTTGCATGCAATACAGAATATCGCCATCATAATTATATATAATTATTATTAAATACTAAATGTAATTGAACAGAAATATATAAGTATAATTAGTTATTAAATTATTAGTTATATTTCATTTTTAGTTTCCATAAACATTTTGCCATTATCACGCCTAATATACTTCAGCATTTATTATGTGCAAAAAGGGATTCAGGAAAAAAGTCATACCACGGTATCATTCTCATTGGCTGATTAGTATTAGAGCTGGTTGGATGACAGAATCCACTCATATAATTTGTATGAGAACAGTACATTGGCAAACAGGTTAGCAAATTGGTCCTATGACGGGCCACCAATAGTGCAGGATATCAGTGCTGCAAGGCTCCCGTCCTGGACTGTTGGTGGCCCTTGTAGGAACAAGTTGCCTATCATTAGTATAGAGTATCTTGTCACAAACTGCTCTTTGTTGGACTTGAAAAGGCCAAGGGTCCAATCCTACCCCCAGGTTGTTAGGTTCTTCTGATCCGCTCACATAGGACAGCTTAACTGGAGGCTTGGACAAGTTACCAATGTTTAGCTTTTAAGTTGCAGAGCTCCAGGGCACTTTGCAGAGGTACAGAATAAGTTACCAGGACAATTTGCAGATGTCCAGGACAAGTTACAGAAATGAAACACACCATATATACCTGTTCCAAGCAAAGCATCAACATTATTTTACAGGTCACATACTTACACAGTTAAGCCACCAATCACAGTTAATCTCTTCCTTATGCAAACATACGTTTCATACCATAAGCCTCCGTTATCTACCCCACTTCGGTCATGGCTGGCCTCTAGGGTTTTGCGCCATACTTCCTCCTTTTCCCTCTAGGGACCAATAAGTCTAGGGTCCTGGTTAGCAGTTACCTCCGGGTGGATCTGGGCACAGAAGGGGGTCGTTAGGTAGTGTAACTGCTGAACATACAACATTTCTGAGTAAGAGTTCAGTGTTTTTATCCCCCGTCGGAAACAAGGAGGCTGTATATTGTTAAAACTACTGGGGTTGGGATGCCTCTATGCAGAGAGCGAATGGTAGTATGGGGGGTTAACAGGCTTTGGGTACCTTATGTGTGGGGAGAATAGAGTGGCAGGCCCCAATGAAATAGTTACACCAGTGGCGGGGGTAGTGAATGAAGACTCCTGGTGCAAAAAACATTTTTGCCCTGCCCCAGGAAGGAGGGGCAAACATTTTTTTATCACCTTGGCCACCATCCATTGCTATATATATATATATATATATATATATATATATATATATATATATATATATATATATATATATATATATATATATATATAAAACCCTCAGCAGCACCATTAACCCCAACCCCCTCAACAGCCATATTCACCCCCAACACCCCCAGGTCCTCCTGAGCAGCACCATTCACCCTTCAACCCCCTCAGATGCCATATTCACCCCTGAAAGCCCCCTCAACAATATAATTTACCCCATCCCCCCAAAAAAAGATTCCTCTTGTTGCACCATTCAACCCCCAAGCCCCTCAGCAGCCATACTCTCCCCACAAAACCCCGGCCCCCCTCAGCAGTACCATTCACCCCCTAACCCCCTCCGATGCCATATTCACCCCCGTACCCCCCAGGCATCCCCCCCTCAGCAGCAATATTCACTCCCCAACCCCCAAGTGCCCCATCAGGAGCACCATTTGCCCCCCAAAACCCCCAGGGCTCTCTCAGCAGCCATATTCATCCCCAAGCCCCTCAGCAGCCATATTCACCGCCTAGGCCCCCCTCAGCAGCCAAATACACCCTCATGGCCCTCTCAGCGGCACCATTCACCCCCCCAAAAAACAGGCCCCTCCTCAGAAGCATAATTTAACCCCTCAAATCCCCCAGGCTCCCATTGTGGCATCATTCACCCCCCCCCCCCCCCAACAAGCCCCCAGCACTTCACCCCCCCCCCCCCCTCTTACTTTTACCTTGAGTCCCTGTCACGGATCCCATTGCTCAGAGTTTGGGTATCGTTCCCCTGCTGGAGCTTCATACTGCAGGGTCACATGACATCAGAGAGGAGGGGATTAGGTGAATAGTGTAACAAGGGGCCCTGGGAGTTTTGAGGGGGTGAATTATGCTGTGGAGGGGCCCCTCACAGAGCAAGGGCCCTGGTGCAATGCACTGACTGCACCAGCAGTAGATCCGCTCCTTAGTTACACCCTGAAACACGTTTGAGACATAAATAAATGTTCCAGAATTACAAAGACAACCCTGTACAACATTATACAACATATAACTGTATAAAATGTCATAGTCCCTTAAAACAAGTCTCATCGCCATTGCAATAGCCCTTGGATTTTGGTCACACGGGCTAGTGTCCATCCATAGCTATTTGTTAACCAAAAAGAGTCTATGAGTCCTGGGCATTATGACATAACCCAAATACCTTTTAATAAAAAATGCTGTAGTGCCCTAACAACCTGAGTTTAATTAGCCATCGAACATTAGTAAAATTAAAATTCTCTAATTAAAACAAATGATGTTCAACATTATACTCATTATCAAATTCAGGCTCAGCTTTTGGGGTATCCATCCACTATAAGATCTGTGGATGGAGGTGGCTTTGCCTACCAGGAAACTGCAACATTTTCAGACACAAAGTCATACCAACGTGATGGTCTCCATTGGCTGAAAATTTGTGTTCAATGTTTTCCTTGGCAACAAGCTTTTGCTGTTGGGTCAGCCTATCATTAATAGTTTATTGTCATATCAAACCTAACTGTTCTTAAAAAAGATCTTATGGGGATGGAGATAAACACTCAGCTGGAGGCTGATGCTCTAATCTTTGAAAATGAGTTTAATATTGAATATTGCTATAATATAGTATTAAATACTAGAGGTAAAATACCTCACTCCTCTTGCCAAGGCATTTTAGTGATCCTTTAAAAAATATATAATATAAAAAAATATTTAAATAATGGAATATATACATTTCAACTTCTTGCAGGTTTAGCTATTTTCTATCTCACACATATGCTTCATTCATTATGTAAATTGCTTTGTACAGTGACTAATTACGTCGTTTTCACCGTATAAACATAATAACTGCAGGTTTGTGTGAAATGTTATGAATTTACACAAAAAACATGCAAATAAGTGTTACAATTAAATGCTAACAGTGTAACATATTGCAAACCATATGCTGAGTATATTATAAATAAATGTTACAAATTGTATCAGTGCTGGTTTAAGCAGATATAATCTAGATTGTATTGTAACCAAAATGAATCAACCTGCTGACGGTCTCTTATTGTACAAATGTATTCATGGGCTCTCCTTCGTTAAATAGGCAAGAAAGTGAAAAATTAGCTCAATGTGGCTTTAATAGGGTTTTATTAAGTAGCTTTTTTACATTGTTTAATGCAAATGGTTGTTGCAAAGATCAGAACTGTTTATGTTTACTGTATGAAAATCAATTTTACATTTTATTATCGATCATTTTAAATAATGCCATATTAGGAGACCCTATAAAATACCAATATAATACAAGAAAAGCTCCGCATTTGTGAAGTACGTAACAAACTAAAAACATTAGCAATTGTTTATGGTTTAAATTAAAATACATGTGAGAAAAGCAGAAATTCTGAAAACTGATAAATAGAGGATTCCATCTAGTCTGGATTTAACACTTCCTGACAACTGAGGGTCGGAGGTGTCCCAACTTGCTCTTCATTGGGCTTGAATGGTTACTGGAAAGGTCACTGGACAAATTCTGCCTGCAGGTTGACTAGGTTCTGTATCATCTCACACAGGACAGCTTAGCTTAATTTGTGGCCAAGCTACCAGGTTCCAGGACAAGTTACAGAAATGATTTCTTGATTAAAAAAAAAATTATAATAAAAGACTTTCCTATAAATAACACACTCTATGTATATGTGTCCCAAACAGAGCATAACTTTATTAGTTGGTTCAACTTGTTATACAATGTTCAATGCCATACAAAGATCAAAGATCAATTGCCCTAACACAATTATAATTCCACACCATCTAGTGCTTTAATTGCCCCATGTGGTCTAGATCTTCAATGAGGGCCCAGCACCAGCTTGTCTATCTCCCCATCTAGGTGCCAAGGAGTCTACAGCCTCAGATGTCAGATATCTCTGATCCATGTCCAGATACTGTGAACACTGGAGCCAGAGTATCGGGACATAGGTTATCAGGGAAAAGGTCTCTATTATGCAGACAACCTAGTCAAGTTTGAATCCGGCCACAGACCTAGCTTGACCCTGGAACTTAGTATCATGATTAGCTATTAGAAGTGACTACTGGTCACCCATAAAGTTATACTACCCTCAAAATATTCTTATTGTCTACATATAATTGAAATAAGTTATACACAACAATTAGTGACCAAAAAATGTAAAATTCGCTGAAAGCTCTCTAGGCTTAGGTGACCTAATGGGAAATTATTCTTGGGGCATCTGGGGCAAATAACTAGGGCTTTTGGAAACATCAGCAAACATAACACTTTTAACAATTGAACATTGGTCCTATACCAATAACTAAATTGGTATAGGACCAATGTAAAACCGCCATGACTAGTATACATAGGGGCCCAGTGACCAGACCCAAAAGTCCAACAGTTCTGGGGATTGTGACAGGAGGGAATTTGACACCTACCTCCTCCTGCTGAACATTCTCAGAAACAAAATGTTTGCTTCAACAAATTCAAGCCATGCTCTCCAGAAATGTAAATGCCTCTCTCACACACTTCAGGAAAGTATCATGATGCCTCTACTATGAACTGAAGGGCCCACTGGACTGTGTGGGGTTCATCAGTTATTATATGTGTGGTCAGAAGGTACTAACAACTTGCTTAACAGTCATATCTGGGATATTCAAATGGTTAAATAATTCGAAATAATTTATATGGCCCTGCGATTGGCCACGTGTGAAGGCTCTGGCTTTAGTCATGAAGGGGGGAGCTGAAAGAGGAGAAAAAATGTGTAATGAGAACAAGAAAGCCATGTGGGTGAGGGTTGATAGCAAGCTATTTGCCTAGGTGAACGGGCTAAAACTAGTCTTTGGTGTTTTGTGTCATCTTTCTGTGTTTTGATATATCTCTGTAACAATAAAGAAGTGGCAGTCTGATTTTGGACATTAAATAAAGGTGGTGTCGGAGTCTGCTTGTACTAATCAGGGTAATCAAGGTACATGTTGTGTGATTCTTAGATCCTAAGAAAAGGGGTCTGCTGGTGCCTATCTCTTCAGAAATGATGCTGTCATCTGAAGTGTCTGCTTGTGTCGAGATCTGAACAAACAGTTGTGACCCATAGAGAGAGAGAGAATTGGGGTGAGCGTAGACCCCCAAAGCTGGCGGGCGTAACACAGTATAACTTATTTTTCTGCTTAATTTTCCCCTTAATCAAAATAACAGTTTTTCATTGGTCAGGGATCCTTTAAAGTATTATTTTTATGTTAAAACAAAATTTGCATTGATGAAACTTGTCCTTTAAAGGATCACAGAAGATTGAAAATAATAATGTCTGTGAAATTCGTATCTAATTAAAATTAGCAACTGTGTAAACAATGAGCATATAGATATTCTTAGATAAAATCTATTTGTTTTTGAAGAATAGCATCAGCCTTATTAAATTGCGATTCGGTAAATTTAAAAGGGCTCTTTTTAAGCACACAGCATATTTTTTTTACAGAAGTTTTTAGTTAGTGAACTTCTATCCAAAAGCAAGGTCTACACTAACTAAAAACTTCTGTAAAAAAATATGCTGTGTGCTTAAATAGAGCCCTTTTAAATTTACCGAATTGCAATTTAATAAGGCTGATGTTTGTTTCTTCCACACTTATCTTGGCTTGGAGATTGAGTGGGAGTGTTCTCTAGTTATTTGTTCAATAATGGAAGGAGGAGGATTTGCTAGCTGATTTGTTGATTCAGATAATATTTCAGCAGAGGACACCTTCACTTCCTGGTCCTAGCAGAGTCTGCTAATTGATAATGTTGTTACTTTGTTGCATATTTCAAAAACACTGATTCTTTTGATAAACTACAGTGGTTGTTTAATACTTTTTTCAAGCTTAGATTTTCACTCTAACAAGAAAAATAATTGTATTACTATGAACATTACATTAATTTAAATGTCCTACATAATTGCGCCTTTGTTAAAATGAACATGTATCAATACTCTCTGCAAACTGAATTTCTGTCTAATAACTGCATTTGCCATAATTTACTCTGCAAACAAAGAAGCTGAAATCTAACACTATAAATGAATCTTTAAATAAAATATCAAACAATATGCAATAAAATTTATTTGAACAAAAATGTAATTTTAATGACAGAACACGGTGCAAGGATATAAGTTACACGACTTGAATCTGACACGGCAATTACATGCTTTACTAGAGAAAGGTGCAGAAGAGTATTTATCAAATAAAAATCTTAAACACCAATTTTATTTCTCATTAGTTTATATTAGTTTTTTCTTATAGAAATAAATGTTAAATTCTTAGAGTGAGAAAATATTCTGTTGTTTGTTTCATTGTGGCATTTATATTGAATTTTTTTAGTTTGTCATCCACTGCTCACATAATTATCATTAAAGCTTAGAATTCATTTTAGATGAGAGCTAAAAGGTCCAACTAATGGGACATGCTGCATGAAAACGCCCTTGCCTATGCTGCCTAGTGGTAAATCCGACCTGGGCGTCATCCTTACTTTAAATCAGCTTTTCCATATAAACAATTTAAGAAACCATTAATAACTATAACATTAGAAACAAAGAGCCTCATTCAATTTGGACTGCACAACTCTATCACAGACGCTCAAATGTCTGCGATTTAGTTGCAGGCTCCATTTGGTCTCTGTTTGAGATGCTATTCAATTCAGCAAGGGTGCAAGCTATGGTCCGATAGCGAAAATCGAAAACCATGCCCTCCTGTGTAGCAGTTCCGGGCCGGAACATGATCAATTAAGCAAGCCCGTAACTCCCTAGACAGAAACAGCCAATAGAAATGGCGCCCATCATGGTCCCCACATTAACCCCTTGCTGCCGAGGTCCCAATCGGGACCCCTGCAGCATTTGAAAGTATAAATCCCCCGCCGTGGGTCCATAAAGGGCCAGCGGCACACACATAGTTAACCCATGGCACGGGGGTACTGTAAAGACCCCGACGGCACCTAACATTAACACCCCCCATGCTGTGAGGTTAACACCACTCTAAGTAATTAACCCTATTAACCCTCACCATACATAATTAACCCTGTTACTAACCACTTAACCCTATCTAGCCCCAATTATTCATATCTAGTCCTATTTAACACTAACTGTACCTAATGTCCCCTAACTGTACCCAAAAAACCAAACTGTACCTAGTTAACCCTAACTGTACCTAGTTAACCCTAACTGTACCTAATTTACCCTTACTTTACCTATTTAACCCTAGCTGTACCCATTCATCCCTAACTGTACCTAATTACCCCTAACTGTACCTAATTACCCCTAACTGTACCTATTTCACTGTAACTGTACCTAATAACCCCTTACTGTACCTATTTAACCCTAACTGTACCAAATAAACCCTAACTGTATCTAATTACCCCTAACTGTAACCAATGAACCATAGCTGTACCTATTTACCCCTAACTGTACCTAATTACCTCTAACTGTACCCAATAAATCCTAACTGTACCCTATTAACCCCTACACTTCATACCATTCTCACCCCTTAATAAAATCCCTAACAGTCCACTAAGTAAAAAAAATAAAATCCCCACTAAGTACAAAAAAACCTACTAATTACATGAAAATTAAAAAACATTACAGAAAAATTAAAGAAAGACTTACACATAAAATAGAAAAGATCACAGAAAACAAAAAACATGATTAAAATAAAAGACCCTTACAACCTGTAACAAAGAAAGGGTTAATGAGTCTACTGACCTGGCCAAAAAATCCCTCCAACAATGATCCACGATCAGGAAAGGCACCTCCATCAAAATCCAGATGTTCTATAAAAATAAAATACTTCATCTAAACAGAGCTCCTCCCTTGTGGAGCTCCCCGCCACAAATTAAGGTTCCCACGCATGCTCCATGTAAAAAAAAAATGACATGCTCTGATTGGCTGAAATCACTGTCAATCAGAGTTTAGCCAGTCAGAATGGGATACAGGGGTGCATCCCATTCTGATTGTCTGAAAGCATTTGCACTTTCTGATTGGCTGAAATCACTGTCAATCAGATTTCAGCCAATCAGAATGCGCAAATGCTTTCAGGCAATCAGAATGGGATTATTGGGGTTAACTATTACTGTCTTGCGGGCCCTTTTAAGGACAGCAGAGGGAGATTATCATTTTTAAATGCTGTAATTGGGTCCCCCATAGCAAGGGTTGATGTGCGGACCCTGCACGGGTCCCGATGGGGACCCTTCTGCATAGGGGGGTTAATGTTAGGTGCTGCGAGGTGGGAAATTAAGATTTTTAAATGCTGCAGGGGTCCCCATGTCTCAAAAGCTCTGATAATCTCTGTGTAGTGACAGTGGGGAGTCTAAAGGATTTCTGCGCTGAGTCCTCTAGATTTTTGAACATTCAAAATGAAAATATTTCTACAAATGGCAGCGCTGATAAGTTATATAATTGATTCATTGTTCTATTGATACATTAAGTTATTGACACATCATGTCATTGATACACCTTAGCATTGATAGATTGCGTCACTTATAGAATTTTTTTAAATGCTGTAATCGGGTCCCCCATAGCAAGGGTTGATGTGCTGAACCCTGAACGGGTCCCGATGGGGACCCCGCTGCATAGGGGGGTTAATGTTAGGTGCTGCGAGGTGGGAAATTAAGATTTTTAAATGCTGCGGGGGTCCCCATCGGAACCAACGCAGCAAGGGTTAATGTGGTGACCCAATGGGGGTCCCGATGGGGAACCCTGCATCATGGGGGTTTATTTTAGGAATGGGGAGGTTGGGAGCAGTGGGGACATTTAGGGGGAGCATACGTAAGGGTTTTTAAAGCCAATTAGAGCCCATTGCTACCAGCAATTACCTGAGGTAAATGGGGATGTTAATTATATTATTTATTATTATTTTTATTATCATTATTATTATTAATTATTTTATATAATTATGATCTGATCCCACTGGGGTCATCAGACCACAGAAATATATGTTATTATCCCGCTGGTGTATGGTTGGAGAGGCCAAATTATTTCTCCAATCACTAGCTCCTCCACTGTGGAAGTTGGACCATAACAGTGGCCTTCTAGTGAATACAGCAGGACTCCCCTCTGTGTAGCCTAACTACGGAAAACTGCACTCTCTACCAGCTCGCGGTGAGTTCATCATTTTATAAAATCCAATAATTTTTTAAGATGTTTTTGATAATCTCTTTTAATATATTTCAGATAAGTTTTGCAAATCCAACGCAAAAAAAAATAAAATACACGTGACCAGATTTCTGAAAAAATATATTTATATAAACTGTTTTAAAGCACCATTTCTGCACTTAGGAGATTTGGGCTATATCATCTCTTGGAACTGCAGTTACTTCTAGACTTGAGATGAACAAAGCTCCCTGGCTGATAATGGACTTAAATTATTTGTGCTGTCTCAATAGCAGAAATCTCATTATACATATTTATGTCTCTTGCAAAAATGTGTAATCCACCCAATAATACATAAAAGCCAAAATAAACTTGTGCTCATAAATATTATAGCAAAACATGCAAATATTATGGAAAGTAGGTGTAAGAAGTAATGTGCATGATAATTACCATGTCAGCTCCTCACAGATCATACCTCCTTTGCATGTCTCAAAAGCTCTGATAATCTCTGCGTAGTGACAGTGGGGAGTCTCAAGGATTTCTGGGCTGACTCCTCTAGATTTTTAACCATTCAAAATGAAAATATTTCTACAAATGGCAGAGCTGATACGTTATATATTTGATTCATTGTGTCATTGATACATTGTGCTATTGATACATTAAGTTATTGACACATCATGCCATTGATACACCTTAGCATTGATAGATTGCATCACTTATAGATTTTTTTTTAGATAACTAGCAGTTCCTAAGTTTTATATATATACTAGCCACTTGCCCATCAAAAATGACAAGAATAAAATGTTGAGCCTGTCAATGCTGTTTGCCACCAAATTTGATCACTCTCCTCTGTCTACTTCCTTCCTTTTGTCTCATTTCCCCCTCCGCTCCCTCCCTTTTGTCTCATTTCCACCCTCCTCTCTCTCCCCTGTGTCTCATTTCCCCCTCCTCTCCCTCCCTTTTGTCTCATTTCCCCCCTCCTCTCCCTCCCTTGTGTCCCATTTCCCCCTCTTCTCCCTCCCTTGTGTACCTGTTCCTTTCCCCCTCCTCTCCCTCCATTGTGTCTCCTTCTCCCTTCCTCACCCTCCCTTGTGTACCTGTTCCTATGCCACTCCTCTCCCTTCCTTGTGTACCTGTTCCTTTCCCCCTCCTCTCCCTTATGTCTCCATTTTCCCCTCCTCTCCCTCCCTTGTGTCTCCTTTTCCCCCTCCTCTCCCTAACTTGTGTCTCCCACCAATACCCTCCCCTGTGTCTCCTTTCCCCCCTCTCTCCCTGTTCTATTCATCCTTTCATCCTCTCCCTTTTCCCCATTTCTCCCTTTTCCCTCTCCCTTTCACACCTTGTGTCTCCTTTCCCCCTTTCCCTCCCCTGTGTCTCCTTCCTCCCTCTCTCTCCCTTGTGTCTTCTTTGGCCCTCCTCTCACACGCATGTGTCTCCTTTGGCCCTCCTCTCCCGCCCTTGGGTCTCCTTTCCCCCTCTCCCTTTCCCCCTTGTGTCTTCTTTCCCCCTCTCCCTTTCCTGTGTCTCCTTTCCCCCTTTCCCTCCCTTGTGTCTCCTTCCAACCCTCTCCCTCCCTTGTGTCTTCTTTCCCCCTCTCCCTCCCTTGTGTCTCCTTTCCCCCTCTCCCTCCCCTGTGTCTCCTTTCCCCCTTTCCCTCCCCTGTGTCTCCTTCCACCCCTCTCCCTCCCCTGTGTATCCTTCCACCCCTCTCCCTCACTTGTGTTTCCATTCACCCCCTCTCCCTTCCTTGTCTCCGTTCCCCCTCCTCTCCCTCCACTGTCTTTTCTTTGGCCCTCCTCTCCTGCCCTCCTGTCTCCTTTCCCTCTCCTCTCCCTCCCTTGTGTCTCTCGTACCTGGATGCAACACTGCCAGCAGCACCGCACTCACCATCTTCCCCTCCTCTGTGGCTGGAACTACTTTCTGGCTCAAGCCGCGCATTGCACATGCGCATCCCGCCTGTTCGATGCACGGCTTGATCTAGACAGCAGTCCTGGCCGGAGGACGGGAACCGCAGATGAGAAGACTGTGAGTACGGGCCGCAAGCTACTGGCAGGGTTAGGAAGCAGGTACGGGCCACAAGCTACTAGTAGGGTTTTAATGTAAGCAGGTACGGGCCTCGGCGGGGGTGATGGGAGGTAAGTTCTGGGTGCTGGAGGAGGCAGAGGGGGAGATGAGAGAGAGGCAGAGGGGTATTGCGGGCCTTAACTGCTCGCCTCACTTTGCGAGGCTCGCAGTTGCGGCCCTCGCTTTGCAAGGGCCACAAAGTGTGACCAACACCGCAAACGCCCCCAACATTCATAGATCCACAACTATTATAGTGATATATATATATCACATATATAGTTGTCAGTGTAGGTAACGTTTGTGATGTTGGTCACACTTTTGTGATGCGAGGCGAGCCATTGACGCACGCACGAATTGGGCTGCAATAAGCGGCAAAGGCGCTCATTGCACTGCGAGCCTCACAAAGTGAGGTGAGCAGTTGAGGCACGTGGGACTTAGACTGCAATGATCGCCGAAGGAGATCATTGCAGTGCGAGGCGAGCAGTTGAGGCATGCGGGACTAAAGGCACTCATTGCACTGCGAGCCTCGCAAAACGAAATGAGCAGTTGAGGCATGCGGGACTTAGGCGCTCATTGCACTGCGAGCCTTGCAAAGTGAGGCGAGCACTGAAAGCACAAAGTTTGTTCAAAAGCGTAACTAGAAAACACCCCAAAACCACTAAAATAATAATAAAAAAACAATAACACACTCTCATACAGCAGAGGGGGAGATCCAGGAAGCCTAGGAGTAAAGTTACAAACAAATTGGAGACATATTTGACGTTTTGCTCACCAACACCAGGAACGCAGCACTTAGAAAATACACAACGGCATAAACAATAACACTAACACTAACAACGCCAATTTTTGGTGGGCAATTTCCTAGTATATATATATATATATATCACATATTATAATTGTCTAACTGCGAGTTGTCGTCACGCTTTGCGGCCCTCGCAAAGGAAGGGCCGCAACTGACGACAACTCGCAGTTTCAGCATTGCTCCCATCACCCCTACTGCAGGAGTGCACGGGTAGCCGGCAAAGCGTGCACGCGCGCGCACGCACGCGAGGACGTCGCGTACGCGGGTAGCCGGGCAGACAAGCGTGCGCGCGCACGCGAAGACGTCACATAAGCGTGCGCGCGCACGCATCAACCGCAATGAGGTGAGGGTGAGAGACACGGGGCCAAGGAGGGGAGAAGCAGGGGAATAGATACATGAGGGAGAGGAGGAGGGGAATAGAGACACGAGAGGAGAGGGGAATAGAGACACGAGAGGAGGGGGGAAGAGAGACACAGGGGAAGTGAGATACAGGGGAGGGGAAGAGAGGGACAGGGGAATAGAGACACAGGGGAAGTGAGATACAGGGGAGGGGAAGAGAGGGACAGGGGAATAGAGACACAAGAGGAGGGGGGAAGAGAGACACAGGGGAAGTGAGATACAGGGGAGGGGAAGAGAGGGACAGGGGAATAGAGACACAAGAGGAGGGGGGAAGAGAGACACAGGGGAAGTGAGATACAGGGGAGGGGAAGAGCGGGACAGGGGAATAGAGACATGAGAGGAGGGGGGGAAGAGAGACACAGGGGAAGTGAGATACAGGGGAGGGGAAGAAAGGGACAGGGGAATAGAGACACGAGAGGGGGGGGGAAGAGAGACACAGGGGAAGTGAGATACAGGGGAGGGGAAGAGAGGAACAGGGGAATAGAGACACGAGAGGAGGGGGGAAGAGAGACACAGGGGAGGGGAAGAGAGGGACAGGGGAATAGAGACACGAGAGGAGGGGGGAAGAGAGACACAGGGGAAGTGAGATACAGGGGAGGGACAGAGAGGGACAGGGGAATAGAGACACGAGAGGAGGGGGGGGGAAGAGAGACACAGGGGAAGTGAGATACAGGGGAGGGGAAGAGAGGGACAGGGGAATAGAGACACAAGAGGAGGGGGGAAGAGAGACACAGGGGAAGTGAGATACAGGGGAGGGGAAGAGAGGGACAGGGGAATAGAGACACAAGAGGAGGGGGGAAGAGAGACACAGGGGAAGTGAGATACAGGGGATGGGAAGAGAGGGACAGGGGAATAGAGACACGAGAGGAGGGGGGGAAGAGAGGGACAGGGGAATAGAGACACGAGAGGAGGGGGAGGGGAAGAGAGACACAGGGGAAGTGAGATACAGGGGAGGGGAAGAGAGGGACAGGGGAATAGAGACACTAGAGGAGGAGGGGAAGAGAGACACAGGGGAAGTGAGATACAGGGGAGGGGAAGAGAGGGACAGGGGAATAGAGACACAGAGGAGGGGGGAAGAGAGACACAGGGGAAGTGAGATACAGGGGAGGGGAAGAGAGGGACAGGGGAATAGAGACATGAGAGGAGGGGGGGGAAGAGAGACACAGGGGAAGTGAGATACAGGGGAGGGGAAGAAAGGGACAGGGGAATAGAGACACAAGAGGAGGGGGAAGAGAGACACAGGGGAAGTGAGATACAGGGGAGGGGAAGAGAGGGACAGGGGAATAGAGACACGAGAGGAGGGGGGGAAGAGAGACACAGGGGAAGTGAGATACAGGGGAGGGGAAGAGAGGGACAGGGGAATAGAGACACAAGAGGAGGGGGAAGAGAGGCACAGGGGAAGTGAGATACAGGGGATGGGAAGAGAGGGACAGGGGAATAGAGACACGAGAGGAGGGGGGGGAAGAGAGACACAGGGGAAGTGAGATACAGGGGATGGGAAGAGAGGGACAGGGGAATAGAGAAACGAGAGGAGGGGGAGGGGAAGAGAGACACAGGGGAAGTGAGATACAGGGGAGGGGAAGAGAGGGACAGGGGAATAGAGACACGAGAGGAGGAGGGGAAGAGAGACACAGGGGAAGTGAGATACAGGGGAGGGGAAGAGAGGGACAGGGGAATAGAGACACGAGAGGAGGGGGGGAAGAGAGACACAGGGGAAGTGAGATACAGGGGAGGGGAAGAGAGGGACAGGGGAATAGAGACACGAGAGGAGGGGGGAAGAGAGACACAGGGGAAGTGAGATACAGGGGAGGGGAAGAGAGGGACAGGGGAATAGAGACACAAGAGGAGGGGGGAAGAGAGACACAGAGGAAGTGAGATACAGGGGATGGGAAGAGAGGGACAGGGGAATAGAGACACGAGAAGAGGGGGGGGAAGAGAGACACAGGGGAAGTGAGATACAGGGGAGGGGAAGAGAGGGACAGGGGAAGTGAGATACAGGGGAGGGGAAGAGAGACACAGGGGAAGTGAGATACAGGGGAGCGGAAGAGAGACACAGGGAAGGGGGAAGAGAGGCACAGGGGAGCGAGAAGAGGAGGGGGAAGAGAAACACAGGGGAGGGAGAGGAGGGGGAAGAGAGACACGGGATGGGGAGGAAGAGAAACGGTAGGGGAGGAAGAGAAACGGGAGAGGAGGGGAGGAATAGACATGGGGAGGAGACACAGCGGAGGGGGGAAGAGATGAGGGTCAGGGGGTGGAGAGACACAGGGGAGGGATGAGGGGGGCAGAGACACAGGGGAGGGAGACGGGGTGAAGAGACACAGGGGAGGGAGAAAGACACAGGAGTGGGAGAGGGGGAAGAGACACAGGAGAGGGAGAGGGGGAAGGAGAAACAAGGAAGGGAGAGGGGGGAAAGAGACACAGGGGAGGGGGAAGGAGAAACAAGGAAGGGAGAGGGGGAAAGAGACACAGGGAAGGGAGAGGGGGGAAAGAGACACAGGGGAGGGAGAGGGGGGAAAGAGACACAGGGGAGGGAGAGGGGGAAGAGACACAGGAGAGGGAGAGGGGGGGAAGAGACAGAGGGAAGGGAGAGGAAGTAGAGGGCGGGAGAGGCTCACAATGAGTTCCAAAGCCACTCATTGCAAGGCCCGAGATGAGCGCTGAAGGAGCTTATCGCAAGGCCAGTAAAGTAGAGGGGGAGGAGGTTCGCAATGAGCCCCTCCCGTCAAGTAGAGGGGTAGAGAGGCTCGCAATGAGCGCCGAAGGCGCTCATTGCGAGGCCCGTGATTAGCGCTGAAGGCGCTCATCGCGAGGCCAATAAAGTAGAGGGGGGAGAGGCTCGCAGTGTGTGACAAACACCATTGCCAGGCTTCAATTTATTGCCGTCATTTTTGACGGGCAAGTCGCTAGTATATATATATATATATAGTATCTCACAAAAGTGAGTACACCCCTCACATTTTTGTAAATATTTTATGATATCTTTTCATGTGACAACACTGAAGAAATGACACTCTGCTACAATGTAAAGTAGTAAGTGTACAGCCTGTATAACCCTCAAAATAACTCAACACACAGCCATTAATGTCTAAGCTGTTGGCAACAAAAGTGAGTACACCCCTAAGTGGAAATGTCCAAATTGGGCCCAAAGTGTCAATATTTTGTGTGGCCTTCATTATTTTCCAGTACTGCCTTAGCCATGGGTATGGAGTTCACCAGAGCTTCACAGGTTGCCACTGGAGTCCTCTTCCACTCCTCCATGATGACATCACAGAGGCCCACCTAAAGTTTGAGGATGCCCCACAGATGCTCAATAGGGAATACTACCCTGTCTCCAAAGGTAGGGGATAATGCTCTGCTTCATTATGTCACAGTACATGTTGTCATTCATGGTACCCTCAATGAACTGTAGCTCCCCAGTGCTGGCAGCACTCATGCAGGCCCAGACCATGACACTCCCACCACCATGCTTGACTGTAGGAAAGACACACTTTGCACTCCTCACCTGGTTGCCGCCAAACTCGTGCTTGACACCATCTGAACCAAATAAGTTTATTTTGGTCTCATCGGACCACAGGACATGGGCCCAGTAATCCATGTCCTTAGTCTGCTTGTCTTCAGCAAACTGTTTGCAGGATTTCTTGTGCATCATCTTTAAAAGAGGCTTCCTTCTGGGATGACAGCCATGCAGACCAATTTGATGCAGTGTGCGGCTTATGGTCTGAGCATGGACAGGCTGACCCCTGACCCCTTCAACCTCTGCAGCAATGCTGGCAGCACTCATACGTCTATTTCCCAAAAAACAACCTCTGTATATGACGCTGAGCACGTGCACTCAACTTCTTTGGTCGACCATGGCGAGGCCTGTTCTGAGTGAAAGCTGTCCTATGAAACCGCTGTATGGTCTCTAGTGGACTGTAATTTGTCTGACCTCTCTGCTATGATCTGCTCATCTTGGGTGACCCTACATGGTATAGCTCAAAACTTAATTCAAGTATACAACCCTTTCACAACGCCAAGGTAGCTATCCAGAAGACGATATATATATATATATATATTGTGGATCTACGAATGTTGGGGGCGTTCGCGGTATTGGTCATGCTTTGCGGCCCTCGCAAAGCGAAGAGAGCAGTTGAGGCCTGCAATCCCCCTCTGCCTCTCTCTCATCTCCCCCACTGCCTCTCTCTCATCTCCCTCTCTGTCTCTCTCATCCTCCTCTGCCTCTCTCTTATATATGCCTCCGCCAGCGCCAGGAACTTAGCTTGCATCACGCCTGCTGAGACCCGTACTTGCTTACCTGGAAACCTTGCCAGTAGCTTGCGGCTTGTACCTGGTTCCAAACCCTGCCAGTACTTTGCGGCCTGTACTCACCCTCTCCTTTTCTGCAGCTCCCATCCTCTGGCCGGAACTACTTTCTGGATCAAGCCGTGAATCGAACAGGTGGGATGCGCATGCGCAATGCTCGGCTTGATCCAGAAAGTAGTTATGGACCCAAGGACAGGAGCCATAGAGGATGAGAAGGCGGTGAGTGTGGAGCTGCTGGCAGGGTTGCATCCAGGTACAAGACACAAGGCAGGGAAAGGAGAGGGAAAGGAGACACAAGGGCAGGAGAGGAGGGGAAACAGAGACAAGGGAGGGAGAAGGGGTGGGAATGGAGACTCAGGGGAGGGAGGGGGGGAAGGAGACACAAGGGGGGGAAAGGGAGATGGGGAATGGAAACACGAGGGGGGAGAGGGAGAAAGGAGACACGGGGGAAAGGGAGAGGGGCAAAGGAGAAACAGGAGAGGGCAAAGGAGACAAAGGGTGAGAGAGAAGGGCCAAAGGAGACACAAGGGTGGGAGAGGAGGGCCAAAGAAAACACAAGGGAGGGAGGGGGTGGAAAGGAGAAATAGGGAAGGGAGAGGGGGAAAGGAGACACAAGGGAGGGAGAGGAGAGGGGAAATGAGACAAAAGGGAGAGAGAGGAGGGGGTAAATGAGACACAAGGGAAACAGTGGAGGGGGGAAATGAGGCACAAGGGAGGAAGTAGACAGGGGACAGACTCGCGATGAGCACCGAAAGTGTTCACATTGGGTGGCAAACAGCATTGACAGGCTACAAATTTTTTCCCGTCATTTTTGACGGGCAAGTGGCTAGTGTATAAATACACATATATATATATATATATATATGTATATATATATATATATTTATATATATATATATGTGTGTGTGTGAGTGTATATATATTTATATATACAGTATATATATGTGTGTGTATATATATATATATATACAATTAATGTATCTGTGTTAGAAGTAGTCCATGAGCACCTCTGACTTTGTTGTTTTATATATGCAAATTACCTTTAGGGTTTAGTCTCCCTAAGGGTAATAGGGGACTCCAGACGTGGACCCCTTGCTCACTGTGCCTTAGGGAGTTCAGCTGCACCTCACTGATGAGGCCCATAAAGGCCGAAATGCGTCTGGGGTTTGCTGTTTCTCCTGTTCAGGGTAGAATTGCCTGGTATTTCGGGGCTGGGTCACTCTTTTGAGTGGCACAAGACTGATATACTACAGGATATTTCTCCCTGTGAAGGGCACAAGTGAGCTAAAATAGGTTGCTCTCAGAGTGGCTTATCATGGCTATAGAACTAACCTATTAAGGTTGGTTCGTTCTCTGATGAGCACCTCTGACTTTGTTGTTTTATATATGCAAATTACCTTTAGGGTTTAGTCTCCCTAAGGGGAGTAGGGGACTCCAGACGTGGACCCCTTGCTCACTGTGCCTTAGGGAGTTCAGCTGCACCTCACTGACGAGGCCCATAAAGGCCGAAATGCGTCTGCGGTTTGCTGTTTCTCCTGTTCAGGGTAGAATTGCCTGGTATTTTGGGGCTGGGTCACTCTTTTGAGTGGCACAAGACTGATATACTACAGGATATTTCTCCCTGTGAAGGGCACAAGTGAGCTAAAAGAGGTTGCTCTCAGAGTGGCTTATCATGGCTATAGAACTAACCTATTAAGGTTGGTTCGTTCTCTGATGAGCACCTCTGACTTTGTTGTTTTAGATATGCAAATTACCTTTAGGGTTTAGTCTCCCTAAGGGTAATAGGGGACTCCAGACGTGGACCCCTTGCTCACTGTGCCTTAGGGAGTTCAGCTGCACCTCACTGACGAGGCCCATAAAGGCCGAAACGCGTCTGGGGTTTGCTGTTTCTCCTGTTCAGGGTAGAATTGCCTGGTATTTCGGGGCTGGGTCACTCTTTTGAGTGGCACAAGACTAATATACTACAGGATATTTCTCCCTGTGAAGGGCACAAGTGAGCTAAAAGAGGTTGCTCTCAGAGTGGCTTATCATGGCTGTAGAACTAACCTATTAAGGTTGGTTCGTTCTCTGATGAGCACCTCTGACTTTGTTGTTTTATATATGCAAATTACCTTTAGGGTTTAGTCTCCCTAAGGGTAATAGGAGACTCCAGACGTGGACTCCTTGCTCACTGTGCCTTAGGGAGTTCAGCTGCACCTCACTGACGAGGCCCATAAAGGCCGAAACGCGTCTGGGGTTTGCTGTTTCTCCTGTTCAGGGTAGAATTGCCTGATATTTCGGGGCTGGGTCACTCTTTTGAGTGGCACAAGACTGATATACTACAGGATATTTCTCCCTGTGAAGGGCACAAGTGAGCTAAAAGAGGTTTCTCTCAGAGTGGCTTATCATGGCTATAGAACTAACCTATATCGTTCTCTGAAGAGCACCTCTGACTTTGTTGTTTTATATATATATATATATATATATATATATATATATATATATAGATGTGTGTATATATATATATATATATGTGTGTGTATATATATATATATGTGTGTGTGCGTGTCTATCCATATGTATTTATACATATATATATATATATATATATATATATATATATATATATATAAAACATTTATTTTTATATATTCACATGACCATGATAATGAAAATAATAATTCCTAATAATCATGATTCTTTAAAATGGAAAAAAATTACATTTGTCAGTCCATTTTTTTGTATGAAACAGCCAAGGTTACAATCCCTTGGTTTCCTATTGTGGTGCTGCGGTTCCAGATACAGACATGGTTAGTTTTTTTTCATATTTACAGAATACAATAAAAAGCCTTTTATTGCAGACTCCGGGAAAACACATGTTTTTAACCTTTGTCATATTGAGTGAGCCAAAAATAAGCAGAGGAAACGAAATATGACAGAATTTATACAAATGGTGTGTATTCATGGGAGATTGCTCAAACAAAGCTTAAATACTGCTATTATATTCATTTTTTTAAATAACCTAATTAACACATAAAATGCAGATCTGTAAAAAGGTTATAAGGTATAATCTCTCTCTCTCTCTCTCTCTCTCTCTTTCTCTCTCTCTATCTTTCAATATATATATATATATATATATATATATATATATATATATATATACTGTATATATATTTATATGTATCCTTTATAATTGTTATAAGAAAAAAACAGGACCCCCTTAGTGCAAAGTTTAAATAAAATGCAGCTGCACACTTTTTCCTTTGGTTATTATGTGGTGGGATATATAAATGTGTCTATCCTCTAGCCCATTTTTACGCCCGCCAGATCTGGGGACGACGCTCACCCCAATTCTCTCTCTATGGGTTGCAACGTTTTGTTCAGATCTCAGCATCAAGCAGGTAATTCAAATGACAGCATAATTTCTGAAGAGGCAGGCACCATCAAACCCATTTTCTTAGAATTTCAGAATCACACACCCTGTACCCTTGATTAGTACAAGCAGACTCCGACAGCATCTTTATTTAGTGTGTCCAAAATTAGACTGGCACTTTTTTTCAAGACACATTTTCAGATAACACAAAACAACATCCCCCCAAGTCTGTAGCCAAGCCCCCATCTCTTAGTTGCTAGATCTCAACTTACAGGGTTATAAACTAAACTTCTCCCAGTTATATCTACTAGATATTATCTTAAACACAGCCAACTACCTTCCTTCCTCCCCCCTTCCAGATAAATACAGGAATCTATGCATGGCTGACTCTCAAAGCCATATACATTCTTTAGAATCTTTAACCCTTTGTATATCCCAGATATGACTGCATTAACTTTATATTATCTAAGCATACCCTATGGACTACTTCTAACACAGATACATTATTTGAATGTTAATCAATAATAGTACTATATGCACTTATTACATCCATGATATAACTACATGTATGCATTACACCCAGGATATAACTGTTAAGCAAGTCGCTAGCACATTCTAAACACACATATAATAACTGATTAACCCCAAACAGTCCAGTAGGCCCTTCTCTTCATAACATCCATGTTATCTACTTAAAAGGTTAAAGCACCAGCACCACTCTAGTCCTTTAGTTAAAATATACTTTTATGAAGAACTGCACTCGAAAGCAGATAAAATATGTTGAGAATGTAAAAAAATAAAAATGAAAATATAGCCGCTAATTTAATCATTTTTAATGCAATTATGCTGCTTATGAACTGATTGTTTGCAGTTTGTCTGAGCTGGCGAAAGACACACACAATGACAAAGCAGCCTGGAGGTTATGACTGCTTGGAGCAAAGTGAAGAGTTAAAAATCTCCAGAAAATAGGTTAGTGTTTTTACAAAGTATTGGACTGTTTGTTTTGCTCCACCCAGGTCTAGCTGGATGAGAGCTGGTTAGTGAGTGCACTGTATGTCAGCTAAGGCCTTGCTTCAGTGGATTCTAGGCCTATTATTTTCTTTGATTAGTTTTGGCTTGTTATTTTTGTATCACTGGGTAAATTCCAGTAACATTTTGTATCGTATGTCTATTGAGTTATTGTATCATAGTGCTCAAAAAACAAACAAACATAGAGGAGGTTGGTATTATGTCATTATGTATAGAGAGAGAGATTTATATATCACATATAATAGTTGTCAAACTGCAAGTTCTCGTCGTGCTTGCAAGCCTCGCAAAGAGAGGCGAGATGTTGAGGCACTATTTTGCAAAGAGTATGACTTTACCAGCAGAACCACTGAACTGGAAAAGACATCCAAAAACACACAAATATGCCTCAAATTCCCTTACACACTCACACACAGCACAGAGGGAGAGCCAGGGAGCCTGTGAGTGAGGTTGCAAGTTAATTTGAGGCATATTTTGTATTTTTTAACAATCGAAAATCGCAGAAGCGGGAAAAAAAACGGCAGACTAAAAAACAAAAAATACAGAAACAAGATAAAAACTAGGCTAAGCAAAGGCGGGCATGCGGAACTTAGAAAATACATGATGCAAAATACAGTAACACTTACACCAACAACGCCATGCACGTGGGACTTATGCAGGCATGTGGGCCTTAGAAAGTACACAACGGCAAAGACAGTAACACACCAACAACGCCAGGTACGCGGGACTTATGCAGGCATGTGGGCCTTAGAAAGTACACAACGGCAAAGACAGTAACACACCAACAAGGCCAGACACGCGGGACTTAAGCAGGCATGTGGGCCCTAGAAATTACACCACGACAAAGACAGTAACACACCAACAACGCCAGGCACGCGGGACTTATGCAGGCATGTGGGCCTTAGAAAGTACACAACGGCAAAGACAGTAACACACCAACAACGCCAGGCACGCGGGACTTATGCAGGCATGTGGGCCTTAGAAAGTACACAACGGCAAAGACAGTAACACACCAACAACGCCAGGCACGCAGGACTTATGCAGGCATGTGGGCCCTAGAAATTACACCACGACAAAGACAGTAACACACCAACAACGCCAGGCACGCGGGACTTATGCAGGCATGTGGGCCTTAGAAAGTACACAACGGCAAAGACAGTAACACACCAACAACGCCAGGCACGCGGGACTTATGCAGGCATGTGGGCCGTAGAAATGACACAACGGCAAAGACAGTAACACACCAACAACGCCAGGCAAGCGGGACACAGATGAACAACGCAACGCACGTGGGACACACACCAGCAAAGCCAGGCACGCAGGACCAACGTCGGTCAGCACTCGCCACGCAAACATTCGGCAGAGACACAAAGGAGAAAGACACAGGGAAGGGACAGGGGGGAGATGGTGGAAAGAGACACATGGCAAGTTATAAGTTGCAGAGTCCTGTAATGAGCGGTGAAGTAGATGGGAGGTGAGGCTCTCAATGAGAGACGAAGGTGCTCATTGCGAGCAACGCGCTGAGCACCGAAGGCGCTCAGCGTGGGGCTTGCGATGAGCACCAAAGGTGCTCATAGGGGGTAGAACATCACATTGTGGCAAACAGCATTGCCAGCCTTCAAATTTTATGCCATCAACTGGAAAGTCGCTCGTATATATATAATGTGAAAAATAGGTCAGTCCACCAGTTTCTAAGGTTATGCACGATCCATTTTCCAAAGATCATAGCACAGTTTATCTATAAGTCAGCGCTGGGTTTCTGTGAGTATTTCTGCCTTGTTCTCTACTGTAACTCCCACACTAGACCTTATTTAACAGCTCAGCTATTCCCATAAAAGCGATCGCTGGAACAGTTGGTGCGTGGGAGGAATACATACATAACACATACTGTAAATGACTTCCACTAATCGCTGTGTAGGCAACCAGGGAGATATACTGTTTATATATAATGACTGCTAAATCACTACATATCCCTATGGAAAATATATAGGACAGTGATTGTTATGTCCAGTACTCCAGAAAAACTAAATGGTCAAGATTCAAGACTCACTGTGGTCATTTTATTTCTCTACTGTCTTTTGAGTAACTAAACTCAATAATGTAGAAAATGCAACAAACTTTGACAATGGTATAATTTACATGCAGTTATTCTTAGCAGAGCAGCATCTCCTGTTCTTTATCCTGGTAAAGTGACATTTCCATTAGGTATATTGAGTGCAGTGGCAGTTTTGGCTGCCAAATAGCCATTATGCAGTTACAAGGTTACTCTGCATTCAAAGTGTCCTTTAATAGTTGATCAGTAGAAACCAAAATGGTAGATTTCCCTGAGGCATAATTGTATATAAAATGTAATATAGTTAAGGCTGTATAATTTATTGTTTCCACTCTAAAACATGCTACATTTTTCAAACATATAATTTTACCCGTGTATTTATTTACTTTTATGTACATTATTTTATTAAGTGATTATAAACTTTTCTCGATATGCTGCTTCATTGGGCTTGAAAAGATCCTAGATCAATCCTACCCAGTAGAATTGTGAGGTCCATTGAATCCCTGCAAGCAGGAGATGGACCAGTATCAGGACAATGACTACCAGGAGCACCAATGATACCACAAGATATATATATATATACACAACTATAGAACAAATATCAATGACTTCTCACTGTTCCCGCCTCCCCCACTCTCCCTTAATTTAGAGATACATAAACAAACAGTCATTGACTAGCTCTAAAGGGAGTGATGGGTTATTATATTCATAAAAAGTCTTCACAAGTTCAGTTTTTTCTTCTTCTGAAAGGACTGCATACAGTTGCATAAATAAGATTATTTTTGTTTTGTTTCACCTAATTAATATGTTTTCTCCCATTATCAATACTATTTTTTGTTGTTGTGATAATACAAATATCAGACTACAGTTTCTCTTTAAACATTAATTGAAAATAAGAATAATCTTTTTTAGAGACAAGTGTATTTATTATGATTTTCTCTAGCCCATAATGAATCATATTTATTAGATTGTAACTGTTATTTTGAGGCACTATATGGTACAACTGTCAAACATTATATTTTTCACATTTTCTGCACTAGTGTAGAAAAAAAATGAACCTCTCACCCAGCAGAAAAAAGATTTTGTGTGGGTGGAAGAGAAACATAGGAGTGTAATATAGGCAGATGTTACAGTCTATAAAATGTTCTTAAACCACATACACACACACACACACACACATATATATATATATATATATATATATATATATATGTTTTTATTTTTGATACCATTTTGTGAACATTTGAGAATGTGGTACACGTGTTTTGCAAGCCAAAATTTCATGCAATATAATTGTGAAGAAAATAATGTTCATGCTATTTAGACTACTAAAAAGGTGTTTTTTAGTGTAAACAGATAATACATCTTATATACATGTAGCTTGGTATGTAATTGATTCATTCTGATGTCCATTACATTTATGTCCCTTTATCAGAGCCTAGGTATATATATCATAGTGCCTCCTATAGGGAGTCAACCCTAGCCAACTGCCTTTTGTCCCTAATGGGAAACCTGTCCTTGCGGTCTGTGGCTCTTGACTGACCATTAACTTCTGGGCTTTGGGCATTATCACATCCAGTGTTGGGGCTAGAGCATGTAGAGCCTCTGGTTTCCAGAGAATGATTGTACCCATCCCTTTATCCTTTGTGACCCTTTCTCAGATCCCTAACCCCTGTACTTTGCTGTCACTTTGTAGCACTTGGGCTCTTACCTCTTCCCTGATATACATCCCCAAGATGCTGTACTGCTCCACGCTATTACTTTCTTTTTTAAACATCATGGACCAATTTCCTGCCATGGGGTTGTGTACAGGCAAGAAGGACGAGAGGGGGCGGCTAGAGGTTGCTGTGGTGGGTTGGGCTGTGGAGAGGCTCCTTCACCAAAGGAAAATAAGTTGAATGCCAAAAAATATATTACACAGAACTTCAGCCCCCTGTCCCCACCAGAGGAGGCCCCTGGTTCATTGCACCACCTGTACCACTGGTAGCTCCACCCCATATCACATTGAAGACCACCAAAAAATAGAACATACAGGGGGATATTTTCCGGCAGCTGAGGATATGTTGTGGGCACTTACTGCAAGCCAGTAATTTGCTGTAATACATTTAATAAAGTGTTTTTTAAAACCTTACAAAACTTTATCTTTAAATATGAAATAAATGCATACAAAATTTGCTAAAAAAAAGCTTTTATAATGTTTAATGGTCTCTGAAGGCTGAATATATGTTAAGTGTCTGAAAAAAAATCTGCCTAATCAGAAAAAAAATAGATTTTAATTTGAAAAAAAATTATGTCACTGCTGGACCATGGAGGCATCCATGAGATATTGGATGCAGAACTTTCCTTTATTAATTCCATGATTTTAACATTTGCGGTGGACGTTGGTAGGTGTCAAATTCCACATGATTTCATGATTTAACAAATCCATTTCCCCCACCACAACCTTCACTGTTCACTAGATACAAATTTCCCCTAGGATCAAAGCTATAAAGACTTACTCAAGTGACATAAGATGGAACAGTGCTATGTGTACACTTTATTTTCAAGGAGCTATCTAATTTGCATGTCATTGCCCAGTTTCCCAGAGTGCACTGTATTTGTGAGAATTCTGACCACACAATAAGTTTCTTAAGGTTTTTTAGACATCCAAGCGTGAACACGTTAAGTTTTTTTACTTACTCTGTATGGTAGAGGCTTCTAGCACCATTTTTGCCCACCATATACTAAATAAAAAAATATTTATTTGTGATTCAAAATATGTTTTTAAAAAATGACAACATTGAACATTTAAGCACCTTGATAAACATCTTAATGGACTGGCTGATGGCATCTGTATTGTGATCCTTGTGTGATGAGGCAATGGAGCTGAAATCACTGCTGTCGGGTTGCAGGTGAATATTAAAATGCAATTCACTTCCCCAGACATTGTAGATAATGGTCATTTACAATGTACGGCTGGACGATACAAAGTAAGTATACAAAGCAAGGTGGAACAAGTCCGATTGTGACTCAGTGTCAGGCAGCACAACACAAATGGTGGAGAATCAGCTCATAAATAAACAGTTTACTCCGACACAAGACGTCTCATTAGGAAGCAAATCGGTAATGGCAGAATTTGAAGATGTTTCTTAAGACTTGGGAACATTTCCAGTCACGTAGAAAATGACTTTTATAGGACAATACAGTTGCTCCTGGAAACTGTCAGTTTTTTGCATTAATGTTTTTTTTTGGAGTAAAACACATTAAAATAGAAGCACATGCTTTACATACAGATACAAAGAAATTAAAGGAGCTCTGTATTTCAAGAAAAAGGGCAGTTGTTTGTGAAGTCTATAACAAATTAATAACATTAGTAAGTAATGGACATAAAATAATTTTTGGAGGAAATCAGAGTTTTTGAAAACTATAAGTAGAAAAATCAGTAGAGCTGGATCATTAGGGTGTTTGTTATCTACCAGTAGAGGGAGATATGGAAGAGGAGGGAGAAGCTTGAATTGGTTCTAACTGAAATTGATACCACACCCCCTTCCCCCTTAGAGGACGAGGAGCAGACTGCTTGCTTCAGGAAATGCAAGCATTGTTCTCCAGAAATGTCAACATCCCTCACCCATACAACTTCAATGTATCATGGATGTTTTCAGGGTCCAGCAGAGGCATCAACGTTTCTTCTTTTTTTTTTATTGAAAATGAGCTTAACGACTTTTCTCTGCATAATTATGCTAATAAAGTGTCTCATAGTTATTGCATATACATATATATATATATATATATATATATATAGTCGTTAAAATGTCTCGACACCATCACATATTTTATTGGTGTATATCAGGGGTGGGCAAGACCTTTCCTAGAGCGTCCAACACAGGTCTGTATTTGAGGTTATCCTTTCTGTGCACAAGTGAGACAATAAGGATAAATGAAGAAGTGATTGACTCACCTGTGCACAGCAGGGGTATCCTCAAATTCTGGCCTGTGCGAGGCTCTCCAGGACTGAACTTGCCCCTGGTCTATATGCCAGTCCCAGGCCATTTTAATGACTACATTGGCCCTTTATTTGCCTTGCCCATGTACACAGACCCAGTCGGGAGAGTGACTACATAACTACAAATTTCCGCTTTTAAATCAAATATACAATAGGCTTTAAAACAGAATTAAAACAATTACAGAACGATAAACTGCAAATATTTAATATAAACTGAATACGATTTTCTATTTGGTTTATTTTCTGTAAAATTCCTGTGTTAAATATTTTTTACTATTTCTCAAGCTTTTGATAAATAGACTCTCAAAATGTGGCGGAATTGAGGAGATTAAACTGCAGTAATAATCATTTTTACTTGGTTGCCAGCCAACAAAAATCCCTTCATCACCCAAAAATATATAAGATATTTAAGACGGTAATTTGAAGCTCATTTGCAAAACACTCCACAAATATGGCGCCTGAGATGATCGTCTTAAGCTTTTACATCATTAAATAGGTTTAAGCACCAATGACTCCAAATAATTGTTTTAATTATATGTTTTAAATGAAAGTGTATAACCTGCTCGTGCTGAGCCTGGGAGTATCAGACGTTAGTATTAAGGGTTATTTCTGGATACATTGTAACGAGGCAATTTCCTGTGTAAAACTGCAGTTAATTAATTGGCATCTTTACAATAGGAGAGGCCAAAAAGTATTGATATCTATTATATAGGAGGACCGGCTGATCATAACTAGATAGCACTAGAACTTAGATCTGTCTGGCAATTTAAATGGGGTGTATTGTCTTTCTAGACAGCATACTTAAAGTATTTGTTTGGGGTTCAATTTTCTATGCATGTCCGACTCTCGATGACATATGGATGCAGCATCTGGCTGTGTTTCTGTTTGTGTTTATCCATATGTTTTTGTTGGCAAAGATACTGGAGTGGGTGTGGGTTCCTTTTCCGGTGGACCTTTCAGCCATGACCTACCTATCTTGGGAAACCCTATATGGTTTAGCTCACAGCTTCTTTCAGGTACAAAAGCCCCTTCACCAGCAATCCAGAAGAGGATGCAGGCTGTGCAATGCACCAGGGCCCTGCACCTTTGAGGAGCCCAGTACTCACCCTGCTTAAGCCCTTCTCAGCACCCAGCGGCCCTTCTTGGCCCCCCCTATCTCAGCCCCCATGGCTCATTATATATATATGTGTATGTGTGTGTATGTATATATATATATATAAATATATATATATATATTAAGGTTCATAAAAGTAAATCAATACACAGGGATATTATGAACCTGGTAAAACCCAGAAAACTTCCATATACCTTCAATGCTTTCTCCCCACCTCATTCTGAACCACCAAATTAATGAACACGATTGTGAATATCTAGTGGTGTACTAAACTAATAAGAACAACACAATAACCCAGTGGTCCAGACTATCCCTTTTGACTAGGACCTATAAATGATCATTACAGGAAGCCATGGACTAATGGACAGACTGCTCTCCTTTAAACATTACAATATCATTTTAAATAAAATAAAAAATAATAACTAATATCTTAATATGTATATATCTTATATTATATGTTTCTTCCAGGTGTCCAGGAGAAGTCAATATGGCGCAGCACTGGCTCAGTGTGTCTCTCTGTATGCTCCTGTTTTGTTGCTTAGCACAGGCACTGCCAGGTAAAGTCTCTCTGATTATTTTATGTATTGATATATTGCATTTGACCTTCTAGATATAAAAATAACATGTGGCATTCAAATAACTGTGTAGTGATTCTTGGAAAGAGCAGGGGTTAAATAATCAGTTTTGTTAATAAAATAAGGGCCACAGCACACCAGGCACATATGTCAGCCACTGCCTGTCTGAGCTCCTTTAAGCTCATGCTTATTGCTCTAATTTCCTCATTTATCCATCTCCACCTCTGTCGTCCCCTTCTTCTTGTGCCTTTAATCTCTCCCAGCATCTGAGTCTTCTCTAGGGAATCCTGTCTTCTCATGATATGGAAAAAATATTTAATCTTCAGCATCATGATCAAACCTTCCAGTGAGCAGCTTGGCTTCTTTTCTGGTAGTATTGATGATTGGATCTTCTTGCAGACTAAGGTATTCTAAGCAGTTTTCTCCAAAACCACAATTCAAAGGCATTAGCTCTCTGGTGCTCAGGCTTCTTTATTGTCCATCTCTCACATATGTCTATATCTCTGGAATACCAGAGTTCTAACTATGTGGACCGTAGTTCATATTGTAAAGAGGAGCTGGGGGGTGGGAGAGAGATGAGAGAGTGAGAAGAATGGTGGGTTGGAAAAGAGAATTAGGAGAGGATGACAATAGTAGGAAGAGTGGGATATGAATGAGGAGCAGGAGAAGATGAGAGTATTTAGGAGGATGTGAAAGAGAAGGAAAGAGGATGAGAAGAGTAAGAAGAATTGGATGTGAAGGAGGGGCAGGGGAAAGGTGAGAGGTTTTGAGTTGGATGTGTTGTATGAGAAGAGTGTTGGGAAGCATAAGATGTGAAGAAGGAGAAAGGGGAGATGAGACATGTAATTTATATAAATTATGGGGAGTATTGAGGAGCATGGGTGTGATCAGAAGCAGAATCTAAATAAAAGAGAATGAATAGCTTAAAATATATTTCTTGATAAAAAGCATCAAGATGGAGACAAATAGAATAACAGCAGTGGATGAGAAAAGAAAGGACATATTAAAGATATATGGGTTTATGGATGGTGTCAGGAGGCAGCTGGTTAGTGAGTTACAAACAGTAGAGTGGCCAATTACAGGGGTATGCAAGTTAAGTCCAAGAGAGTCACACTCAGGCCTGAATTTAAGGATTTCCTTTCTGTGCACAATTGAGTCAATCAGGATGACTGAAAAAGCAGTGATGTCCTCAAATTCTTGCCTGTGTGTGGATCTCCTGGGAAAAACTTGCCTACACCTAGTGCAACCTTAACCCTTACAATGACCAACAACTCAAAACAAATTGTCTTTATTCTTACCTAGAGATGTCGCGGACAGTTCGCCCGCGGACTATTCGCAGTGATTTTGGCATGTTCGCGTTCGCAGCGGACGGCGAACACATGCGCTTTTCGGTTCACCCCTATACTTTATCATTGAGGAAACTTTGACCCTGCACCTCACACTCAGCAGACACATTCCAGCCAATCAGCAGCATACACTCCCTTCCAGAGCCTTCCATCTGAAGGTCAGCATACATTTTAGAATCATTCTGAAGCTGCATTCGTTGTGAGAGGACAGATAGTGTAGCTGCTGGAGATTTAATAGGGAAATAGATAGCCAGGCTGTGTATTTAGCTTCCATTACAGACCTGAAGGACTCATCTGATATCTGCTGCAAGGACAGCAACCCAAAAAGCCCTTTTTTAGGGCTAGAACATCATTTATTTTATTTTATATATTTTTTCTGTGTAATCTAATTGCATATGCCTGCTTGCCAGCGTGTGTGTGTGACAGGCTAACACCTAACAGCTTATATTGTGCTTATTTTCACTACTCATACCTGGTGGTGTACCATACATTGAAAACAACCATTTTTTTCCTTTAATCTAATTTCAGTTGCCTGCCTGTGTCAGGCTCATAGCTTATATTGTGTTCAGTGAAATAAGACAACACTTATTTGACTGTAATAGATTGAATAGCAATTGCCTGCCTACAGGCGTTTGTGTGAAGCCTATTGCATTTACTCTGCCAACTTTTGCCAGTGCACAGTGATACGTCATATCTGGTGCAACTGTAGTGTACAGTGACATAAAACAACACTTTTTTGACTGTAATCGATTGAATATCAGTTGCCTGCCTACAGGCGTGTGTGTGAGGCCTACAGCGCCTACTCTGCCAACTTTTGCCAGTGCACAGTGACACTCCTATCTGGTGGCACCTTAGATTGCATGTGGAGTGCCCCAAATTTGAAGTGGGAGGACCGAACAAGCATCTTTTTCCATCTCCCGCTTCCAAAAATCCATGCCATATACACGTCCCCTAATAGTGGACGTAACAGGGATTAAACTGATAGGAATAGTACTACTTAACAGTACACACCTTATAATAATGCAGACAGAGGCAAAGCAGAAAGAGGAGTCTGAAGAAGAGGAGTCAGAGGAGGAAGGTGGCCTTGAGGAGGTGGAAGACCAAACACTGCAGGCGTCCCAGGGGGCTTGTTGTCACCTTTCGGGGACCCTTGGTGGCTGGGTGGAGGAAGAGACCTTTAATGACATCAGTGAGGACAAGGAACGGGACATGGCTAGCTTAGTATCCAACCTTGTGCAAATGGGGAGTTTGCAGTTGTGCAAAGGGACTATTTGCGGTTGTTTGCGGTGCATTAAACGGGGAGATTGGTCTGTTACTGTGAAGCGGGTGTAACCCTTACACTTCCTGATCGATACAACATCATACCTGATGTTTTAAAGCATGTTATTCCAAACAATTTAGGAATGTTAGGTGATTTATGCCCTTTATGGCTTAAAACCAGACTCTGCATCAACTATGTAATTTTCTGTGGGAGTTTTGCCATGGAACCCCCTCCGGCATGCCACAGTCCAGGTGTTAGTCCCCTTGAAACAACTTTCCCATCACTATTGTGGCCAGAAAGAGTCCCTGTGGGTTTTGAAATTCGCCTGCCCGTTGAAGTCTATGGCGGTTCACCGGGTTCGCCCGTTCGCGAACATTTGATGGAAGTTCGCTTCCGCTGTTCGCGAACCGAAAATTTGATGTTCGCGACATCACTATTCTTACCTGGTTCAGGATTTAAACCTAGAACATCTTCCACCGGGTGAGCTCCACCGGCGAGTGTTCCTGTACTAATGCAGCCTCCACAACATGGTGATGGTCTATAGTTATAAGTATCTATGCTCTAACCCATAGCAGTAACAAGATGTCTTGAGTACCATCTATTCTATTTGTCAACCTCCTCTTCATATACATTGTGCCCAGCTCCTGAGGCCAAAATAAATGTCTTTGAAGAAAATGGGCTTTGTAATCACCACTTCTTCCACCATTTCTTGCCAAAACCAATGGGTTTGAAGATCATGGGCGGTTTAATCACCACTTCTTCCTAACTCTAACAGGGCAGCAGGCAGTGGTGATGCTAGATAATGGTGGGCCATGGTGCATTAAACCTCCTGCACCACCGGTAGCTCCGCCCCTGGCACTAAGCACAGGCTTCCTCATCATAGACAACACTGTATTTTTCATTAGGGCTAAACTCATCTGTATTTGGACCCAGATTTACAGTAAATTGAATAAAGGCTCTCACAGCATATAATTATCCTGTTGAAAGAGAAAAGGCAAATGTCCCAGACCACCAACGTTTTAATTAGAGAACAAATTAATGTATTTTCTGTGAACCTTTAAGTTTGCAGTTTTTAATGCTGTTTGGTGTGAAAAACCTTTTAAGTAGTGATTAGAGAAGCTGGCAAAACTTCCAGCCGCAGCATCAAACTATGAAATCGTTCTGACAACACGTTATTTAGTCTCGAGTTAAGTTGGCAGTGAAGGGAAAAGGATCAGTTAGAAAAGGTAGAAGAGGGAAAATTGGACGGACGCTAAATATAACCTGAACAAATGACTAACAAAAATAGGATTAAAATGCCGGTACCTAAGTTAAATGGCCATTTAAGGAATTCTGTCTCTTTGTTGCATCTGAAAGAAGGAATTTGCTAATGTTGCACGGTGTGTTTCTTAGACACAACTGAAATTCTAATCCATTTTCTCATCATATCCTCCCTCGACTACTGCAACCTGCTCCTTGCTGTCCGCCGCATCACTCTCTGTCCTCACTCCAATCTGTAATGATTCCTCCTCTTGACTCTTCCATCTTCCATACTCAATGCTCAGTTTCTTCACTGTCAGTAACTCTACTGGCTCCCCATAGCCTCTAGAATAAAATGTAACTTTATGACCCTAACATATAAAATCCTTAACAACAGTGCACCCCCTTATACCTCTGCTATCATCTGACAATACTCAACCATCCGCCATTTTCATTCTGCTAATGACCTTATTTTCTTTTCTCTGCCTCACTCCCACCTTCAGGACTTTTCTCGTGCTGCCCCTATTGTATGAAACTCCTTGACTTGCACCACCAGACTACCCCTCCTGCCTCAAAACCTTCAATAGCTCACAAAAAATGCATTGGTTTAAAAAAGCTCATCACTTCCAGCCTTAATATGCTCAACTGCACAGTATAATATCCCTCTACAGTCATCACACAGACATCTCTACTTGCTTGAGCTTATTGCCTTACACACCACCATCTTGTATCTGTCACCCTCCTGTATCAACCAAAACCTTTAGATTGTAAGTTTGTGAGTTTTCAGTCTTGTGTCGATGCTCTAGAAACAAGCTCTACGTATGTTTGATTTTAAGCTCAAACACAGAGCCCTCCATTCTGGGAAATGTGTTAATAATGTTTTTACATTGTACTTAACCCATGTATGGCTCTACAGAATATGTGGGTGTGTTACAAATAAAATAATAATAATAATGATAATAATAATAATAATAATAAATAAATGAAGCTTCTGAAGCTTAAATATATTGCCTCTTTTGTCCCTATCAGCCAATGTGCAACAATATAAATGTCCTATAAATAATACTAGTAAACACTATGGTATTGCACTGAAATAACATCAGTAAACATTGTGATAATACACATCTCTGGCGGTCTATGTAATGCAGGGTAGGCTCCTGGCTACACATTGGAGAACATTCACTAAGCTTCATCAGGGCTGTAAAGTGCATCTTCAAGGCTGCAATGCCGTTCTTCCGTATAGAAAATAGACATTGCATCCTTCCGGGATATATTTTGCACTGAAGGAGGCACTGGACCTGGCGTTTGGGGAGTGGCTGACATTGGTTAATAGTCTTGTAATAAATACTTGTATCTTGTTATATATTTCTATTTTGCTATATCTTAATACATTTAGTTGCTTATGTTGTAACTGGCAAATATAAGTTAACAGCTGTTATATCTATTAATTAGATATTTAAATATTGGTGTTGTTTCAAGTGGTATTAACCCAAAGTAAATATTTTGGTGTGGAAAGCAAATATAATCACATTCTGCAAATGACATGTTCATGCTCAAGCATCCTTCCTCATGCTCACACTCTCTCCCTATTGCTCATACTTTCTCTTTCCCTCATGGTCTCTCTCTCCCTCATGCTCACACCCTCTCCCTCATGCTCACACTCTCTCCCTCATGGTCACACTCTCTCCCTCGTGCTCACACTCTCTCCCTATTGCTCACACTTTCTCTTTCCCTCATGGTCTCTCTCCCCCTCATGCTCACACTGTCTCCCTCATGCTCACACTCTCTCCCGCCTTCTCTCACTTTCTCTTTCCCTCATGTTCTCTCTTTCCCTCATGCTCACACTCTCTCCCTATTGCTCACACTTTCTCTTTCCCTCATGGTCTCTCTCTTCCTCATGCTTACACTTTCTCCTACATTCTCTCCCTCATGCTCACACTCTCTCCCTCATGCACACACTCTCTCGCTCATTCTCACTCCCTCTCCCTCATTCTCACTCGCTCTCCCTCATTCTCTTTTGCTCTCCCTCATTCTCACTCTCTCTCCCTCATTCTCACTCTCTCTCCCTCCTTCTCACACTCTCTCCCTCATGCTCACTCTTTCTCCCTCATGCTCATGCACTCTCTCTCTCATTCTCACACTCACTCCCTCATATTCACATTCTCTCCCTCATGCACACACTCTCTCGCTCATTCTCACTCGCTCTCCCTCATTCTCACTCGCTCTCCCTCATTCTCACTCTCTCTCCCTCATTCTCACTCTCTCTCCCTCATTCTCACACTCTCTCCCTCATGCTCACTCTTTCTCCCTCATGCTCACACACACTCTCATTCTCACACTCTCCCTCATGTTCACTCTCTCTCCCTCATGCTCACACTCTCTTCCTCATGCTTACACTTTCTCTTTCCCTCACAGCCTCTCTTTCCCTCATTGTCTCCCTCATCCTCATTCTCACTCTCTTTCCCTCCTGCTCACACTCTCTCCCTCATGCTCACTCTTTCTCCCTGCTCACACTCTCTCCCTCATGTTCACTCTCTCTCCCTCATGCTCATACTCTCTTCCTCATCTTTACACTTTCTCTTTCCCTCACGGTCTCTCTCTCTCTCCCACATTATCTCTCTCATCCTCATTCTCACACTCTCTCCTTCCTTCTCACACTCTCTCCTTCGTGTTCACACTCTCTCCCTCATGCTCACACACTCACTCTCTCATTCTCACACTCTCTCCCTCATGGTCACACTCTCTCCCACATGCTCACTCTTTCTCCCTCATGCTCACACACTCTCTCTCTCATTCTCACACTCTCTCCCTCATGGTCAGACTCTCTCCCTCATGCTCACTCTTTCTCTCTCATGCTCTGACTCTCTCTCCCTCATGCTCACACACTCCCTCATTCTCTCACTCTCTCCCTTTTGCTCACTCTTTTAGACAAAAGCAAGGGATAAACAAACAAACTGAAGGATTAAAATCATCTATTTACCTGTCATTTTAATTACAAGCAAAGCTGCAGTTCAAAGTATAGTCTGGCTACCGTTAATGAAGAAAGAATGAATGATCTATTTAAAATTATAATCTATCAGGTGATCCTTTATATTATGGTGTTATGTTTAAAATAGTTCAACCATGTATTCTTTATTTTTATGTAATGTTTTGAAACTTTGAAATAATAAAGAATAAAAAAAGTAAAAAAAAAAGTATAACAATGATTTAAGTTGTGATATCACTAAATGTCCTGAATATCTCACCGTTACAACAAAATATACCACTGGGGTATAGTACATAGACTTAATATCTCTATTTACCCCAGAAATAAATATTCTAATTTAAATTGTTCTATGTTTTCTTCACAACCAGCTGTGCTGGTCCATGCTTCATAATGCTTCATATTGTTATATTGTAAAAATTATTATTAAAGTGTCTTTTGTAAGAAAACCTACATTGAAAATAGTTAGTTTACCCCCATCTGTAGCCTGCAGCTTCCCCGAAACTATAGATATTTATCATTATGGCAGAGCGTGGAGCACAGTTTTCTGTAGCTGCTACATTGTTGCACAACGCAAAAAAATGAATTTATTCTGAGCTCATACTTCTCCATCCTTTGTCTTGCCAAACAGTATTACTTTTCATCATTACAAATAACTAACTGTACTAATGAAAAAAATATTTCAAAGTAACTAAGTTTGTTTTTAAATAGAAAAAAAAAGCCAAAACACATACACAAATCTGAGAAATAAACACAAAATGGATTCTTATTGTCATAAACAGAGTCTTAAAAAAAATCAGATTTTCCCAAATATGATTTATGTCCAAACTTCATACCTGTTTATGTTATGAGTTTGGTTCATACTTTTGGTTCAGACAAACAAATGCTATTTTAAACTGCAATGTGTTTTTTTTAATATCAACTATGTTTTCCAACCATAAATGTCTATTTTCTACACTAAATACTCTCCTCGGTACATTCCCAACTGCATCCACTTTCTTTTTTCACAGCAGAAGATATTCTGCTGGCATTTTCAAAAAATAAAACTGATAATCACCCTCATTCAATTGCAACGAATTTGAGATCCGAGGTCGCAAGTGGATGTCACAGGCAAATTCCCTATTCAATTGCCTCAATTTTGCAACCTCGGATCGAATTCCGAGTGACGGCCCTGCGAAAATGGGCTTACACCATTCTGAAGCTTTTGATCTGTCTGCAAATCCCTATTCAATTGCCTGATCTCTCCACTTCGCAAAAGTATCCCCACTCGCAAATCACAAATGCAGGATGATGTCCTACATGAGCTCAGGAGGACCCGCAAGGGCTTTAGAAGCCCTTACATATGCTCCCCCGATTGTCCCCAATGCACCTCACACCCTCCCCACACTCCTACATGAGACCCCAATGATGCAGGGGGTCCCGATCAGGACCCCCACAGGGTCCCCACATTAACCCCTTGGTGAGGGGGTCCTGATCGGGACCCCAGCAGTGTGCCCACATTAACTCCATGCTGGGGGTCCCCATCGGGCCCCCACAGTGTCCCCACATTAACCCTTGCAGTGGAGGTGCCAACTGCGACCCTGTTGCATTTATAGATTTCAACATCCCTGCTGCAGGTCCTTAAGGGGCCAATGCACACAAATGATTACCCCCATGCCGTGGGAGTACTGTAAGTATCCCCGCGGCAACTAACATGAACCCCACCAATGCTGGGGGTCCCCATCGTGGCCCTGCGGAGGGTCGCCGCATTGACCATTGCAATGGCAGTTCCCACCTTGCCTGTCCTTAATAGGCCGTAAAGGTCCTTAAAGGACCTGCGCTAAATAATAGGGTCCAGATAGGGCTAACAGGGTTTAGTATGGGTTAATGGGGTATAGGTAGGGTTTATAGTGTAGTACTTAGAGTTTGTGTCATGAAGGTCCTGGAGGACCCTCATGGCACGTAGTGTTATTAAAGGGGTTAATTAGTGTCCTATAGGGGGCTATATAGACCCCAATTGGATTGATGGGGTTAAATAGACGCTTATGGGGGTCCGTATAGACTCCTATGAGTGATAGGGTTAATTAGAGGCTTATGGGGGTCTGTATAGAGCCCGATGAGTGATAGTTTTTTTTTTTAAGGACCCACAAGGTGAGAAATTGGAATTTTGAATGCAGCTGGGGCCCAATCAGGACCCCCGCTACAAGGGTTAATGTAGGGACCATGTGAGGGTCACGATGGGGACCCCCAGCATTTGGGAGGTTAATTTTAGGTGCCAGGGGGTACTTAAAGGACAACGCTGCAGGCCTTAACAACTTTATGCTGTGGGCCCTTAAAGGACTCGAGGCGGATAATTTTACATATTTCCATGCAGCCGGGGTCCCGATTGAGCCCCCCACTGCAAGGGTTAATGTGGGGACGCTGCAGGGGTTCCGATTGGTACCCCCGCATCATGTGAGGACACTGCGGGGATCCAGATGGGGACCCCCAGCATGGGGTTAATGTAGGCACCCCTGCAGCAGGGTTTCATTTAGGGAGGCTGCGAGAGCACTCACAGCTTTGAGTACCATCATGATGATGGTCTCAACTCCCATTGGCTGATGGTTAGCTGAAACTCTGAGCTTGCACTCGCAAGCCCAGCTCTGCTTATGTCGGAAACATGGATTTCTGATTTTAGATGTGGTGCAGCGAGTCTCGGCCTTGGCTAATTGAATTATACTCGGAAACGGAGGGAAAACTCAGCTGGCAGCTCACTCGCTGACATTCGTCCGTCAGTGAGTAAGCTGCAAGCTGGCAATTGAATGAGGGGGGAGAAGATTTATATTGCAAAGGGGGAAGAATAATATATATATATATATATATATATATATATATATATATATATATATTGTTTTTTTTTACAAAAATGTATACAGATATATCATTTTATATTCTTTATTTTTCCCACTGAATTTTTGTAGACAATAATAATAATAATTATGAGCCAGTCCAGTGACAACCTCATTAAGTGTACATCTTGTCATATGTTTGCAATACTGGAAGAGATGATCCAGGGTCCATACCTCTGTGAGAGGTGTGAGCATGTTGCCTCTCTGGAAGCTTAAATTGGAGAACTGGAGAGGAGAATTGCAGCACTTATTGATATTGCTCCACTGGAAAGGGGGTTGGTGCACACTGAGCATCGTTTAGCTGGGCCTAGCATGGAGAGTGGAGCTGGGGATAGTGAGGATGTCCAGGGAGGTAGCTGGGTTACAGTTAGAAGGGGAATCAGGGAGAACAGGAGGAGGCAGGCCAGTTCTGAGTTGGCAAACACCAACAGATTTGCCAGATTGAGTGAAACTATTGGGGATATCCATTCAGGAATGGCAATGCCAGATAGAGCTGTTCCCTCTAACAGCCGGGAGAACAGTTCTACTGGAGGAGAGGGAGGGCAGAATAGGCAGAGCAACAGACATGTTTTGGTGGTAGGGGACTCTATTATTAGGAAGGTAGACAGGATTATTTGTCACCCAGATCCCAGCAATCAAACAGTTCGACATGTTGTGGATCGGGTAGACAAATTATTGGGAGGGGTAGGAAATGAACAGGCGGTCTTACTTATTGGTACCAATGACAAAGTTAGTGGAAGATGGAGTGTCCTAAAAAATATTTTACAGAATTAGGTAATAAGCTGAAGGCAAGGACCAAGGTAGTATTTTCTGAGATACTACTAGTACCACGTGCTAGCCCAGGGAGGCAGAAGGAGCTTAGGGAGGTTAATGTGTGGCTAAAGATGTGGTGCACCAAGGAGGGTTTGGGTTTTTAGAGCACTGGGCTGACTTTTTACTTGGGTACAAACTCTACAGCAGGGATGGATTGCACCTTAATGATGAGGGAGCTTTTGTGCTAGGGGATAGGATGGTAGAAAGGCTGGAGGAGTTTTAAATTAGTAGGTGGGGGGAGAAACTAGTTATAAGTAATTTTGTAAAAAGTGCAGAGGGTATAAGGGATGAATAAACAAATCATAGGGGAAGAGATGGGGGAGGGGTAGTATAGTCAATAGGGAGGTATTGCTGAATAACTCAAGTATAGTGGCAGGCACCATCAAACTACAAACTCATAACATGAGATGTATACTTGCTAATGCCAGAAGCTTGCCAGGAAAAATGGGGGAGTTAGAATTCTTAGCAATTAATGAAAAATTTGACTTAATAGGCATTACTGAGATATGGTGGGATGAATTCCAGGACTGGACTGTTAATCTGGATGGTTATAACCTATTTAGGAAAGATAGGGGCAATGGTAAAAGAGGAGGAGGGATGTGTCTGTATGTTAAGCCTGAATTTAAGTCTATAGTCAGAGAAGAAATTTATGGCGTGACTAGTGATAATGTTGAATTTTTGTGGGTAGAGTTAAATAGCGGAGCAGCAAATTCCAAAAGAATATTAGTAGGAGTAACCCCCAAACTGAGGAAATGCAATCATTGTTACAATTTGGAAATGCAGCTAAGCATGGGCAAGTTCTAATAATGGGAGATTTTAATTACACTGAAATAAACTGGATAAATGAGACCAGCAGTTCAGCCAAGCAGGTTCTTGAGTACACTCAGGGATCATTATCTGGCCCAGGTTATACAAGAGCCTACTAGAAATGAGGCTATCTTAGATTTAGTCATCACAAATAATATTGATCACAACACAGTCTCATTTGAGATTGAATTAAAAAAACGACATTTTAAGGGGCCAACAAAAAGTCTTAATTTTGATGGTCTAAGTGCAGCAATACAAAGTATAGACTGGGACAGAGAACTGGCAGGTAAAAATACTAAACACAAATGGACAACATTTAAATCCTTACTAAATATACATACTCATCACTATATATCAAGTGGGAATAAAAGTAAAAGGAGTAAATCTCATCCAATGTGGCTTAACAATGATTTAAAAATCAAGATACAGAGTAAAAACAGGCATTTAAATTATACAAACAAGAGGGGACAGAGACTTGCAAAAGAGAGTAAGACTAACCCTAAAATATTTTTTAAGTATATTAATGGGAAGAAGGCGAGGAAGGACACTATAGTAAAATTACAATGTGACACAGGCCATCTGAAAATAAGTTACCAGGAAAAGGCAGATGAGCTAAATAGGTTCTTTTCTTCGGTATACACAAGGGAGGTACCAGTGGTTGGGACACTGCAACATAATGAGGCTACACTACCTTTGCCGAATAATTGGTTAACACAGGAAGTAATCCAAAACAGGTTGGAAAAAAATAAATCGTAATAAAGCCCCGGGTCCTGATGGAATACATCCATGGGTACTGAGGGAGCTGGGTTCTGTAATAGCCAAACCATTATATTTAATTTTTCAAGATTCACTCAACACAGAGTCTCTACCAGATGACTGGAGAAAGGCTGAGGTGATACATATATTTAAGAAGGGAGCAAGAGCAAATCCGGGGAATTATAGACCAGTGAGTCTCACTTCGGTAGAGTGGAAGCTTTTAGAAGGGTTAATAAGGGATAATATACAAGAATATGTCTGTTTGAACATGATTATAAGTAGGAGTCAACATAGTTGTATGAGGGATAGGTCATGTCAAACAAATATAATTCGTTTCTATGAGGAGGTTAGTAGGAACCTGGATCAAGGCAACTCAGTGGATGTAGACTTTTTGGATTCTGCAAAGGCTTTTGATACAGTGCCACATGGGAGACTATTGTGCAAACTAACGGATACAGGAATTGCAGTGAATATCTGCTCATGGATTAAGAGATGGCTAAAAGACAGGAAGCAAAGGGTTGATGTAAATGGAACATACTCTATTTGAACTAATGTGGTAATTGGGGTTCCTTAGGGTTCAGTATTAGGTTCTCTTCTTTGTAACATATTTATTAATGACTTAGAGATGGGGCTGGAAAGTAGTGTCTCCATTTTTGCTGATGTCACAAAGTTGTGCAAGGTAATTAAATCAGACAATGATGTGCTTTCCCTCCAAAGGAATTTACATAAAATTGAGTAATGGGCATCTATATGGCAGATGAGATTTAATATGAATAAATGTAAAGTTATGCATCTGGGAAGGAAAAATATCCATGCAATTTATGATCTTAATGGAGCAAACATAGGGGTATTACATATCGAAAGGGATTTGGGAGTGCTTGTGGACAACCACCTAGGTAATAGTGCTCAAAGCCAAGCAGCAGCTGCAAAGGCAAATAAAATATTAGCATGTATTAAAAAGGGTATAGAAGCAAGGGAAGCAAATATAATTCTGCCAAGGGAAGCAAATATAATTCTGCCACTATACAAATCTCTAATACGCCCTCACATTTGGAATATGAAGTACAATTTTGGGCACCGCTTCATAAAAAGGACATTTTAGAACTGGAAAAGGTACAGAGAAGGGCAACAAAACTAATAAGGGGAATGGAGGGGCTAAGTTATGAAGAAAGACTAACCCAATTAAGCTTATTTTCTCTAGAAAAAAGGCGTCTAAGAGGAGATATGATTACCTTATATAAATACATCCAGGGTCAGTATAAAGATTTGTCAAGGGAGCTTTTTGTGCCAAGAAGTTTTTAACTGACAAGAGGACATCCCTTGAGGTTAGAAGTAAAAAAATTCCACCTTAAAGAAAGAAAAGGGTTCTTCACAGTAAGGGTGGTTAATCTGTAGAATTCTCTACCAGAGGAGGTGGTGACTGCGGATTCAATAGATAACTGTAAAAGGGGACTGGATTTATTTCTAATTAAAAAGGGAATTCAGGGTTATCCTGGATAATTAGAGAGAGAGTATTGATCCAGGGAGAAATCTGATCGCCAGTACCTGGGTTCAGGAAGGATTTTTTTTTCCCTTTTGAGATGATTGGCTAAGTTTCACTTTTTTTTTTTTCCATTTGCCTTCCCCTGGATTAATTAATAAATAATTTTTTTTTGTAAATTAATAAATAAATAGTTGATTAATAATGAATTAACAATTATTTAACAACTAATTAATTAATAACTAATCCACAGAGGAGATCTTAAGAGGTTGAACTTGATGGACTGAAAGTCTTTTTTCAACCTTAATTACTATGGTCCTCATTCAATTGCAATTTTTACAATTGAATAGGGCTCTATATAAGCACATAACTTATTTTTTTGACAGAAGTTTTTAGTTAGTGAAGACCTTGCTTTTGGATAGAAGTTCATTAACTAAAAAGTTCTGTCAAAAAATATTCTATGTGCTTATATAGAGCCCTATTCAATTGTGCAACTCGCAATTGAATGAGGCTCTATGTAACTATGTAACATATCTGGAAGGACCTCTTTTACACTCCTGTCTCAACAAACTGATAACACCCAGCCATTGCACCTCCCCAATCCCACCTCCATAATGGGCTCCTATATCAGAGAATGACATCACTGGTCTTCTATTAATGAATACTAGACATTGTATCTTTCTCCATTGCATCCCTTGCAAAATTTAGGGAATATGGTGGACTATTAGTATGGGTTACGGCAGCACAGGGTGCTGAATTTATTTGAGTAACCTCCTCACTGCACATTATCAGGATGGGCTCAGACGATGGTGGAGCTAACAAATTGGGGGCTCCAGTGTAAAATGGAAAATGGTTTGGGGGCCCCATTGCAGCAACTCTATACAATTTAGGTGTCTTTAGGGGGAAAATAAAAAGCTAAAATTATATAGGTTACAAGAACACCCCTTTGTTTCTCTATCACCTAACAAATTAAGAAAACCCTATATTGCAAGAAGTTACCAGTTGCTGAGGGCCCTCAATCCTGTGCTTAGCATCTGCTGCATCGACAGTAGCTGCGCCACTGGACTGAAACATCACTGAAAATGCATTGATGGTGTTCTTATGAATACAACACTGTACATTCACTCTTGGAAAGCTAGAAAGGGGTTAATTATCTGTCTTAATAAGAGACAAATCTGTTAATTACATTTTTGATGATTTATAGGTGTGATATAGGTGTGATATCACTCAATATCTCCCCTTTACAACTAAATATATCAGTGAGGATGTAACCTCTATTGGTTTTAATGCCTCCATTCTCTTTAGAAAAAAAATATTTTACAATTGACCATTTTCCAGTGATGATCCAGTTTTCATAATTGTTTATAAACATATTTTAGAATTTTATGGGGTTTGCATAAAAAAAGCTGATGTTTTTTGTGGAAAAAATACTTGCATAGAAAGTTAAAGTTTTTCTAAATTTAAACAGGCTTATCCGTGAAGCTCTTTTCCCTGCAGCTGCTTTATTGCTGCACTGTGCAGCACAGTCAAAATCAATGACATTCAAAATCTACCAGTGACAGAGGTAGTGCATGGAGGGCTCCAGTGCCCCCCCAAAAAATCAGACTACACTAGGTACCCCCAGGGGAGATCCCCGTTGCATTGCACCACCTGCACCGGCAGAAGCTTTGCCGCTGCGTACAACTTTCAGATCAAGAAACAAACCACTATTGCGTTTTATAATATCACAAATGACACACAAATATTAAAAAGGTTACACTTATAAACATCAATTCAAAATATGCAACATTACAACTGTTTACAAATATTGATATTCCACATAGCTTTAAAATTGTTACTTTATATCAATCTTAAACTTGGGAAATAAAAGATAAAGAGCCTCTGTGTGCTGTTAAATTGAATTAAAGTTGTCTAGTTTAATTCTGCAGTTATATAAAAGTTAGTAATGTCCCTACTGTCACTGTTTCTTTTTTATGTTCCAGGCAGACCATATTTTTACAGTTTTATAATTTGCTTCTTATTTGTTTCATTCCTGAAACAAAGTTTATTTTCATCTAAAGGGATACTGTAGTTTAAGGGAAATACACTTGTTTGTGAGGTATATAACAAACTAATATAAATATCAAAACTTATCATTTTCTCAAAACATATTTTGAAAACTCTGTTTATGATCTCATCAGTAACCAGGTCAATGCCCCATAAAAACTTGTATTGCCACTGTAGCAATAGTACCTCCATCCGGATCGCTATTTTGTGGTGGTGTAGGCGCTTGTGTACCTCAGTGAAGCTGTGAGCTATACTATGTAGAATCATCCAAGATGGACTGGTCATAGCATAGAGGTCAGACATATTGTGGTCTATAAGAAACTAGCAACCCACTCCAGTATATTTGCCAAGAAAACCATATGAATAAGCACAACCAGAAATACGGACAGATGTGCCTGCAGTGATATGTACATATGGTCACCGGGAGTTGGACATGACTGAAGAAATGAACAACCACAACGTCAGTAGGATCAGTTATGTGTTTGCTAAAATACCTGCCTGGGATATTTATCATGAGGGTGTATTTATTTGTCTACAAGTGGAGGGATGGTTAGCTAAAGAATGAATGCTTTGTTCAATAATTGGACCTGACTGAAATTGCCACCACTCATTGACCTAGAATCAGACAGATTGAAAAAATGGGAAATGCAAGCCTTGCTCTCCAGAAAAGTAAAAGCCCTTCTTACACACACAACTTCCACCAATGTCACATGAATGCCTCCAGTGACCAGCAGAGGCATTACATTTTTTTCTAGAAATGAGCCGTTTCATTTTCCTAAGCTTAATTATGCTTTTAGTCAGAGTCAAAATGTAAAAACATATGGAAACAATAAAAAAAATTGCACTAAAGTGATTGAGAATAGGCTACAGAGGAAACAATTTGCTCCTCCCCCAACCTGAGCTGAAATTAAACCAAGTAAAAGGAAGATATCCTGCACTGGTTGTTACATCTATGAGCTGTGTTCTCTTAACCAGTTGTGAAGTTAAATAACTGAGCAGTTTGAATGTAAAATAGCTTCCCAATGATAAACCAGATTTTTCAGCAAGAGAAGGATCAAACAATGTCTATTTTTTTTTTTACCTACTGCATGTTGAGGCAAAGGGGGGGGGGGCCTTAGACTACAGAAAGCAAAAAAAAAATCATTAAAAAGTGTGACTGCAATGGGGCTTTGCACCAGCTGCACCGGCAATAGCTCTGCCTGTGCAGTAGCGTGGTTGGCTTTTAAATTGGCTCTTGAACTATTGACTCAATCAACTCAGTATTTAAGTGTTGGTGATAGAAATGGAACCTATACTGTCCACAAACATGGAAGAGGCAAACAAGGCAAATTCCATAACTTCTACACAAAAAATCATCTCTTTTGTATATTAGAGTGTAAATTTAGGTAGAAATTGCCCTTTAATGAAAGTTTTGATATTTTGAAAGGCAATGAATATTATTTCATCAATTATTTATACAAATTCAGATCTGAATATTGTTATTGACTCAAATACAAAACGATGTTTATTAGAAATCTATCAAGAATGGTGTAACAACAACTCAATATACAGTCATAGTCATAATGGATTTTAGGAAATAATTGCTTTATACAGTATTTAATTACAATAACTTGATTTCTACTGGGTTCTTAATGCTTTGTGTTTTTAACCGCTGTGTGTCATGATAATTTTTTCAATTTCTTCAGAGAATCTAAACTTTAACAGATTTTAGCACATTTTACATAATTCATATTTGCATATGAAAGTGCTAATTAAAATAAGGTGTTAGTAACGCAGTCATCTTACAGGCCATATAGCTATAATGGAAGTGTTGTTTCAGCTCAGTAATAGATACTTACAGGCAGCAGATAAACTGCATACATATTTTTTTTAATTTAAACAAATTTAATTATTAACAATGTACTTTTAAAATGTGTGGCCGGCAAGATAGTAGGAAGTTATAGCTCCTCCCATTGTATTCCATGCATACAAAGTGACTGCTGAAGTCATTGATACAATTAGGACTCTAAGGAATCTTCAGCTCCTGTATAAGTAATTTATAGCATATTTAAACTCTTAAATCACTTGGCTTCAGGGTGGGTTCAAAATGTTCCCTGTTTGATATTAAAAGCATGGAGAGGTCATTAACCAAACTGATTTGAAAAGTGTTTGAAAGTGTTAATTAAAATGGTTGTGAAAGGAAGCAGCTCCAACATTGTCTGTGCACCATTATAAATTATTATTATTATTACTATTATTATTATCATTATTATATTATTATCTTTCTTTATTTGGAATGCTCCAATATATCCTGTAGTGACACATATTATTATTACTATTATGATTATCATTATTATATTACTAGCGAATTGCCCGTCAAAAAATCACGGCTATGAAATTGTAAGTGAGCTAATGCTATTTGGTGTATAATAATAAAATAACTAATAGATTAATAAAGTAATATACTTTACCTATTTTGAAGTAATATATGCAGGAAGCATTGGGTTGAAGAGCTGGCAATCTGTTTTGATGTTGCTGCAGCATTAGTGGTGTGGAGCTGCTGTGTAAGCGTGATGAATGTGTGCAGTGTAATAGTGTGCGTGCGCGAGACGAAACCGTTAGCGTAGTCGTGTACTTCCGCATTGTTCTAAAATGACGGGTAATGTGTGGTATACGTCTGTAGCGGAATATCCGTAGGTGTTTTGTGGTGTTTTGCGTGTTTCTTGTGGTGTTTTGCGTGTTTAGAGTGCTGTAGCCTCGTTTTCGTTTTGTTCGGCGGCCATTTTTTCTCTCGCTTAGAGAATTTTTTAGTGTCTAAACTCTTTTATTTTGAGTTAAATGAAGGTGTAACTTTATTTTTTGAGGTCCTGGATGCTCCCTCTTGCTGTAGGTAAGCTTTTTATGTATGTGTTGTGTGTATTTATTGTGTTTTTCATTTTTTCATGTTCGCGGGTTGCGGCCAATTTTTACGAGTCCGTAATGTGTGGTATCGTGTCTCGTATGTTGTTTGCGTTGCGACGTTAAGTTTGCGAGGGTCGCAGTTGCTGGCAAGGAGCGCCTTCGGCTGCGCGAGCCCGCAAGTGTGAGCAACGGCTCAAGCGGGCTCGCATGCTCACAACTATATATGTGATTACTAGCGACTTGCCCGTCAAAAATGATGGCAATAAAATGTAAAGGCTGGCAATGCTGTTTACCAAACATTGCAAGCCCATTCCCCCTCTAACTTACAGGCCTCACAATGTCATTTTGGCTGTACCCTGAGCTCTGTGTGAGGTTTTTAAAACATTTCTTTTAACTATTTATCTTTTTTGGGCTGTCTTTTGAGTTACGTGCTTGAGAAAGTATCACCCATTAAATTTGTAAAGTGTTGGGTGCCTCGCGATCAGTGCCAAAGTGCTACATCCTTTGTCACAGATCACGTGCATCAACTCCTTTAATCTCTTTTCATCCTCCATTGGTGGAGCGTCCTTGGGCAAATTACATCTCTAATGGGGAAAACACCTTAGAAGGACCCTGAAAGGGCGCTAATTGCGAGCCCTGCAATGAACGCCTATGGCGCTTATTGCAGCAAAGTCATGTGAGCCTTCGGTACTCATTGCAGCAAAGTCGTGCCGGCCTCGCAATGAGCGTCTACAGCATCCGTAACCCCGTAACTTTTAACAGGGCGTGATGGACAAACTCTCAATACGACAACTATTATATGTGATCATCCTTTATTTGGAATGCAGCAACATTTTCTGTAGTGATACACAGGGGTTAAATAGAAAGCAAAATACAGTATTAACACATGGCGAAAGAATAGAAAACTTCACATGCTCACATACTAACAGCATGAGCAGGTATGCAAGACAGGAACATAAAATAAATATTTATGTTAAAGAAAATTAATAATATTTATATTATATCAAATAAATATTTATCTCACCCTGCTTGTGCCATAGTTACTTTCCTTATTTGTCTGCTAGTCTGTACGGGGAAACTATAGTGCCGTTCAAAAGTATTCACCCCCCTTGGCATTTTTTGTGTTTTGTTGCCTCACAACCTGGAATTAACATGGATTGTTTGAGGATTTGCTTCATTTCATTTACAGAACATGCCCACAACTATGAAGAGTTTTTTTTTTTTTTTTATTGTGAAGCAAACAACAAATAGGACAAAATAAAAGAAAAAGTAAATGTGCATAACTATTCACCTCCCTAAAGTCAATACTTTGTAGAGTCACCTTTTGCGGCAATCACAGCTCCAAGTGCCTTTGGATAAGTCTCTCTGAGCTTGCCACATCTTACCACTGAGATTTCTGCCCATTCCTCCTTGCACAACTGCTCCAGCTCCTTAAATTTGGATGGTTTGTGCTTGTGAAGAGCAATATTTACATCTGACCACAGATTTTCTATTGGATTGCAATCTGGGCTTTGATTAGGTTTGGGGTCATTGTCCTGCTGGAAGGTGAACCTCTATTCTAGCCTCAAATCCCACACAGAGTGGTACAGGTTTTGCTCAAGAATATCCCTGTATTTAGCACCATCCATCTTCCCCTCAACTCTGACCAGTTTCCCAGTCCCGGCTGCTGAAAAACATCCCCACAGCATGATGCTGCCACCACCATGTTTCACTGTGGGGATGGTGTTCTTTGGGTGATGTGATGTGTTGGATTTGCACCAGACATAGCGTTTTCTTTGATGGCCGAAAAGTTCAATTTTAGTCTCCTCAGACCAGAGCACCTTCCTCTACACATTTTGGGACTCTCCCACATGCCTTTTCGCAAACTCAAAACATGCCATTTTGTTTTTTGCTGAAAGTAATGTCTTTCTTCTGGCCACTCTGCCATACAGCCCAACTCTATGGAGCGTGCGGCTTATTGTCGTCCTATGTACAGATACTCCAGTCTCTGCTGTGGAACTCTGCAGCTCTTCCAGGGTTACCTTAGGTCTCTGTGCTGCCTCTCTTATTAATGCCCTCCTTGCCCAGTTCGTGAGTTTTGGTGGGCGGCCGTCTCTTGGCAGGTTTGCTGTTGTGCCATGTTCTTTCCATTTGGTTATGATAGATTTGATGGTGCTCCTAGGGATCATCAAATATTTGGATATTTTTTTTATAACCTAACCCTGACTTGTACTTCTCAACAACATTGTCCCTTACTTGTTTGGAGAGTCCCCTGGTCTTCAAGGCAGTGTTTGGTTAGTGGTGCCTCTTGCTTAGGTTTTGCAGCCTCTGGGGCCTTTCAAAAAAGGTGTGTATAATGACAGATCACGTGACACTTAGATTGCCCACACAGATGGACAACATTTCATTAATTATGTTACTTATGAAGGTAATTGGTTGCACCGGAGCTTCTTATGGGCTTCATAACAAAGGGGGTGAATACATACTCACATGACAATTTTCTGTTTTCTATTTCTAAAAAATAGTTTTATGAAACATGGTATGGAGATGTAGAAGCTGATGTTTGAAAGTATGTTGAAGTGTTTTGCCAATGGCAGTGTACTAAAAGCCTAATTTATAATGTGATGCGGACAATGCTTGTGCTGCTTCTTCTTCACACTCATAATACTAAAAACTTCAAACAATGTATGAACCAAGCAGTCATTAATCAAACCAATGTGGTTAATGGCCTCTCCCTGCTTGGAATATCAAACAGGGATTTTTTTTAGAAACCACCCCTAGCCAAGTTGTTTAGGAGTCTAACCAGCAGTGGAGGGCCAATTAATAGAGGACATTGGTGCAAAATATTTTGTAAGCCCCCATGCAAGTCCTCTATACAACATAACTGCTTGTGAGCTCAATAAAAAGCAAAAAAAAAAATATATATATATTTACATTCACTTCTCCTCTAATTAAAAGTCCTCCTTTATCCCACACTGCTGCCAGTAGCCAAGGGCCCCTACTCTGTTGTGGGCCCCAGTGCTTTGCATTTGACGCACAAGCAGTAGCTCCATCACTACACACCAGGCTATACATTACCCCATGATAGGTGAGGCTAGAAACTACGGATGATGCAGGGTCAAGTCCCAAACCAGCTCAGCTTCAAAATAAAACCAAGCTAAAGGCATTATTGACATAAATATGTACATAAGTTACTATAGAAAGTATTTTAACTATTGAACTTTATTTAAAAAAAAAAATAAAGTCTTTAAAAATGTACCTAGAAAATTCTGATGAACTGGCATACAGTTGGTTCCAAGCACCACCCACCAACTTTATGTGGAGGTAAGCCATGGCACTAATCATTTTTTTATTCTTATAATGTTTTTATTGTTTTAGTTTATACATTTTTTACTTAATTTTTTTAAAGTGTATTTTTATTTAAATTTTTAGTCTTTTTATTTAAATTTTATTTTAAATTGTATTTCTTTGGTGCACCATGTGTTACATTCTAATCTCCAAAACACTAAACATTTAATGATATAACACCATGTTTGTAGGACATCCTTAATATACATTCTCAAATCACTGAGGTATAGTTTCCCTCCGGGCAGAATCTTGTCTCTGTCTTAGAATGTGTCCCCATTGAGACGGCTTCTAGTTATCTTTATATTTTCCGGAATAAAACAAAATGGTTGTAATTTCATCTGTAGTAAAAAAAGAAATACATTGCTACATTTAAATGTGAAATTTAACAAAATAAACACAATGTTACTGTTTTGTTTTGCACTTTTTTGTTTGTTTATTTTCTTTAAAGTTTTCTTTTATAATGAGATAAGTAGAACCAGTTGCATATTTAGGTTAAATACCCCAAATTCTCCAGTTATTCCTCCACCAGTCCTTTTGCTATGACCCCATCATATGATGTGGCCCCATTTTTTTCTTTATATATGGTTGTTTGAAGAAATAATCTTAACAGGCAAAATGTAAAAAAGAAATATACGCAACCTGTAAATGTGTCTCTTTTATAGCAACTGTTGTTTACTTCACTGCTCCTTGCTCGGGACAGTTTATCCTTACAAACTAATGAGTTTTCCATTAGTCCAATTGAATGTGTTGTAGAAAAATACCCATACTCACACCACTTTGTACTTCGACCCCATTCCAGATAACAGAAAAAAGAGTCCTCTGGTAATTTTCTCAATATTATAGTTTATTTATAAAAAATAAACTGTATTAGCAACAAAACCAACATGGCTGCCAACTGACACACTCACTGAACTACTTCCAGAAATATAACCAGACACAGCCTTTTATATTTGTTTACATAAGACAATTAAATAATCCATCTAGCAACATGGCACGACCCACTAACAGCCAATGATATTTTATTTATATATAATATCCAATAAGAATATAATACATACTTTGGTGATATCTGTGCGTACATCTACTTTATATGATACACTTGTGTGCAATACATAACATCTATTAGACCTGATGAGTGAAAAAACATTTTTATTATGATTTATTTATTATGTACAGTCTCTAAATGAAATTGCTCAGTCATGGGTCATGTAGACTTAACTATTTCTTAACTAATGCCTTACAATGGAAAATTACTGGTTTAATGCTTATATGCCAGCCAAATATCACACTTCTGGAAAGAGTGCTAATTATATATATATGTATATCAAAAAATTACGGCAATGAGATGTGTATGTTTGTAAATTTGTTTAGTTCGTAATATACGTATTTGACACTTGTAAGGTTTTTGTTATGTCGAAATAAGGAAAATTCTTATATTAAACATGTTTATTTTTTTAACATTGTCTTTTCTTCTTGAGTAACTGTTAAAGAGTTTTGTAGTAAAAGTATTAACATTTGAATGTAAGAACAGATCAACTTTAGATTAATCAGTATTGTAAACTTGAGGTAATGTTTTTTTTAACATGCAACTTGTAGCTCAAGCACTGTTAACTTAAATATGCATTAAATCCAGAGGAAGACAAACAGTAAAAACCCTCTTTGAATTGTAGCCAATTGTATCAAAGTGGGAAAAAAAATAATTCCTTCCTGACGATCGGATTACTCCCTGGATTAATGTTTAACATGAAATACAACATTTACATTGTGCCTCAAAACGTGATTGTGCTCTTAACATAAACTTTGTAATATGTCTAAGTATGGAACTTGAAAGGATTTTTTGTCAAACTTGTAACGTTAAAAACATTAACATAGTTAATTAACATTTGAACAGAATTTGTTAAAAATAATGCAAGGCAAGTGTTTTGTGGGGCTAATCATGCATATATAGTACTTCCATGAATTATGACTGAATTCGTAATTTAGTGTAGTTTTCAATGGTTGACGTTTGTTGGTGTAGTGATTGTTTTAAATGGCACATAGAGTATCCTCTGTGGAAAAGTGGTTCTCTAAAAAGAGAACGTGAGACCTTAAAGTTGGTCCACGATGTGTAACCACTGTTCTCTTTGTGTTATACAATTTTATGTAGTTTAATATGAAAATACTGTTGGTGTAAACCAAATTTCTGTGGCGTAATAATGACCTTTTGAAAGAAACGGACGGTTGTCTTTAATTTTTCAGAATTTTTTGTGGTTATATTGTGGTTTATTTACTTTTTGCGTTTGGTTTTAAATTGGTTTGGCATGGCTTTGTTCTTCCTGGAGCGTGCCCTGCGAAGAGTGCTGGATCAGGCCGTAGATGAGCCTGAAGAGGAGGAGGAACAGTTGTGGTCACCATCACCGCCAGAAACAGCCTTATCAGCATCGCTTTCTGGACCTGCGGCAACGCTGGAAGAGGATTGTGAGGAAGAGGAGCCAGAGGAGGAATTGTGCTTTGAGGAGGAGGAGGAAGACCAACCACAACAGGCATCCCAGGGTGCTCGTTGTCACCTATCTGGTACCAGTGGTGTTGTACGTGGCTGGGGGGAAGAACATACCTTCATTGAGATTACTGAGGACGAGGAACGGGACATGACTAGCTCGGGCATCCAACCTTGTGCAAATGGGGTCTTTCATGCTGTCGTGCCTGTTGAGGGACCCTCGTATAAAAAGGATGAAAAAGAACGACCTGTACTGGGTGTCCACGCTACTAGACCGCCGGTATAAGCAGAAAGTGCCTGAAATGTTACCGAATTACCACAAGTCGGAAAGGATGCAGCACTACCAAAATAAATTAAAAAGTATGAGTTACCCAGCATTTAAGGGTGATGTCACAGCACAAAGGCAATCTATCAGCGGAAGAAGTGAACATAATCCTCCTCCTCCCACGACCCCGCCAGCAAGGAGAGGACGCTTTACAGACGTGTTGTTGATGGAGGACATGCAGAGCTTTTTAAGTCCTATGCATCGGCACAGCCCTTCGGGGTCCACCCTCAGAGAACGACTCGACCGTCAGGTAACAGACTACCACGCCAGCAAGGAGAGGACGCTTTACAGACGTGTTGTTGATGGAGGACATGCAGAGCTTTTTAAGTCCTATGCATCGCCACAGCCCTTCGGGGTCCACCCTCAGAGAACGACTCGACCGTACATATTTACAATAGAGACATTTTGTGAAAGTTAGCTGGCTATTACTTCTTATTTTTACTTTTTAGGTTAATAATTTTTCTTATTTTTTACTGTGATTGCAATTTAAGAGATACCTAAAACATGGTAAAACAGACAATAGTAAAGAGTATATCTGCAGGAAACACCAAAGTCCTATTAGCTATCATTCCTCCAGCAGTATTAGCTTATTATTTACAATATCTAACCTGGGCAATCACCCTTGGGTTACCCTAGGGCAGGCTTCAGTGAGCGACCTCTCCTTTCCTGGGATGATTTTGCCGCCGGTTGCTTCTGAAGGGTCTCCAGGGCTCCCCCACTCCGGTCCTTCCCCCAGTGTCGCTTCAACCAGTAACAAATGTTTTATATTTGTAAAGCGACGCAATTATGCCCCTTGATAGAGGTTTATCTTTACAAATTTTGGAGAACCAATTTAAGACCGGTGTCCCCTGTTTCTGGGTCAGGGAGTGTGTGAAATGCCTCAGCCTACAGTAATTGTAATGTTCTGACAGCGGTAGCTCATGCTTGTCCCTCAGTTCCTCCTAGATGAGCATCTGGCCCTTTACTAACCTGTCTCCCAGTCTATCTAGTTTCCTTGACCTCCACCAGTGTTGTGATGTTGTGCTCATGTGTTTCGGGACCTGAGGGTGGTCGAGAATTAGGGTCATTTGGGTGGATCCAGGGAACAAACCTGTGTGTTTCTTGGCCCATTTCCAGTATGATAGTGAGTGTCTGATTAGGGGGTTTGGCGAGTTTTTAAGGCTCTGAGGCAATTCTGATAGCCAAGCCACCTTGTCCCAGGTTAAGGGCCTTAAAGTGTGGTTCTCTAAATACACACAGGCCGGTTGATGACATATAGAATGTGCTATTGGGAGGAAAGATAGGTGACGGAACAGGTATTAAACTGATAGGAATGAATAGTACAACTTAATACACCACTCCTATCTGGTGGCACCTTAGATTGCACGTGCAGTGCCCCAAATTCGAAGTAGGAGGTCAGACCAAGCATCTTTTTCCATCTCCCTGTTCCAAAAATCCATGCCATATACACGTCCCCTGATAGGTAACGTAACAGATATTAAACTGATAGGAATGAGTATTACAACTTAATACACCTCTCCTATCTGGTGGCACCTTAGATTGCACGTGCAGTGCCCCAAATTCTAAGTAGGAGGTCCAACCAAGCATCTTTTTCTATCTCCTGTTCCAAAAATCCATGCCATATACACGTCCCCTGATAGGTAATGTAACAGGTATTAAACTGATAGGAATGAGTATTACAACTCTCCTATCTGGTGGCACCTTAGATTGCACGTGCAGTGCCCCAAATTCTAAGAAGGAGGTCCAACCAAGCATCTTTTTCCATCTCCCTGTTCCAAAAATCCATTCCATATACACGTCCCCTGATAGGTAACGTAACAGGTATTAAACTGCTAGGAATGAGTATTACAACTTAATACACCACTCCTATCTGGTGGCACCTTAGATTGCACGTGCAGTGCCCCAAGTTCGAAGTAGGAGGTCCGACCAAGCATCTTTTTCCATCTCCCTGTTCCAAAAATCCATTCCATATACACGTCCCCTAATAGTTGACGTAACAAGGATTAAACCAATAGGAATAGTACTACTTAACAGTACACACCTCATAATAACGCAGACAGAGGCAACGCGTATAATCTTCCATGCTGTGCAGTGGAAGCCCCCAGACTCTGACCTGTGTATAATATTCCATGCTGGGCAGTGGAAGCCCCCAGACTCTGACCTGTGTATAATATTCCATGCTGTGCAGTGGAAGCCCCCAGACTCTGACCTGTGTATAATATTCCATGCTGGGCAGTGGAAGCCCACAGACTCTGACCTGTGTATAATATTCCATGCTGTGCAGTGGAAGCCCCCAGACTCTGACCTGTGTATAATCTTCCATGCTGGGCAGTGGAAGCCCCCAGACTCTGACCTGTGTATAATCTTCCATGCTGAGGAGTGGAAGCCCACAGACTCTGACCTGTGTATAATATTCAATGCTGGGCAGTGGAAGCCACCAGACTCTGACCTGTGTATAATCTTCCATGCTGGGCAGTGGAAGCCCCCAGACTCTGGGAGTCGGAAAAAGAGGAGTCAGAGGAGGAAGGTGGCTTTGAGGAGGTGGAAGACCAAACACAGCAGGCGTCCCAGGGGACTTGTTGTCACCTTTCGGGGACCCTTGGTGGCTGGGTGGAGGACAAGGCTAGCTTGGTATCCAACCTTGTGCAAATGGGGAGTTTGCGGTTGTGCAAAGGGACTGTTTGCGGTTGTTTGCGGTGCATTAAACGGGGAGATTGGTCTGTTACTGTGAAGCGGGTGTAACCCTTACACTACCTGATCGATACAACATCATACCTGATGTTTTAAAGCATGTTATTCCAAACAATTTAGGAATGTTAGGTGATTTATGCCCTTTATGGCTTAAAACCAGACTCTGCATCAACTATGTAATTTTCCGTGGGAGTTTTGCCATGGATCCCCCTCCGGCATGCCACAGTCCAGGTGTTAGTCCCATTGAAACAACTTTCCCATCACTATTGTGGCCAGAACGAGTCCCTGTGGGTTTTGAAATTCGCCTGCCCATTGAAGTCTATGGCGGTTCGCCGATGTTCGTCCGTTCGCGAACATTTGATGGAATTCGCGTCCGCGGTTTGCGAACCGAAAATTTGATGTTCGCGACATCACTACTCTCTCTCCTTTATGGGTAACAGTTAAAATGTCAGCATCTATGAAATGGTCCTTTAATTGTTGAACAATTAATCTTGTCCCATTGTATAGGCCTTTTTTTGGGGTTCATATTTCGCAGTAACATGACAATTGCACCTTTCTTTACCTGCAAAATATGTGGTGGCATTCCAGAAGGAGTTCTATGAATTCAGTTGAAAAATTTGCCCGACTTTCTTTGTCATCAGCAAGTACAGAATCAGCACTGTGATAATTTCTTTGGGGTACATTAATTTTTTTAAATATTTCATTATTGAGGATTAACGCATCCTTATTTGTACATGTTAGCATGACTTGGTTGGCAAGTTCAGAATAGTCCTGGTTATTTATTGTACTTTTAAATATAGCGGATATAAGATCTTGTTCACAAATCATATGAGGTGGGATGTGCACATTGTGGTCAGGTAAATTTGGTATTTTTTCTGTTTTTCCTTCTCCAATTTTAATAAGCCAGTCATTGAAATCATTTTGGCCTTCTGATCTCATATGTTGTTGTAATTGAAGATGGGTAAAATGTTTCCATAGTGTTCTTGACTTTATACAGGTTTCAATAATGTCGGTTCGATTTCCATGTACAGCGACAGGTAATGTTTGTCTAAAATCGCCACCTAACAACATTACCTTTCCACCAAATGGAAAAGTATTATCCATGACTTCACAGAGCAAACAGTCAATACATTGGAGGGCATAGCATGACATCATTTTATACTTTTTTTCAGTTTTTTTGCTTGTAATGATGTCATGTGAATATCTGACACTGATGTTTCTAAAATAGGCACTGGCAGTTTAAACCCACTATGTACAGTTCTTCCACCTTCTAACAAAAGTGCAGCAATTCCAGTGGTGGCAAATGCGAGTGCTATTTGACCTTGTGCTTGTACAAAACTCATTAATAAATTATATAGATAGGTTTTTCCTGATCCATCAAGATAGAAATAATGCTTGTTGACCATGTCCTCATCTAGTGCATTAAATGCTTACAATTGTCATTTATTTAAAGTTGCAAGTCTTTCTTGTGTCCTTTCTGCTTGTAGTTGAATGTCATAGTCTTAAAAGTTTATGTCATCTATAAGACCTTGATCAGGCAGATTAAAACTTGCACAACTTAATCCACGAGTTAAAAATACTTCTTGGATTTCCATTAATGCTTTTAAGTGTGCAATGGGTTCATTGTATCGTTGCATAAAGTATTCAGCCATATTACTTTTAAATGTGTCCCACAAAGCTAATGCATTTGGAGCATTTGAGAAGATACAAATGAATGCAAATTGTTGCCTCATCTGCCGTGGCATTTGACATACTGCTGCTTCTTCTAGACATCTTTCCCATTCTGTATCATCAGCTAGTACATTTCTATGTCATTACCAGTTCTTAGGTGTTCAAAACTCTGTGCACCAGGAACATTTAAAAGTAGTAGTCGTAAGCAAAAACTTTCAAGGTCTCTTGGACTGCCCGTGTAAATTCTTGGTATTATTTTATTTCCTCTGGTTTTTCTTGGTCTCCATAATCCATTCACAAAAACATAATGATATGGAATTTCAATATATAGGAATTGTGTTGCCTGTGAATTTGTAGAATTTAATTGAAACCATGCAGTTAGTGTAGTGTGACGATGGTCACTTTGGGACAATGCATTAGTTTCATTTCCAGTATGGAAATACACTAAATGTCTTAGTGGCAAATGTACTGCTAATCTATAAACTGCATGTGATCTATCGTGCATTTCAAATTTTAAAAGCCGCCACATAGCTTCTGGCGCACTGACATAGCGAGCATCTACATGAGATGCAAGTTCATCATGTACTAACTCAGTGCTTTCGGTATTGTCTGCACTTTTGACGACTACAGTAGCTGCATCATAGCCTTTGTAAATATATTTGTAGACATATTTAATGGTTTTGATGGAAGTGCAGGCTTCTACATTAATGTGTGCATTATAATTCATAAGTAAATGTGGATTGTATGGTACCACATATCTATTGTATTGAATGGCAATTTGAGCTACTTTAAATTCAAGCATGGAAATATTATTTCGCATTCGGACTTTAGCATTTGGGTAACTGGGAAGGGTTAATTTTGGTTGCCACCCTGCTTCTCCGTGTGAGAAAAAAATGGGATATGTCATTGGATCTAAATTAGTACTTAAGATGCTGATATTAATGAATGGTTGCTCCTCATTTCTGGGATATACTGTATTCTAATGTCTCTTTGAAATGGTGGTTCTCCTTCATCATTTTGAAACACCATTGCAACCTCATTTGATGTTGGCAAATTATAACATCGTTTATCAGTATGTCTATCTCTTTTAAGCACCATATTGGCCTTTGGGATTGGTAATTGATGTCTTTCTGCATGAAGTTGTTATTCATTTTCTACTTCTGCCAATTTTTTATAAGCTTGAGTGTAGGGGTTATTGGCCATAATTTTATCTAGCTCTATAAAAACACTGGGTAAGCATTTTTTATTTTATTACAGCTGCATACGTTGGTCAACAGCTTCCATTGTATTTAGGACATATAATTGAGCAAATTTTCTTTGCTCTACTTCCTCTGGATGTAAATGGGAAGTAGGATGGTAAATTTGGCCTTGGACTTTAAAGCAGTAAAGACCATGTCCTGGTACATTAGCAGCTGATGCAAAGGATATGGCAGTATTGTACAATCTTATGTTTGTCTTGAATTTTTTGTAGTGTGGAAAAGCAGGTTCAGTTATAATGTTTTGTAAAAATGTTTTGGGAATTGTTTTCTTTCTGGAAGTTTGGCCTTGCCTTTTTCACAGCAACTAATGAATTGTCCATCTCTGGGTCTTTCCTGTTTAAAATGATAAGCCTCACAAAACTGACAGAGAATATTCATGTCACCACAATTATGAACCTCTACTGCTAAAGACTTGAGTAAAGGACAATTTGAAGAGCATATATCAGTTTCAGTTTCTAATTCATCATTTGAAATGTTATGTGATGTTTGAGGAACAGGTTCTAAATGCTTTGTTTTTTTAGTGGCTTTTTTGGGTGTAGCTTTTATTTTTTCAGCTGATAGTCTTTTGCTTGCAAGTCTTTTCCGTTCTTTTTCTCGTTGAATTTTCTTCTGCTCCGGCATCTGCTGGTTTGCCCATCTTTGTTGTCTTTCTCTAGCTTGACGTCTTATCTTTTCCTGTTTGGTCTCGTTATCAGCCATGTTAATCTGTAAATGAAAATAATGTATCATTAGTTTAGTTTGAGATGTTAAGTTGGTTTCTAAAATATTTTTGTTGCAACACTGTTGTGATTGTAAATTAACTTTGTATGTGATTATAGGTCATTGTATATGAACTTGCTTTCTATTGTTAAATGAGTCTGTTTTATTTTTTTGCTGTTACTTTTTCTCTTGTAGGTTGTAATTTTTGGCTTAGATGCATAGCACACCTAAGGTAATTGCATTATAGCTTATTGTAGATGTAGTAGCTTTATAGTGTTAAATAATTATTATTATTTTTTTATTTTTTTGGGTTGTTCGTGGTTTTTATCTTGTAGGTTTGTAGGGTTGGCTTAGAGGCATAGTAGAGGCAAAAAAATGGTAGTAATATATCGCTCTTTAAAATGTGTACTGCAGGGGATTGTTGTAATAGTACCCTTCTATTTTACTTAAAGGTGTGGCTGTGAAAAGAAGGTTTGTATTGTTGTTTGTTAGGTGTTAGTAGTATTTGTTGTAGTATTCTATTTTATGTGTCTTTTTAGGTTTTGTGCTTAATATTGTACGTTAGGGCTGTGAAGTGAGAATGTTATATATTATTTTTTTTTATGTGTTTTCACTATTTCTTGGACTATGGTGTTTTATCTTGGGCAATTTTTTTTTGATAGATTGAAGTTAGGGTTTACTGTTAAACGTTGTTCTATGTAAAAGCTAATTAGTATGTAAAAGAGAAATGTGTCAGTAATATTTTGGGAAAGCTGGTGATTTGTGGGGCTTGCTGTTGTTGGTGTGTTGTTGTTTTATTTTGTTTTTTCTCTTGACATGGATGCACAGCAAACATGTTCATTTTGTACCTTGTTTGCAGTTTGATTTCAAGATGAATATCCCTGGATCCACTGTTGGAAATCTTTGTGCGGTAGTCTTGACGCAGTGTCTGTTGTAAAAGAAAAAGATAAATGTTATTTGATTAGAATGTATTTCTCATGAATAGCATAGTTTATTTTTTGGCAAAGCAATGTGTTCTGATATTAGCTTTTTTTCTTCTGTGTAAAATGTTATTGATTTCAGAGTGTGTGAGAAACAGTACAGCGCTGGCTGTAATTGATTAGTATTGTTTTGTGTACACCACAATTGTAATTGTATTATTCTTTTACTGTAGTAGTTGGTTGGGCATGAAACAGGATTCACTTTTTTTTTATACTGTATCTGTTATCCTGATTTCTTATGCTATGCTGTTTTTTGTGCACCACTTCAAAATTGTTTCAGTTTAGTTCTGGGTTACAGTTATGTTTTTTTGTAGAGTAATCATTAATGTTAGTTCCATTTTGTATATGTTAGCAATGTTTGTTGGACTATCCTGTTTTATGTCCACCACTTTTGGGGTGCTGTATTTGGCTTGTGGCTGAGGGTTAAAGGTTGTTGTAGAGTAAAGCTGACTGTGCATTGTATTTTCTCTATGTTGGAAGTATTTACAGTAGTGTCTGTATTTACTGTTTAGCGTCCGCCACTTTTGGTATGCTTAATATGGCTTCTTTGTGAGGGTTAAAGGTTGTCCAAAAGTAAACAGGAATGTTAAGTTACTTTTGTATACGTTGTTGGGATTTTTTGTATTATCCTGTTTTGTGTCCACCACATTTTGGATGCTCCATTTGCCACTTTTGGTATGCTTAGTTTGGCTTCTTTGTATGGGTTAGAGGTTGTTGGACAGTAAACAGGAATGTTAAGTGACTTTTCTATATGTTGTGGCGCTTTTTTGTACTATACTGTTTTGTGTTCACCACTTTTGGGATGCTACATTTGGCTTGTGGGTGATGGTTAGAGGTTGTTGTAGAGTAAACAGGAGGAATACTTTTGTTTTCTGTATGTTGCTAATGTTTGGTATGCTATCCTGTTTTGTGTCCGCCACTTTGTGTTATCAATTGTTTTTTCTGTGTGTTTATTTGTGAATTGTATATGTCTTTGGAAAGTTTATTGAACTGTGGTGTTTTTGTGTTGCTGTAATTTGTATTGAGGCTTGTATTTTGTAGTTTGACTTCTGATATTGGCGGGCACTAAACATGGGATTTGTGTTTCTTTTTGTACTTGACGCTGTTGATGCAGAGTCTGTTTGAATAGTGAAAAAAACGGGAAAGATTGAGCTGCAGGTTAAATATGTCTTAGTGTCATCTTTTTTTTTTTTTTGCTATTAGTTGCTGTGAATTAATGTCAGTTGAATATATTTCTTTGATTACTTTGAGTTAAGATTAGCTTGTTGTAGGGTCTATACACATATATGTGCATTTCACATTTCACTATACATGAATGACGTCTTGATTGGGAATGTTTGAAATCTTTTATTTTTTTGCAATTTTTTTGGGGGGGGTCTTTCTTAATAAATTCAATATATTATAGCTTACCTCTCAGATTGTGAATTTGTAAATTAGGAAGTAATTCTCTTCTGAAGTAACGGCAGCAGTTAACTATCCAGTCACACTGTTCATCACCTGAGGAGAAATGTAGAATTTTCTGGAAAGTATGCAGTATTTATAAACTTTGAGGTGCTTGAAACCGTTAGAACGCAATACGCATGCGCTATTTCCATTCCTGCGTTAAATTTGCGTTCCAGCCGCCATTTTGCGGCTAATAGTTGTCTTTTTCATGTAAAATGGTGGGTAATAGCAGTGTGGTACGTGCCGCATAGTGTGTGTTACGTGCGTTGTGAACTGGACTGGAGCGTTCTTTCCGTTTTACAAGTAAGTGTAGTAGTTTTGCGTCCTTAGCCTCGTTTTCGTTTTGTTCGGCGGACATATTCTCTCTCGCTTAGGTGATTTTCGGGTGTCTAAACTCTGTAATTTGGACTTAAATCAAGGTGTAACTTCACTTGCAGAGGTCCTGGGTGCCCCCCCCCCCCCCCCCTTGCTGTTGGTAAGCTTTTTATGTGTTTGTTGTGTATATTTCTTGTGTTTCTAATGGTTTTAATGTCGGGCGGGTTGCGTCCTTGTAATGTTTTCATGTGCTTTCGGACGGTAAGGTCATATTTTAGTGAGGTCGTAATGGGTCGTAACCAGTATCGTATTTTTGTCGTAAGACCGTTAATTTTGCCTTCGGCGCTCCATGCCAGCAACTGCGTCCCTCCCAAGGCGAGGGCCGCAGGCTCGCTACGCGAACCTGCAGCGTTAGAAACAACCCGCATGCTCACAACTATATATGTGATATGCTACAAATTTAAGAATATTTGCATAATTTCCCCAATAAAAGTGCTGCTAATTTTAGCTGATGTATTTCCAATGGCCAGATAAAAGCTTCCAGCTCACTACAACAGTGGTCCCCAACCTTTTCGGCACCGGGGACCATTTCCATTGAGGAAAAAATGTTCATGGCGAGGGTGGGGGGCGAGATATACACACACCCAGGGGTGGAAAAAAGTGACAGACTTCATAGCAGCCAGACAGGCTGTTTCTAGGAGTCTAGAAGAAAGCCAGTTATAGAGAAAAATTATATAAATATATATAGACACACACACATACAAATATACAGACAAATGTACATACATAAACACATACTTACATATACATACATACATACACACACAGGTCATATTCAAAGTTATATTGCACATTATTCCATGGTTATTTAGAGAATTCTACAACTTCCCACCTGCTGATTCCTGTCCTGTGTGAGTTGGCAGCCTCTCTGTCTCTCCTGACCTCCTCCCTGTTACTACACGCAGGAAGGACCTCCATTGCTCTGCTGCCATTGGTAGCTGTTTAGCACCACAAGCAGGGTCACTTCCTTTCTGCGCTCCTCCTCCTTCCTCCACAGTCTCCGCATGGGGAGGCAGAGCTGAAACTGATGTGAGCTGTCACAGCTCCTATCCCAGTCCTGCTCTGCAGCACACAGCCCTGCTGAATAGAGGCCACGGACCGGTGGTTGTCCACTGCCTGTGGGTTATGGACCCCTGCACTACAAGTCTCCTCCCATGATTGCTTTCACTGGAGCATAATTGCATACAGAAAATAATGAATATTGTATTTAATAAACAAGCATCCATTTTATTTCTGGTTTTACACTCTAAAACAATTTTGTTTATCTTGAAGTTTAGCTCTTCAAATGAGAATTTATCAAATATATGACAATGTATTTTAAGTATATACACAGTAGGTCACAAAGTATTAGGTACTTGAGGTAGGCTGCAGCCCATTGCATTATGCTGCACTTGGCCTGTGCCTACACAAAAATAAAGTAATGTATATTATACAGTGTTCTGTGCTGGGTGGGGGTTGTAAAGAGTTTGTAATTTTTGGAGACATTTTGTGTTATCTCAGAGGTCTGTGCCACATGGGCATGAACCAAAAGGGGACATTGGGCAGGCACAGACCAAGAAAATTCTGTGGGGTTGGTGTAAACCAAGAGAGGACTATGGGGCTGGCATGGACCAGGAGAGTTCCTTGGAGTTAGTACAAACCAAAAGGGGACTGTTGGGCAGGCACAGACCAAGAGGACCCAGTTGAGGGGGCATGGACCAAGATGGCTCCATGGAGTGGAACAGTACCAAGAGGGCACAGTGGAGCAGGCAAGGGCCAAGATGGCACCGCAGAGCGGATACAGACCAGGAGAGAACCACTGGGCGGGCACGAACCAAGAGGGGACCGTGGGATGGGCACATCCCAAGAGGAAACCGTGGGTTGATTATAAATCAGGGTTGTATTTGATAATTCGTTTTGTACTCAATGTTTTTACACGGTAATTTAGAACAATTTAAATAATATCACCAATATTTCACCCAACCTGAACAACCTACTTTAATATTTCTAAATGTGTTCTTGATGCCATCATCCATTTCGGATCAGCTCCAAGCCAACAACTGTGACTTAAAGCCTCAAACAGAGAGAAACTTTATGGCGGAATATAACAGACGGGCAAAACATTTTTTTGGTACTGATGGGAGTACTCAGTGCTTCACTGTATTGCAGCTTCTCAGTGAAAGCTTGAAATCGTTTATAAAAGTATTCATATGTGGATTTACAAGCAGATAATAAATTGCAATGAATACTCCACTATATTCAACCTCAAATACTATACTATTATTAATTAATTAACAACTAATTAATTAATAACTAATCCGCATATTGCAGATCAGAGGAGATCATAAAAGGTTGAACTTGATGGACTGAAATTCTTTTTTCAACCTTCATTACTATGGCCCTCATTCAATTGCAATTTGGCCAATGGAATAGGGCCCTAAATAAGCACATAACATATTTTTTTTTTTAAAGTTTTTAGTTAGTGAGAATCTATCCAAAAGCAAGGTTTTCACTAACTAAAAACTTCTTTAAAAAAATATGCTATGTGCTTATTTAGGGCCCTATTCAATTGGCCAAATCGCAATTGAATGAGGGCCTATGTAACTATGTAACTATATTTTCTGAGAAATATTAAAATAAGTTAATTCTGCTCCAGGACCTTTATTTAAAAATAAATTAATAAACACACTGGCGTTATCATTTAATTTTCCCTGAAAATTATCCTTAACTTGAAAAATAAACTTTACATCAGGAAATAAGATTTAAATTATTTCACAGTATAGAAATGAGAATAAAATACTTAAATACCAGAGGAGATATATGAGGTTATGGTATTAGCCTTTTTATTTTCTCTTATGTTAATATACATTGTGTACCTGGTGCATTTTATTTTTTCCCTCCGCACCAAGTTGTTTGGTAAACTATAACGCAGCAGGATGTGAATTAAGGGATTTTAATGTACAAACTGGTAAGTGCATAGAAATCCTTTGATGAACAATCTAAAGTGTGTTATTGCACTGATAAAGTGTTCTGAGAGCCAAAAATTGCTTTTGTAATGCCAGAAAATTAATTCCTAATCCTCTTCTTTCTGGGTAAATTCACCTGCTTTAAAATGAAATGTCAGTACAGCTGGGCACCTTGAATGTCATCGGAATTCAGGAGCACTCACAAACAACCAGAAACTTCTGCGGAACTTTACAAATAACGAGGTTATAGGATTGAAACGGAAATATAAGTGAGAGTGCAACTTTATTATAGAAGACTTTAATGGGGTCAGGCTGGGTCTGAATAAAGAGAGAGCATGAAGATAAAGTGTGTAACTTTATATGATGTTCCATAAGAAACTGAATTGATCACATTTGGATGGATAACAATATCAAACATCTTTTTTTATTTTTATTTGCATCATTCAGTCATTTACATTATTCTGTGACCTCATTGACCGTAACACACCAGGACATCTATATGTCCATGGTCATGCTGATCCACTTGGCATTCATACAGAGATACCGGAGTGGGTTGCCAATTCCTTCTCCAGTGGGCCACAGCATACAGCTCCTGGAATTCCTAGGTGGCCTCCCATCCAAGTACTGACCATGGCCATTATTAATCAGGGTCACAGAGGTCAATTATGCTTTTTAGTTTCTCCTTTGTCCAAAAAACATTGACAAAAAATTGTGCAGTTGATTTTTTTTTGTCAATATGTAATTTTGTCTATGTGACATGTAGTTATTACCTTATATAGAATATTTCCTTCAAATAAAATATTTATCATAAAAAAAATAGTAATATATTGTACATAACGTGTTTGGAGGTTTAGGAAACTAGATTTTGAATTGTTTATCTTTGCAATATTGTATATACAGTATTTAGTGATGGATACATTTGATGAAAATTCCTGTTTCTTTTTTCCTAGGTCAGCATGAGAATACGCCTTCCTCAAAGGTAAAATTGTTCTTTCTAAGACCATATCAAATGTTAAATCTGAGTAACATATATCTATTAACAGAGAAAAGTCAAATACAGGCTGTTTAAAGACAGGAACAGGGATTCACAACTTGAGATAACAACCTCTTTTAGGTCACTTGTGTCAAAGAAAGTGAAGGGCAACTGATGTCCCTAATCACAGTAGGAATGGATCCTCATCTGTACCCTCAGTAATTTGACTATTATCTTGCTTTAATTTGGCTAATTACTATCAGCCTTATTAAATTGCGATTCAGCAAATTTAAAAGGGCTCTATTTAAGCACATACCATTTTTTTTTCCAAAAGTTTTTAGTTAGTGAACTTCTATCCAAAATCAAGGTCTTCACTAACTAAAAAATTCTGTAAAAAAATATGCTATGTGCTTAAATAGAGCCCTTTTAAATTTGCTGAATCGCAATTTAATAAGGCTGTATATATATATATATATATATATATATATATAAATAATAGCTAGTTGCCCGTCAACAAATGACTTAGGCCGTCATTCAATTGCAATTTGGCCAATTGAATAGGGCTCTAAATAAGCCCATAACATATTTTTTTAAAGAAGTTTTTAGTTAGTAAACATCTATCCAAAAGCAAGGTTTTCACTAACTAAAAACTTATTTAAAAAAATATGTTATGTGCTTATTTAGAGCACTATTCAATTGGCCAAATCGCAATTGAATGAGGGCCTTACAATAGAATTTGAAGCCATGGGAATGCTGTTTGAGACATAATTGAGACATAATTTAAACTGTTTTGTACTGTGAGTGCCTTCATCGCTTATCGCATGCCTCGCAATGAGCACCTTCGGCGCTTATTGCGAGCCTCAGGCCCTTCTGCGCTTATTGCGAGACTTGCGCTAAGCACCTTCGGAGCTTATTGCTAGCCTCTCCTGTCGTGTACTTTTGGACCTCTGAGAGAGATATATATTTCTATGTATAAGTAGTTAAATAATAATGAATGATTTATTCAATAAATTAATTAATTAAGTAATAATTAGTGATTTATTCAATAAATTAATATACTTTAATTATTTCTAATTAATATATGCAGCGAACAATAGGCTGAAGAGCTAACAATCTATTTGTATTTTGTGTCTGCAAAGAATATATATTGTGAGTGTTAGTGCCCTGCTTATAAAGTGTAAGGAATGTTTGAAGTGTGCATTATAAATAGGTTGTGTGCGCAAGGTAAAGCTGTTGGTTTATTGTGTAAAGAGGCATTGTATAGTCGTAATGTTATTAATGTGGTACGCGTCTCGTGAGCTTTTTCCGGCTTTTGTAATCTTGTAGGTCGTAGTGTGATGTGTAAAGTGCTACGCGTTTTGCAGGTTTTTTGCGCGGTCCAGGGTCGTGTTGCCTTGTTTTCATTTTTTTCGACGGTAATTTTTTTCCTCGCTTAGCCGATTTTCATGTGGCGAAAATCGTCTAAATCGAATTAAATTGGGTTCCACCTCACTCACAGACATCCTGGCTGTTGCCCCATGCTGTCTGTGATCTTTGTAATTTTTTGGGGTGTATTTATTTAGTTTTTTGTTTTTAAGTTCGGCTGCTAATCTCGTAGCTTTTTGCGTCTCTTATCTTTTTTTTTCTAAGTACTGCGTCTCATATTTTTATTTCTAAGTCTCGCATCTCGTATTTTAACGTCTCGCCTCGGCTAAGTGCTACCCTAGGCTCACATCGGCTAAGTGCTACGGTTTAACGGCTCGCCTTGCTTTGCGAGGCTTGTAGCGATGAGCGCCTTTGGCCTTTGGTGCTCATAGGCTAAGTCCTACGCGTTAACGGCTCGCCTCATTTTGCCGGGCTCGCAAGCGATGAGCACCTTTGGCGCTCATTGCCTAAGTCGTACGCACCACGCAAAGCCTGACGACGTCTTGTAGTTAGACAATTATAATATGTCCTATATATATATATATATATATATATATATATATATATATTACATTTGACATAAAGTATCACATTTTAAGTCATGATAAGTTCAACAATTGAGAGCTTCATTTTGAAGGGGACAGAGAAATGAGAAGAGATCAAACTTCATTGACATCATCTGAAAAGGCAATTCCTTTCTATATGATCAAGATAAAAACCAAACATTGACAGGCAAAAAGATATTAATTCTAAGGTTGGATATGCAACACTGTATAGACCAGACTGACTATTGGAACTGACATTCCACAGGCAGCTAAAAGACTACAATTCATTGAAACTGCAACATCTTAATTTAAAAACAAACACATTTTTCATGTCATTCTAGCTTACCTGGACTGTGCACTGGTCTTTTCCCCCAGGACCCTCATGACACTAAGTACAAACACTACACTAGACTACACTATTCGCCCAATGAATAAACCACTAAATCTAAACCTACCCCACTCTATCCTAACCTATTAACCCCTACCTACCTAACACTACCTACCTAACCCCCTATTAAACCCCCCACCCCACTAATTACACAAAATAAAAAAAACTAAGGTACAAAAAATAAAAAAAACTATGTTACCAAAAATAAAAGAATCTAAGGTACAAAAAAAGGACATTACAAAACCCCCCTCAATACAAACATAAAAAAAGAACATCAGAACCCCTCCCCCATTACAAAAAATAATTACTCACTGGAAAGAAAAGGCATACACAAATATACATAACAGTACAGTAATAAAGATATTATAAATATACCCCTAACTACAATACATTTCCACCTATCTAGACATTACCCCCTATCTAGACATTACCCCCTAAATCTAAGCTAAAATAGAATAAATAAAACCACTTACCTTTGCAGATGTCCCTTCAGATTGCACCCCCTAGGAAAAAAAGAAACATCAAATTATTACAGAAGTAAACATTACATATAATAAATAAACTTTATGAATACAGTATTGAACTCACCTTTCCACCATGACCCTGTCCATCTTCTTCTGTTCTCCAGCTCGGCCCCTAGAAAAAAGAGGCATCACATTAGTATAACACATACACAAATACACACAACATAAATAAACAATAAACATTATACATTTAAAACGTACCTGTCCGCGATGTCCCCGTCCTTCCCCTCTCCTGCCCCGACTGGGCTCTTGAAGAATCTGCACTCTAAAAAATAAATAAAAAAGCTAACGGAGCTCTCATGGAGCTCCCCGACGCTAATGAGACATCCAGAGCCTCTTCCGGTAGAAAATTGACAATGGCGCCTTCTGATTGGCTGAAAAGGCTGTCAATCAAATTTTAGCCAATCAGAAGGTGCCAAGGTGTGAGCCAATCAGAATGGGATACACCCCTATATCCCATTCTGATTGGCTGATGGACCTATCAATCTTTTTTAAACCAATCAGAAGGCACTATTGCCTTCAGCCAATCACAATGGGATACACCCCCACGGGGTGATTGGCTAAAGGCATCTGCGCCTTCTGATTGGCTGCAGTCTGATTCTTCAAGGCGCGGATTCTTCAAGCCAGGGCAGAAGAGGAGAAGGCCAGGGACATCGCGGACAGGTATGTTTTACATTTATAATGTTTATTGTTTATTTATGTTGTGTGAATTTGTGAATGTGATGCTTTTTTTTCCCAAGGGCCGAGCCGGAGAACAGAAGAAGATGCACAGGGTGAGTTCAATACTGTATTCATAAAGTTTATTTATTATATGTAATGTTTAATTCTGTAATCATTTTATGTTTTTATTTTTCCTATGGGATGTGATCTGAAGGAACATCTGAAAAAGGTAAGTGGTTTTATTTATTCTATTGTAGATTAGATTTAGGGTGTAATGTATAGATAGGGGCTAATGTCTAGATAGGGGGTGATGTATAGATAGGGGGTAATGTCTAGATAGGGGGTAATGTATACATAGGAGTAATTTATAGATAGGAGGTAATGTCTAGATAGGAGGTAATATCTAGATAGGCGGTAATGTATAGTTGGGGGAAATGTATTGTAGTTAGAGGTATATTTGTAATTTATTTATTACTGTACTTTTATGTTTATTTGTGTATGTCTTTTCTTTCCATGTGTTTCATTATTATTATTATTTTTTTTTGTAGTGAGGGGGTTTGTGATATTCTTTTAATATTTTTTGTACCTTAGGTTTTTTTTTTGTGTGTGTGATTAGTGGGGTAAGGGTTTAATAAGGATTTAGGTAGGTAGTGTTAGGTAGGTAGGGGTTAATAGTTTAGGGTAGGGGGGGTAGTTTAGATTTAGTGGTTTAATGGGGAGAATAGTGTAGTGTTTGTGCTTAGTGTCATGAGGGTCCTGGAGGACCCTCAGGGCACTTATGTGGTTAATAATAGGATTCTCATTGTCCTATACTGGTCTTCATAGACCCCTATGGGACTGGTTGGCTTTAATAGAGGCTTACAGGGGTCTGTATAGACCACCATAAGGGATGGGGTTAGATGGAGGCTCATGGGGATCTGTATAGACCCCCATAAGTGATAGGGTTAAATAGAGCTAGATTAGGTTACATAGGCTAACATGGGGTTATATAGTGCTAGAAGGGGTAAAATAGGCCCAGTAAGAGTTATTAGGTTAAGATAGGTTTAAATAGGCCCAGTTAGGGTTAGATTGGCCAGTAATGGTTATTAGGTCCAGATAGGTGAGAAAGGCCCAGTTATGATTAGATAGGGTTTAGTATGGGTTAATGGGGTATAGTTAGGGTTAAGGAGTTATTGGGGTATAGTTAGGGTTAATAGTGTAGTGTAGTGCTTAGACTTTGTCATGATGGTCCTGAAGGACCCTCATGGCACTTGTAGGGTTAACACAGGGGTTAATAGTGTCTTATAGGGGTCTATATATACCCCTTTTGGACTGAGGGGCTTCATTTTTTTGTATAGAGCCCCATAAGTGACAGGGTTAATTAAGGGCTCATGGGGCTCTGTATAGAGCCCAATAAGGTATAAGGTTAATTGACCCCCATGAGTGACAGGGTTAATTAAGTGCATATGGGGGTCTGTATTGACCCCCTTTAGTGACAGGATTCATTAAGGGCTCATGGGGCTCTTTTTAAAGCCCCATGAGTTTTAAGGTTAATTGAGAGCTTATGGAGGTCTGTATTGAACCCCATGAGTAACAGGGTTAATTAGGGTCTCATGGTGCTCTGTTTAGAGCCCAATGAGTTATAAGGTTAATTAAGGGCATATGGGGGTCTGTATTGACCCCCATGAGTGACAGGGTTAATTAAGGGCTCATGGGGCTCCGTATAGAGCTCCATGAGTGATGGGGTTATTTTAGCTGCCTGGGGGGTACTTAAAGTACCCCCATGGCAGGGTTTAATATTTTTGAGTGCGTGTCCTTTCAGGAACTTTACGGTCATTTAAGGACCCGCGAGGCGTGAAATTTACATTTTTAAATGCAGCAGGGTCACTTTGGGAAGCCTGATGGGGACCCTCCAGCATAGGGAGGGTTAATGTTAGGTGCCCTGGGGGTACTTACAGTACCCCCGTGGCCGGGATTGGCTAATGGTGTGCCTCAGGCCCCTTAAGGACCCGTGGCAGGGAAATTTAGTTTTTTAAATGCATTGGGAGCCTGATCTATGCCGATCGGGAAACCCCTCTGCAAGGGGTTAATGTGGGGGGGGGGGGGGGCTGCGGGGGTCCCTATGGACCCCTGCTGCAATGGGTTAATGTGGGGTCACTTCGGGGGTCCCTATGGCAGGGCTTGTATGTAGAACAGCCGCGGAGGTCCCGTTCAGCAAGTGATGAGGTGTGAAGCCTGTGAGATCATCTCGCAGGCTGTCACTCCTCCTGCGCTGTTGCTCTGTGTTTGACACGGATGGCCCTGCTGCGTAGCTCACACGTTGCTCGCAGCAGGGCTAATTCAATAGAGTCGTAACTTTGGAAGATTTGCAGCACGTAGGGCTTAAGTGCAAACCTCATATCTAAGAGGCTGGAATTTAATATGGCTGTTAATCACAATATAAGTGCATCATTTACATTACAAGGCAACAAAAAGAGCTGAGTAAAGATCAATAGTTATTTAAATACAAAATACCATCAACATCTTCCAAACTTCAAGAAAGAAAACAAAATCATTCTCCAACTTCCCAAAAAATTTAAATCACATTAAATTCTAATATCTAATTTAAAGAAAGAAATGCAACAAAAGCATAACATGATATGTTGTACAAAAATATTGCCTTCTTTTGACAGGCCTGGACAAAAGGAGGAATTTGCATTTCCCCTAGAAGTAACTTGTATATTTGTATATAACTTGTATATTTAAATAGAATCAAAATGTAATTCAAAAATTATTATTAACATGATACTTTTCTGTGATTACGCTAAATGAGAGCATTACACTAGCCCCTTAAAAACTAAAACTTTGATTATTGATTTCATGTGACTTTTATATTTTTCATTTTTGTAACCAGAATTTCACCTAAATGCTTTGAAAAAGAAATTTTTTACCAAATAAAATACTTCCATTTGATGTGAGCAATACATGTGAATTGATTTTTTTAAAATGTATAAAGTTTTAAGAAATTGATAAAAGCTAGATTTGAGATGATTCATGCCCAAGTTTATGTATTTAGTCAGGGACAAGGCGTGGGGAATTTTATAAGAAAATTGAAACTCAAAAGTTTGAAAAGCAATAAGACTTTGATTGGTTGGGAGAAGAAATTGTCTTTATATATATATATAGTTCTTCTCAAATGTTTGCATACACTGGCAGAAGTTGTGAAATGTTGCAATTTATTTTGAAAATATGACTGATCATGCAAAATGACTTTTATTGACGGATAGTGATCATATGAAGCCATTTATTATCACATAGTTGTTTGGCTCCTTTTTAAATCCTAATGATAACAGAAATCACACAAATGGCCCTGATCAAAAGTTTACATACTCTTGAATGTTTGGCCTTGTTACAGACACACAAGGTAACACACAAAGGTTAAAATGGCAATTACAGGTTCATTTCGCACACCTTGCAATTAGTGTCTTTGTATAAATAGTCAATTAGTTTGTTAGCTCTCATGTGGATGCACTGAGCAGGCTAGATACTGAGCCATGGGGAGCAGAAAAGAACTGTCAAAAGACTTGTGTAACAAGGTAATGGAACTTCATAAAGTTGGAAAAGGATATAAACGATATCCAAAGCCTTGAACATGCCAGTTAGTTACTGTTGGATCACTTATTAAGAAGTGGAAAATGTGGAGATCTCTTGATACCAAGCCAAGGTCAGGTAGACCAAGAAAGATTTCAGCCACAACTGCCAGAAGAATTGTTCTGAATACAAAGAAAAACCCTCAGGTAACCTCAGGAGACATACAGGCTGCTCTGCAAAAAGACGATGTGGATGTTTCAAGGAGCACAATACAATGATACTTGAACACAAATGAGCTGCATGGTCGAGTTTGCCAGAAAGAAGCCTTTACTGCGCAAATGCCACAAAAAAAGCCTGACTACAATATGCCCGACAACACCTTGACATGCATCACAGCTTAAGGCACACTGTAATTTGGGGTGACGAGACCAAAATAGAGCTTTATGGTCACAACCATAAGCGCTATGTTTGGAGAGTTTCAACAAGGCCTAAAGTGAAAAGAATACCATCCCCACTGAGAAGCATGGTGGTGGTGGCTTACTGATGTTCGAGGGGGCGGGGGTAACTCTAAAGACACAGGGAATTTTGAGAAAATTGATGGCAAGATGAATGCAGCATGTTATCAGAAAATACTGAAATACTGGCAGACAATTTGCATTCTTCTGCAGGAAGGCTGCGCATGGGACGCTCTTGGACTTTCCAGCATGACAATGACCCTAAGCACAAGGCCAAGTTGACCCTCCAGTGGTTACAGCAGTAAAAGGTGAAGGTTGTGGCGTGGCCATCATAGTCTACTGACCTTAATATCATCAAGCCACTCTGGGGAGATCTCAAACGTGTGATTCCTGCAAGATGACCAAAGACTTTGCATGACCTGGAGGCATTTTTGAATCGGCAGCTATAACGCCTGCAAGAATTATGGGCCTCATAGACAACTATTACAAAAAGACTGCACACTGTCATTGATGCTAAAGGGGACAATACACAGTATTAAGAACTAAGGGTATGCAATCTTTTGAACAGGGTAATTTCCTTTTTTTTCTATGTTGCCATGTTTTGTTTTATGATTGTGCCATCCTGTTATAACCTAGAGTTGGATATGAATCCCATAAGAAATAAAAGAAATGTGTTTTGCCTGCTCACTCATGTTTTCTCTAAAAATGGTACATATATTACCAATTCTCCAAGGGTATGAAAACATTTTAGCACAACTGTATATAGGTTATGGGCATTTTACGTTGACAATCAGACAGGTGAGTAGCATATCAATTTATATACTTCTTCATCTTCTTTCTTAGGAACCTTGTACCTCCTGGGAGGTGGATCTAAGGGACAGCTTGAGTGACCCCCTCAATTTCCAGTCAGTACTGGACCAGTACCGATCCAACCTTACCCGGATCTCCGGGCGCTGTCTGGCTACCTTTCCAAGTGCTGTAAACATGAGTGTTGTGGGAATACTGTGAGTGACACCTGTTGATAATTAGGAAAATGCTAATATAGTTTAATATACAAAGATTAAAGAAGAGAGATAGAAGATATAATGGAAATCTTCAAACATTTTTAAGAGATTTTATTTTATTTTCTGCACCCACACCTAAGGACAGGCCAGAATGGAAATGCCAGGCAAGTCTCTTTTTTGCATCCCTCATTTTGTGTTTTTGCCTATGCAAATCACCTTGGGTCTCCAGTGCAGTGTGTAGGAGAACCCAGACGTGCGTATCTTGCTCATTGTGCCCAGGGTAATCACTAGTTTATCACTTGCAGAGGACAGTTCTAACTCCAATGAACATCTGGGGGTGCTGGTTCTCCTATGCCAAGGAGACTTTGCCTGGCATTTCCATCCTGGACTGCACTTCGGGGTTGTACAGTCTGATGTGCTTCAGAAGATTTATTCCCTGTTATAGCCCATGTGAGCAAGAGACTGCACACTGAGTGGGCACTATCCTACTGGGCACACGTTTAAGTGCTCTCTGTAGCTCTCTCCCTTTCTGGGTTTTATTATAGCACATAGTGGCATATTCATCATATGCAGCAGGTTTTGAGAAGGAGTGTGATACTTCTTTGGCAATGTGCTAAGCTTCTCAAGTTTCCTCCATGGGGCTTATTGGAATTATTTTGTATTTAAAACACTAAAGAAAATAACTTTCACTGCATTCACTAACTGATTTTACTTCTACATATGGCTTGTTCCACTTTAATCCTCAGGGGTGGTATCCATGGATTTTTTCATGATATCCTTAGGAGCTGGATCCATGGATGTTTCCATGATATCCCTCAGGGGCTGGATCCATGGATGTTTTCATGATATCCTTAGGAGCTGGATCCATGGATGTTTTCATGATATCCTTAAGAAGCTGAATCCATGGATGTTTTCACCTGTGCTCAAACAAAATATTTTGAAAACCAGAAAGGACCAACTTGATCTGGATGTTTCACTGTGAGATGTAGTAGACCTAGCCCATGGATTCATTTTATTTACACATGTTCACTTAATAAATTAAATTAAACTGAATAGTTCTCCCAATGTAATATTTTTTTTAAATGTGAAATAAATCTACACTTAATTATTCTCAAATTACATTGAACTGTATTCTCAGGATATATTATGGATGATAATCTAAGAACCTTTCACTTATCCCCACAGAATATTATAAACCATTCCTTATTAGCATTAATATCTGTGATTAATCCAAGGTCAGTGGAAGCTCATAATGATAAAATAATAGTGCCTGCAGTATTTGCCATGACAACCTGTGTGGGCACAGGGGAGGTTAAGCATTTATTATATTAGAAAGTAAAAAATAAGATTAAATGTAAAGATCTTAAAACACCACTGTAATCCATATTTAAAGGATATCTTTATATATATATATATATATATATATATATATATATATATATATATATATATATAGAAGAAAATGGTATGATCTGTATCTTATTATACCCTTGGTGCTTGACACCACTATTATCTAAACAATATAAATAACTTTAATGGGATATTTTAATCCGGAAATAGCGCCGCTTAAAAGTTATAAATATTGGTGCACAATATAGAATAAATAAATACTATATGATATAAGAATGAGGATAGATCAGTATCATCACCAATATAGAGATCTGGTCATGAGAGGTACCCTAAATAAAGGGTTAACGTATTCAAAAATAATAGATGAATGAAGTATTAAATCCTCATATATCAGAATAAATTGATATACCTGAAAAAGTCAGGATATACTGAAAATCATCGGATTATTCTATATAGAAAGAGCTATAAAGAAAAAACTAATGTTAAAAACAAAATATAGAGTAAAATAGGGATCATAAATAAACTGGAGGTATCAATACATATGTAAATATCAATATCAAAGATATATATTATTTTTATTATTATTAACTTTTATTTATAACGATATATATATATATATATATATATATATATATATAAAAATGTTTTTATCTATATATATGAGAGGTGCCATCTTGAAAAGCCATAAATTAAATGATTGTTGTGGTATGTGTATTTATATATAGTTGTGGTAAACTACCTCCCTAAAAATCTACTGCACAAGCTAGGAAACGGCCTAGCTTGTGTATAATCCATCATGAGCTTTGCTTAAAGCTGTCTAATACAGCAGGCATATGCTTAAAGCAAGTCATGTTTAAAATGATAATTGATTACAAGAGCCAAGGCTTTGTGGGCACATTTGCATATGCCTGCCCAGGTTACCAGAATGCAATGGAATAACTTTATTTCTGGGAATTATGAGCAGGAAATAAGTCTTTTAACTTTTTTTTAGACATTCAAATGGGATAGAAATGCAATTATTGTACTGCACTCTGGGAAACTGAGTAGGAACATGCAAGTGAGTCATAATACATTTTCACTCTTAAATCCAAATATATATATTATTACATAAATTAAATAATATTCCAAATAATTTAATATGAATTAATACATTTTATTAATTCTCAATGTCCAGCTCCTGTTGATGGGGCATGACACTGGTCCTTTAATGGGCAGATTATTTCATATATATATATATTATATTTTCCCTGTATTTGGAGCTGTTTCTATGCCCTCATTGAGTTTGTAACCCGGACAAAGTCTCCACTAAGTGACAGCGACAATGTCTGTGATTTGGTAGAACCTTACTGGGAATCCAGCATGCGCTACCTGTCACCTGCACACAACGAGTGTCTCCATCTGTATGTGCCCCAGGCTGTGGAATTAAGAGCGCTGGGACTGAGCAGTCTATGAATAGCTCTGCGCTCTGTGTCACAGAACTAAACTCTGGTTATGTTGTGCTCAGGGCAAGGGAGCTGAGCCAGGCCTACGGTGAGCTGAGTGCAGGGACGCGGAGCGCGGTCTATGATTGGATCCGGAACGTACATATGGAAAAAACAGCGTCCAACAAAGGGTCAAATGGTTAGTATGAAGGTTCTGCGAATCTGTGGTTACAAATATGCCATTCTTCATTTATAGTGCCTCTGACATGTCTTATTTATAGTACTTTTTTTAAAGAACTGACTGAAAATCCATTTTTCAGTTTTGCTTTAATGATGGCAGACATTTTATCTTTGTTCATAAAACAATAAGAAACCTAGTAAGAATGAGAGGAACCGTGGATTTAGTTAAGATATTTCAATCCTTCCTGTTGGAAAGTGCTTTTGACTTAACAGTATAAATATAGGCAAGCATAAGCCCCTAAAAGACAACCCTACCCCTCAAGCTACAGACAGGTTAGCAGTGTAAGATGTAGTGTCCCATGACCAAGTAGCATCTTCCAAATATATGATATTCTCTAAAAGAAGTATTAATGATCATTACATACCTGCAAATGCTTTATACAGTACTTCACAAACATATGATATTTTCCCCAGACAGCAGTGGTCCTTTTATACATTAATAAAGATTTTGTTTGCATGAAAATGAGTATGCTCCGTAAATGTAAGATATCTAAGTAATTTTAGGTGCATTTATTCAGACTGTCATTAGAGTACCACTGTGCTCATATATTTACAGTATACTGTTTTAAAGAACTGCTCTTGAAAACAGGCAAAATATTAATAGTGTAAAAAAATAATAATATAGTTGGTTATCATCTTATATATGCAATTCTGCTGTATAATCTAAAATATACCAAAAGAATAGAATAAAGAATAATTGCAAATACGGTTATCAGTAATAATAATAATAATAATAATAATAATTAAAAAAATATATAATAATAATTACAAAGAAAATACAGAAAAAATGACCAGAGTTGTCCTGTAATAAACAAGTTATTATGATATGGATTTGGGACCAAAGTACACGAAATATTTATATTTATATTTTAAACAAAACATCTCACAGCCAATTGAAATGCCTCAAAAACAGTAACATATTTCCATTTGTCAGTAAAGATCAAACACTTACAATTATTATTCCAGTGTAACATTGTTTCAGACCTACCCTGCTCTTTGTAAACACGATTGTTACAATTAAACTTTTAGTAGCCGACTCTTTAACTCGGTGAAATAAACATAATAATATGTGCTGTCTATTTATTCCTTGTCCTTGGGTACCACACAGTATCATTAGTATGAATTTTCTGCCGAAGCCTCTTTATAAATTGAATAAAAATGTAAAATGCGGCACTGGCTTCATTAACAATATATGTGACTGTATAATAATGTGTCATTTTTGTGAGAAGTGTTTGCAGACCTGACAGAGAATATTGAAGTTATTGCGCTAACACTGGATCTCACCCTCACAGGAAAAGATACGACATGGATTTCAGTTGAAGCACTAAAGATGCTGGACCGGTTCTTGCTACAGGCACCACTGACAACACTAGAATGGGTTCTGGGCAACAGTCAGAAAAGTGTAAGTGCAAAATCAATTGTAAAATACGCACATTAGAAAACAAGTGTGTATTCAGAGACCAGTTTGATTAATGATCTCAGCAAACATTGGTCCGGTCCATTATTTTTTTTTATGTGTAAGGTAAGAAGCATTCCCTACCTGGTCGGCTACACGTCTTTTTTTATGTCCTGATTCCACACACACACACATATACATACATACATACATACATAAATACATACATACATACATACATGGACCAATATATTGTTTTAGACATTCAAATGTATACACAGATGTGCTATTTATTTACTGTACTACTATACGGTGGAGGGCTTCTATCGCTCTTTTGCCCGCCATATATTAAATGATTGTTGTGGTGAACTACCTACTCATAAGGTCCACATAACAGGCTGAGATCCCGCTCCATGCTGATGATAGCCAGTAAGCTTAAAACAGCTGTATGTGTAAAGGATTATCAGCTTGTGTATAATCCAACCTTGGCTTTGCATTAAAGCTGTGTAATACAGCAGGCATACGATTAAAGGAAGCCATGTTTGAAAGTGGCTATTGATAGAAGAGCGAGGCATTTGTGGGCACATTTGCATGTCCCAGATCAGCTTCCCAGAATGCAGTGTAAATTTTTTGGAATTCTGAGCTGGAAACAAGCAGGATTTCAGTCGTTCATGACGTAATGTGTTACCAATAGTTTTCTTGGTGACTATGGGCCCAGCTGCCTTGAGATCATTAACAAGATCCTCCCGTGTAGTTCTGGGCTGATTCCTCACTGTTCACATGATCATTGAAACTCCACAAGGTGAGATCTGGCACGGAGCATCAGACAGAGGGAGACTGGCAGTTATTTTGTGTTTCTTCCATTTGCAAATAATCATACCAACTGTTGTCACCTTCTCACCAATCTGCTTGGCGATGGTCTTTTAGCCAATTCCAGCCTTGTGTAGGCCTACAATCCTATCCCTGACATCCTTGGACAGCTCTTTGGGCTTGGCCATGGTGGAGAGTTTGGAATCTGATTGATTGCTTCTGATGACAGGTGTCTTTTATACAGGTAACGAGCTAAGATTAGGAGCACTCCCTTTAAGAAAATGCTCCTAATCTCAGCAATCTTTAAGTCTGACAACAGATTTTCTATTGGATTGAGGTCTGGGCTGTGGCTAGGCCATTCCAACACATTTACATGTTTCCCCTTAAACCACTCAAATGTTGTTTTAGCAGTGTGTTTGGGGTCATTGTCCTGCTGGAAGGTGAACCTCCGTCCTAGCCTCAAATCCCGCACAGAGCGGTACAGGTCTTTGCTTAAGAATATTCCTGTGTTTAGCACCATCCATCTTTCCCTCAACTCTGACCAGTTTCCCAGTCCCGGCTGCTGAAAAATGGATGGTGTTCTTTGGGTGATGTGATGTGTTGGGTTTGCGCCAGACATAGCGTTTTCTTTAAAGGCCAAAAAGTTCAATTTTAGTCTCATCAGACCAGAGCACCTTTCTCCATACATTTTGGAAGTCTCCTACATGCTTTTTCACAAACTCAAAATGGGCCATTTTTTTTTCTGAAAGTAATGGCTTTCTTCTGGCCACTCTGCCATAAAACCCACAAAACCCTTACTGTCGTCCTATGCTTAGGTGTTGCAGCCTCTGGGGCCTTTCAAAAAATTTGTGTTTATGTAATGACAGATCATGTGAAACTTAGTTTGCACACAGGTGGATATCATTTCACTAATTATGTGACTTCTGAAGGTAATTGGTTGCACCAGAGCTTTTTATGGGCTTCATAATAAAGGGGGTGAATACATATGCACATGCCAATTTTCTGTTTTCTATTTCTAAACAATAGTTTATTGTATATATTTTTCTCATTTCACTTCACCAACTTAGACTATTGTGTTCTTATCCATCACGTAAGATTCAGATTAACAAAACATTGAATCTAAGGCTATAATGTAACAAAATAGGTAAAAAGTCAAGGGGGGTGAATACTTTTGCAATAATAATACATATACCATATTTTTCCATGTATCAGACCATACTTTTTCTTTAAATTGTAAACGCAAAAATTAGGGGTCGTCTTATACACGCATGTAACCAGTTGAGAGACTGCACTTGCGGTAGTGCTTGCTGTAGTGGAACTTCTGGTTCCTTGTCTCCATGAACAGTCTTTCCCCAATCACTAGCCTGTTAACTCTGTCAACTGACATTTATTGACGTCATTAACGACATGCAACTCCTAGGCGGGGGTAGAGTTGTTGTGTTATTGCTCTGGATGAACGGAACAGTCGGTGTGTCAATCCTAACATTAATATTTTGAGCACTGACACTCAATGTGTGTGTTCAATATGTCTGAAAATAAAAAACAATGGCCATATTCTTCAAAATTCAAGTTACAAGTCATAAATACGCAAATGAATATGGAAATAAAGCTTCAGAGAGACAGTTTGAACCTCCTCCCACTTAGTGTATGATCAGACAATGGAGAAACAGGAAGAACAACTACTCAAGATGCACAGGTTCTTCTTAACTATACACTATAGACTATTGTGGCCAAAAAGAGTCCCTGTGGGTTTTAAAATCCGCCTGCCCATTGAAGTCTATGGTGGTTCGCCGGTTCGCGAACATTTGCGCCGGTTCACGTTCGCGGTTCGCGAACCGAAAATTTTATGTTCGCGACATCACTATAGCTAACCAGTTATTAATTTACTTATTTTTTTATTTTCTCTTCCTTCTATTTTTATTTTCTCTTCCTTCGATTTAGATCTCAATTATATTTATTTGGAAAACACTGAAGTAACTTTCACAACGTAAATAAAGTAGCATTCTAAGGAGCTTTTTTTACATAGATCTGAGCTCTGAAACTACATTTTTGCACTTTTAATTGAATAACTTACTATCGGAAAATACGTTTTTTATACAATTTAAATAATACACTTTTAAGGGAAAACCATGAATAAAAAAAGTTGGGAAAAAAAGGGCGAAAAACATAGACAAACATGCACTGAAACTAGTAATGTTAGGTTACACACAGCTGAGATACAAATATTACTGGAGTATATATATATATATATATATATATATATATATATATACTATATATATTTTTTTTATTTTTTTTTAATTTTATTATTTATTTATTTTATTTTGCGGGGCTACTAAATGTAGTTTGGTCTAGCTTAAGCCAAACCAATAGATTTACCTACAACTGTCTATTAGACAGTACAGTATGTTTGGGTTATGGATGTATTTGTGTATTACTGGGAGGTTTTTTTTTTTTCAAGGAGAGGGAGCTTCCCTGATGGGTTCCATTGGTTTGATTGTTAGATGGGAATAACAATAGTATCACAAAATGTTCAAGGGCGGAATTCCCCTTTTAAAAGACAGGTTATATTGGACCACTTCCAAAAGGCACAGGCAGATATTGCCAATGTGTCCAGGAAACACATTGGCAAGTAGACAAAGTTCCTTTAATTAGTGATAAGTTTTATACTACTAAAATTAACTCAGCTTATAAAAGCTGATATTAATAGCCTTCTGCAAAGATAATCGTAAATCTTGTGTAGTCGCCACGTTAGGTGCTGAAAAAGCCTTTGATAGGTTAAATTGGGACTATATGGAATAAGTATTCTTAAAATTCAGTTTTGAGGACTTTGGATTGAAATTTATTAGAGCCCTTTCTTCTCAACCCACTGCCCTTATATCCGGATTTGTTCTAAAAACGCACCATTTTTCCATCACCAATGGAACCAGTCAGAGACCCCCTTTGTCACCTCTGATATTCGCCCTCATGATGGAACCCCTAGCAGAAGCCATCAGAGAAAATACAAATGTCCATGGATTTAGAATAGGTGAACAAGATGTGAAATTATCTATTGTTGATCATGTGGAATCTTTAATTCAGATTCAAGATTTAATGAATAATTTTGGACATATTTCCTATTATAGTAAATTGGTTAAAAACAGAACCATTAACCATAAATCTAGATAAAGAAGATATCAAATCTTGAAATAACATCTGGGAAGTTACTTGGGATGCAAATAGAATTTCCTATCTGGGAATAGAGTTTTCTCAGAAATTGGAGGAAATCACTAGAATAACTTTCACTACATCTCAGCCATAAAGTCTCAGCCATAAAGATGTCTATTTTGCCCCAAATAAACTACTTATTTAGATGTTTGCCATTAGTGGTACCCAATTCTATAATTAAGAAATATCAAGCTTTAATTGACTCATTCATTTATAATGGGAAAAAAAAAACAGAATTAAATTAACGACTGTTAGGAAGAGTTTCATGAAAGTTGATATTGCTTTCCATTGTATTGAAGATTATTACATAGCCGTAATGTTATCACATTTTATAGCCTGGTCCGCAAAAACGACACAAAATAGTTAGTTAAATATAGAACAGATATTGGCCGATAATTTCTCAATAGCTGATTGGCTTTGGTATGATAATTTATCTTGTAGAGTAAATACAAATCTGTCTATAGTAATTAAAATGGGTTTTGAATTTTGGTTCAAATGGAATAAGAAATTGAATCTGTCTGTATTTCCTTGGTTAAGTAATGGTCTCAATCTCCCCTCCCTTCGTGAGTGGAACAACTGGAAATATATTATAGATATATTTAATAAAGGCAAATTCAAGCCTTTCTCTAAACTACGATTAGATTTCAACTTGCCAATAACTACCGTATTGGTCCGAATATAAGCCGCACCTTTTTTCTGATTTTTGCGCTTGCGAGTTAGGGGGGGCGGCTTATATTCGCGACCGTCAAAAAATCATTGCCAATTTGCGAACTTTGCTTGTAACGCGTGCGACTTTTGTGCTTTAGACTGCGGTATTGAATAGCGATTTACGGTTTTTGTGATTCTAACATCCTGTAAAGCCTGTAACCTGCAAAAAAAAAAGCTACAGTGCTAATTAGAAAGCCTGTTTCTTGCAATGGCTGATCACTTTGAGAGTCTTTTTCTCTCCAATTTTACAGGTGCGGCCTATATTTGAGTACTATCTTTTTTCTATTTTTTCCCCTTGCACTTTACGGGTGCGGCTTATATGCGGGTGCGGCTTTTATTCGGACCAATAAGGTAAATGGCTAGAATATGAAGGAGTTAACAATACTATCATGAAGTCTAGATATATAATTACTACTAACAGAGATGTAACTAAGTTTGAAAAATTTGCATTATTTAACAATTGTAAACACATACAGCCTTATTAAATTTCGATTCAGTAAATTTAAAAGGGCTCTATTTAAGCACACAGCATATTTTTTTTACAGAAGTTTTTAGTTAATGAACTTCTATCCAAAAGCAAGGTCTTCACTAACTAAACACTTCTGTAAAAAAATATGCTATGTGCTTAAATAGAGCCCTTTTAAATTTACCGAATCACAATTTAAGAAGGCTGATAATTTCAAAATGTTATGAGATTTTGAAAAAATACAACATGTTAGAGAATACTCCTGGGGCCGTAAAATGGCCGCAAAGCTGCGATTCCTTGTGGCCATCTTACGGCCCCGTGTAGAGCTACTGCTACCCTGCTATTCAAATGGACGGCGCCGCAAGGATATACCCCTTACGGCCGGACGCACATCATGCAAACGGCCACAAGCGTTTTTCCCGCGCCCGTAAATCTTGTTTTCCGGCCGCAAAGTCAGAAAACTGTAAATGCAAATATAAATTCAAGATGGCACTGTAAAGCTCTGTAAATGCTAGGCATCATAATGGGGGACATGAGGATTAATAGCAACACCCTCTCAAGCTCGCACATCGCCCAAATCCGAAATATCATTTACGGTTTATTTTCCGTCCCGTAGTCCCGAGGGCTCGTCCTTGTTAAAACCCGTACGGGTTCGGAGGTTGAGGGCCGCAAACTCAAAGCATTGTAGAAGCCAATATATATTCAATCCAGCACTGCAAAGCACTGTAAATGATGGGGAACATAATGGGGGCATAAGGATTAATAGCAAAACATTCCCAAGCTTGCACATCGCCAAATTGTACTTTGATTTTAAAATCCGTCCATGTCCCACGGACTTCAATGATCAAGCCCGTAGCTCGTTTATTCAAGCCCGTAGCTCCTTATTCAAACCCGTGCGGTCTTGCATGATAGATAAAACACGAAGATTGAACATGAAGTTAAATATCTTTATTTGCGGATTTGAGAGTAGGGGAATGTTGAGCTATTAATTCTAAAACCAAACATCACTTTCACTTTTAATAAAAGTACAGGATGGCTTTTCTATGCTACGACTTGTAAGTAAGCCCTTTACGACCCGTGGGTCTATTTTACCCATTTACAGACTTGACGGAGGCTAATCCCACATTCTTTGCGGGTCTGAGGTGCTCCAAGCCCTCGGGACTTTGTCCACGAACATTTTACATGAATTAAAATAAAAATGATTTTCAGATTTGAGTGTAGGGGAATGTTGTGCTATGAATGCTCCAACACCTCCAATCACTTTATCGTCTCATCAAAGTGCAGGATTGCTTTATTATGTGCTTAATTGGTGCTAGCGGGACCTTTTTGGTGCAAGTAAGCTGCGGCTTGGTTTTAGCTAAGTACTGCCTTGACGAGAGGGTTTACGTAGCATTTGAATAGCAACCGTGGCTTTCTTGCGGCCGAAACTCTTGCGGCCGTGTAAGATCAAAGGCTTTCCTGCTGCACGTGCGGCCGCAAGGGATAACAGGGCGCCGGCCGCAAGCCTGCCGGAGCCCTCGGCCACAAGGGAATAGAATAGGCAAATAGCCTGCGGCCGGTCCTTGCGGCCCCGCATCTCCTACGGACGATAATAGAATGAGGCCCCTGGTATGCAGGAATAGGAGAAAGAATGCAATAGCCCATTTCATTAGAAAGTTGGTCTAGGGCATTTACGCTTTCACAGAAAGTTATTAAAAATCAATCATGTAGAGAGATATACTTTAAAGTGGCACAGAGGTGATAATTCGCCCCACTTAAATTAGCCTTAATTAATAAAAATGTAAACCTAGAACTATGCTGGAGACTCTGCGATCAACAAGGGTCTCATAAACACATTTGGTTTGATTGTGAACCCATTAGGAAGCTGTGGAACAACATTTTTGATTATGTCTCTAGAGTTTGTGGTAGTGCTATTGCTCCTTCAGGTGAAATGGCTATACTCCATATTATGGAGGATAGACTTAGCCTTGAAGAAAAGCCTTTTTTATTCAGGTAGTTTCAGTGGTTAAATAGCTGTTGGTTAAACTCTGAAAATCGGATCTAGTTCCATCATTGAACGAAGTAATAACAGTTCTAGATTTAAAAGTTGGACGATTTGGGATGAATATCACCACTCACTGATTTAAATGATTATCCTTACCCAGTCTTTGTATGTATGTATGCCAAATTTGTTTATGTATACTGTATAATCTTTTTTTCTGCTGTATTTGTTTTTCTTTGTAATTTGTATAAGCTAAAAAAAAAAAAAAAGAACATGTATAGGTTCTTTGAACGTTTAAAAAATATGTTCGATTTCATGTTACTGTACTAAATACACAGGTACTTGAACATTTAAAAAAGTGTCTTCTGTTTCATGTTTAAAATATTGATTTCTTAATTTTGGGTTTGAAAAAGTGTGGGTCGTCTTATACACGGAAAAATACGGTATATATATATATATATATATATATATATATATATATATACAGATATATATATAGAGAGAGAGACAGAGAAAGAGAGAGAGACCAGTTTGATCAATGACCTCAGCAAACAATGGTGCAGTCCATACATTTCCAGTGTAGGCTGGAAACCTCCTCCAACCTTTTCCACTACACATTTTAAAAGTAAACCTTTAAAGGACAAGTGTATGTAGAGGATTAATTACGTCATATTTAGATATAGGTATTAATAATGGGCAGATTAGATGGGCCTTTTGGTTCTTAGCTGTAATTAAATCCATGTTTTTTTCTCTCTGACCAAGTGTAAGCGAGGTTTGCTCACATACTAAAAACCATCACAACCTTCAGCTGTATCCACTACTAATCTAACAATCAATGTGTTTACACTACAATAAAGAGCCTGGCACTGTGGCTGCTGCCGTCTGTAATAGAGCAGAATAATAATAATAATGATAATATATGCACGGCAAGGTGCTGCTTATTGAACTCTCTGTAGCACTTATCTAACGATTTTTATACATAATTTCATTTTCATTTCTGCTCTCTCACTGAGAGACCGACAAGTCCTTTTATTAGAAAATACAATGGATTTCTTACACAAACATGCCAAAGGGCTGAGTCTTGCAGATGTCTTGTACAATATGTTAGCAAATTCATTTTGGAAACATTGAAACATAACGACAGTTATCTGGGTCTACAGCTATATTTGAATACTGTGAAAACGACACAGTTCTTTTTGCTGTTAGTACAAATGCACAATGTAAAATGATTCTGCCCCTTTAAATGTCCACATTATTGAGAATTATGGGTCATACAAGACACTGCATGTGAGTATTCAGAGACCAGTTTGATTAATGACCTCAGCAAACATTGGTCCAGCCCATGCATTATTTCATTCTAGGATGAGAAGCTCCTCCTACATTGTCTGCTACACATTTTAAAAGTAAGCCCTTAAAGAACCAGTGCATCTTCATATTACCAATATAAACAATGTAGAGCTATACCTGGTAAAGGCAAAACGTTTTTATATAGTGTCAAAATAGAGCCTTTAAATGATTGCCTGCTATATTTAATTATGTTTATTATAGACTAATTATATTATAGACTAATTTAAATATAATTAGGACACTTTCTGCTAAGGAACCAGCAAAGTCAGAGTAAATTCAGTGCAAAATAATCATTTAATCTATTAAAAATTGTATTTATTGTAAATATGGGACTGAACTGGTGAGCTTCTATAAAACAATGTGCTTTTTATTTCACTATACAAATTACTTGTTTGCAGAGGCCTGCAATTAACGAGGCCCATAACGTAGAGGGGGGAGAGGCTTGCAATGAGTGCCGAAGGCCTGAAAGTTATGAGTTTGCTGAGGCCTGCAAAGAATAAGGCCTGTAATGTAGAGGGGGGGAAGGCCCGCAATGAGCACCGAAGGAGCTCATCGCGCAGCCCGAAATTTAGAAAAGGGGAGAGAATCAAATGAACAGAGAAAGCCTGAAAGTTAGGGGTTTGCCGAAGGCCTGCAATAAGCGAGGCCCGTAACATAGATGGGAGAAGCTGCAATGAGCATCAAAGGCCGAAATTTAGAGGGGGGGGGGACTCGCAATGGGCGCCGAAGGCTCAAAAGTTACGAGTTTGCCGAGGCCTACAATGAGCGATGCCCATAATGTAAAGGGTGGGGGAGAGCCTCGCATTGTGTAGCAAACAACATTGCCAGGCTTCAAAAAAATGTTGCCGTAATATTTGACGGGCAAGTCGCTAGTAATAATAATAATAATATTTATAACAATAATAATAATAATAATAAATATGTTTTACAAAATATTTTCTAAAAATAACAAATAACATAATATATTATAAAATAATAATATAATAATAATAAATATATATTTTACAAATTGTTTTGTAAAAATAAAAAATAATATATAATATATTATAAAATAAAATACTATGATTATAATAATAATAATAATAGTAATAATAATAATGTAAAATATTTATCACAAAATCAGATATTTACAGAGTAATGTCTGCCATATGGTGGATGAAGGTCGATATTAACGATATTTGATTAGTGTTGTTGACACACCAGATGTGCCAAACACATGTGCACACCTGGGCAAGGGACAATATCACCCAAAGTCACACAGCTTTCTACTGTCAGATTATTATTAGGATTTATGAAAAGGTACACTGTAGATTTATATAAGAAAAAAAACTGAATCTCCTATAATACACTTAACTTAGTCTGGCATCTATTTAATACTAGCGACTTGCCCGTCAAAAAATTACGGCAATGAGATGTGTATGTTTGTTTAGTTATTAATATACATATTTGACACTTGTAAGGTTTTAATTATGATGAAATAAGTACTATTGTGATATGAAACATGTTTATTTTTGTAACATTTTCTTTTGTTGAAGAGTAATTGTTAAAGCGTTTTGTAGTAAAAGTGTTAACATTTGAATGTAAGAACAGTTGAACTTTAAATTAATCAGTATTGTAAACTTGAGGTAATGTTTTTTTTAACATGCAAGTTCTCTCTGAACAATCTGAACAATTGTTAACTTAAATATACATTTAATCTAGAGGAAGGCAAACAGTAACAACTGTTACGTAGGCAATTCTATCAAAGAAGGGAAAACATTAATTCCTTCCTGACTCCATTAACTGGCGATCGGATTACTCCCTGGATTAATGTTTAACATAAAATACAACATTTACATTGTGCCTGAAAACATGCTTGCGTTCTTAACATGAACTTTGTAATATGTCTAAGTAAGGAACTTGAAAGTAGACATTTTGAAACTTGAACTTTCTTGAAACCAATTTTTTTAAACTTGTAACATTAGAAACAGTAACATAGTTAATTAACATTTGAAGAGAATTTGTCAAAATAATGCAGTGCAAGGATATGGTGAGGCTAATGATGCATAAACAGTACTTCCATGAATTATGACTGAATTTTTTATTGATTTGTAGTTTTCAATGGTTGAGCTTTGTTTGTTGCTGTAGTAATTATTTGAAATGGCACATAGAGTTTCGTCTGTGTAAAAGTGGTTCTTTAAAAAGAGAACGCGAGAAATTAAACTTGTTGCACGATGTGTAAGTACTGTTCTCTATGTGTTTGACAAATTAATGTAGTTTAATAGGAAAATATTGTTTTTGTAAATGTAATTTCTGTTGCGTAATAATGACCTTTTGAAGGAAACGGACATTTATGTGTAGTTTTTGTAAAAATGTGGTGGTTATATTGTGGTTTTTTATCTTTTTGCATTTGCTTTGAAATTGGTTTTGCATGGCTTTTTTTTGTTCAATGGAAAGTTATGAGTACTTCATAGTAGACAATGTTTTTAGTAAATATGCGTCCATCTTCTAATAAATCACCTTGACTTTCATTCTTTTTAATGTAAACTTTAATAGCCTGTGGATTTTTGCACCGTGATAAGGCAACGTACAATTGGCCATGTGCTAATACCGGTTGTTCTAATAAAATACCCACAGATTTGAAAGTTTGTCCTTGTGATTTATTTCTGGTCATGGCAAATGCCATAATGATGGGAAATTGTCTTCTTTGAAGTATAAAAGGGAGACTACTTTCACTTGGTGCTAAATTTATTCTTGGTATGAAAACTCTCTCTCCTTTATGGGTACCAGTTAAAATTTCAGCAACTATGAATTGGTCCTTTAATTGTTGAACATAATTTTTCACTGTACAGTGTACTATAAATAATACAGTTCACTAAGATTGATCACAAATAGTATTATTTAATCACTTTAAGATTGCACAAGGATGGCGTAGATACAAGATTTGGTTTTTATATACAACTCACATAGCCAGAAGGTTATATAAATATAGCACTAGTAGTTATATAACTACATTTCACAGTATATTAACACAATGTATATCTCACATTATTTAGAAAATTTATTGAATGGATAAAAGTAGAATTACATGCAAGGTATATCTCTGTACAATAAGGCAATAAGGGAATAATTATCCTAAAGTACTCTTAAAAACTCAAAGAGACATGTACCAATCTCATTATAATATGATTAAAATGTAGATAGAATCCGAAATGTTCCTGTCATGATTTTGTAATAACAATTAAAAACATCCCTTTAGAGTAAAGCAATGGTGAATATGAGATCTATTCCCTACATAAAAGTAAATGATGATCTATTTCTTATCATTAATATATACCAATTAAAATATGCGGAGCCATGATGATATCGTGATTTACATGTAAGATATAATGTTGTTACAGTTTAGATTGTAGCATGAGAACACATGCAGACTAATAACAATACTAAATATATGAACTTCAGAAACTTATATCGAGGGCCCCTATCAGGGACACTCAATATAAATGTGACAAAAAGAATCAGGAAGTGACTTTAGATATAACTTGCTAGACTTGTCAGACCAACTTATACATGTTACCCCTTCACTTGCATAAAAAGGTAAAGGGTAACCATGACTACCGATCTGTCTATAAATAGGAGGCACCGTGGAGAACATCGCCTTCCCCCTTTGAGAAAGTCACACCCATGTGACGAAACGTACGTCAGGGTAGCGTCTGACGTCAGACGCCAATTTTGTAAATAAGCAAGCGCTTCCAGTATAGCTGAATGCAGCTCCGTGATTATTGAGTCCTCACCAGAGATATATGTTGTGCTTTAGCTCTGGCACACGGGAGAGCCCGATGCCGAGTCCTAACCATTAGCAAAGATCAACCTAACAAGAAACTCTGCAAAAGGGATAGAAATACTAATGCTATTTGGGATATAAGGACTGAGCCAATACAGAAAGCCTATACACGGAGATAAACCTAATGGAGATAATACTGACCTACTAGTATAGTGCTAGGAACACTGTTAAACCTTATATATATGCTACAATTGTACTCTAAATACACAGGAGAGCTATAAAAATGACATCTTAACTCATGGTGATATACTGAATACATCTTAACCCATGGTGATACACTGTACAAATATATAAAATATATATATATCACTAAGTGGTATATTTAGTCCAAGTGGCAAATATAAAAAGACAAAAAGATACCACCAAAAGAAGATATATATATATATATACCCTTGGGTAATGAGCTGTATATCTCACACTAAAATCAAGAGGGGATATCCCTGATATATAGACCTGTGAATGAGATTAGATATCAATATTGTAGTATATTATATAGATATATAATAGGGTATGATAAAGCACTACACACATTGATGTATGGACTGGTTACCTATAGGACTCTCAATTCCGGCTATATATATTTAATATAATCTCTTTGAGATATAATTATATATAAAAGGAAGGAAGCCAAGCTAAAGACTTATATTAAGCACCTATAAAGACAAAACATGAGAGATTATAATACTGTATTCATCTCTCAGCAATTGTTCTAGTGTGCACAATAAGGGAGTCAATATTAAATGTTTTTAAGGAATTATTCCTCATTCCCTTGATTTTTAAAGAAGTTTTTAACCGCCGTTGTCTCCAATAATATAAATAAAGATTTATTGTTTTGTATTTCTCTAGTCCTTTATTAAATACATTTGAATTGGTGTTATGCACCGAGAGAAATAATTATTATTATTATTTCCCAACATTATTGCATACTTTAATTGTTGAACAATTAATCTTGTGCCATTGCATAGGCCTTTTTTGGGGTTCATATTTCGCAGTAACATGACAATTGCACCTTTCTTTAGCTGCAAAATATGTGGTGGCATTCCAGAAGGAGTTAATGTGTTTATGAATTCAGTGGAAAAGTTTGCCTGACTTTCTTTGTCATCAGCAAGTACAGAATCAGCACTGTGATAATTTCTTTGGGGTTTAATTTTTTTAAAGATTTGATTATTCAGGAATAATGCAACCTTATTTTTACAGGTTAGGATTAGAGATGTCACGAACAGTTCGCCCGCGGACTATTCGCGGCGATTTTGGCATGTTCGCGTTCGCAGCGGATGGCGAAACATGAGCTTTTCGATTCGCCCCTATACTTTATCATTGAGGAAACTTTGACCCTGCACCTCACAGTAAGCAGACACATTCCAGCCAATCAGCAGCATACACTCCCTCCCAGAGCCTTCCGTCTGAAGGACAGGCTAATATTCTGCTCTGTTTCAGTTGGTGTACCATACATTGAAAAAAAAACAACCTTTTTTCCTTTAATCTAATTTCAGTTGCCTGCCTGTGTCAGGCTCAAAGCTTATATTGTGCTCAGTGAAATAAAACACTTTTTCTACTGTAATAGATTGAATAGCAATTGCCTGCCTACAGGCGTGTGTCTGAAGCCTTTTGCATCTACTCTGCCAACTTTTGCTAGTGCACAGTGATACGTCATATCTGGTGCAACCGTAGTGTACAGTGACATAAAACAACACTTTTTTGACTGTAATAGATTGAATAGCAATTGCCTGCCTACAGGCGTGTGTGTGAAGCCGATTGCATCTACTCTGCCAACTTTTGCCAGTGGACAGTGATACTTCATATCTGGTGTACCGTAGTGTACAGTGACATAAAACAACACTTTTTTGACTGTAATTGATTGAATATCAGTTGCCTGCCTACAGGCATGTGTGTGAGGCCTACAGCGCCTACTCTGCCAACGTTTGCCAGTGCACAGTGACACTCATATCTGGTGGCACCTTAGATTGCACACGCAGTGCCCCAAATTTGAAGTAGGAGGTCCGACCAAGCATCTTTTTTCCATCTCCCTGTTCCAAAAATCAATGCCATATACACGTCCCCTAAAAGTGAACGTAACAGGGATTAAACCGATAGGAATAGTACTACTTAACAGTACACACCTTATAATAACGTAGACAGAGGCAACGCAGAGAGAGGAGTCTGAAGAAGAGGAGTCAGAAGAGGAAGGTGGCTTTGAGGAGGTGGAAGACCAAACACAGCAGGCGTCCCAGGGGGCTTGTTGTCAACTTTCGGGGACCCTTGGTGGCTGGGTGGAGGAAGAGACCTTCAATGACATCAGTGAGGACAAGGTACCGGACATGGCTAGCTTGGTATCCAACCTTGTGCAAATGGGGGGTTTGCTGTTGTGCAAAGGGACTGTTTGCGGTTGTTTGCGGTGCATTAAATGGGGAGAGTGGTCTGTTACTGTGAAGCGGGTGTAACCCTTACACTACCTGATCGATACAACATCATACCTGATGTTTTAAAGCATGTTATTCCAAACAATTTAGGAATGTTAGGTGATTTATGCCCTTTATGGCTTAAAACCAGACTCTGCATCAACTATGTAATTTTCCGTGGGAGTTTTGCCATGGATCCCGCTCCGGCATGCCACAGTCCAGGTGTTAGTCCCCTTGAAACAACTTTCCCATCACTATTGTGGCCAGAAAGAGTCCCTGTGGGTTTTGAAATTCGCCTGCCCATTGAAGTCTATGGCGGTTCACCGGGTTCGCCCGTTCGCGAAAATTTGATGGAAGTTCGCGTAAATTTGGTATTTTTTCTGTTCTGCCTTCTCCAATTTTAATAAGCCAATCATTGAAATCATTTTGGCCGTCTGATCTCATATTTTGTTGCAATTGAAGATGGGTAAAATGTTTCCATAGTGTGCTTGACCTTATACAGGTTTCGATAATGTCAGTTCGATTTCCATGTACAACGACAGATAATGTTTGTCTAAAATCGCCACCTAACAACATTACCTTTCCACCAAATGCAAAAGTATTATCCATGACTTCACGAAGCAAACATTCAATACATTGGAGGGCATAGCATGACATCATTGTGGCCTCATTTTTTTTTGCTTGTAATGATGTCATGCGAATATCTGCCACAGAGGTTTCTAAAATAGGCACTGGCAGTTTAAACCCACTATGTACAGTTCTTCCACCTTCTAACAAAAGTGCAGCAATTCCAGTAGTGGCAAACGGCAGTGCTATTTGACCTTATGCTCGTACAAAACTCATTAATAAATTATATAGATATGTTTTTCCTGATCCGCCAGGTCCATCAAGATAGAAATAACGCTCTTTGACCATGTCATCATGGAGTGCATTTTTAAAGGCATTAAATGCTTGCAATTGTAACATATTTAAAGTTGCAAGTCTTTCTTCTGTTCTTTGTACTTGTAGTTGAATGTCATAGTCTTCAAAGTTTATGTCATCTATAAGACCTGGATCAGGCAAATTAAAACTTGCACAACTTAAAGCATGAGTTAAAAATACTTCTTGGATTTCCATTAATGCTTTTAAGTGTGCAATAGGTTCATTGTATCATTGCATAAAGTCTTCAGCCATATAACTTTTAAATGTGTCCCATAAAGCTAATGCATTTGGAGCATTTGAGAAGATACAAATAAATGCAAATTGTTCCCTCATCTGCCGTGGCATTTGACATAGTGCTGCTTCTTCTAGACATCTTTCCCATTCTGTATCATCAGCTAGTAAGTTTCTATGTCTTGCAGCTAAATGGAAGGATTCATATACTATGTCATTAACAGTTCTTAAGTGTTCAAATCTTTGTGCTCCAAGAACATTTAAAAGTATGGTAATATTCGTAAGCAGAAACGTTCACGATCTCTTGGACTGACTGTGTAAATTCTTTGGATTTTTTTATTTCCTCTGCTTTTTCTAGGTCTCCATAATCCATTCACAAAAACATAGTGATATGGAATTTCAATATATAAGAATTGTGTTGCTTGTGAATCTGTAGAATTTAATTCAAACCATGCACTTAGTTTAGTGTGACGATGCTCACTTTGGGCTAATGCATTACTTTCATTTCCAGCATGGAAATACACTATATACTGCATGTGATCTATCATGCATTTCACATTTTAAAAGGCGCCACATAGCTTCTGGTGCACTTACATAGCAAGTATCTACATGAAATGCAAGTTCATCATGTACTAACTCAGTTCTTTCGGGGTTGTCTGCACTTTTGACGACTACAGTAGCTGCATCATAGCCTTTGTAAATAAATTTGTACACATATTTAATGGATTTGATCGAAGTGCAGGCTTCTACATTAATGTGTGCATTATACTTCATGAGTAAATGTGGATTGTAGGATACTACATATCTATTGTCAACTTTTTTGCCACGAATAATGGCACTATCTCCTTCTCTTCTTCTATAAAGTGGATAGCCATCACAATTGGCATACGTTTTGTCTCTATAATCTTTTGGAAAATCTTTGGAACATTTATTATTTTCCATACATGGTGATTGTGGATTAAGCTCGCCACAGGGTCCATGAATCATGCCATGAGTTACAATCTCATATAGTCGACCATATAGTTCTGGATCTGGCAGTTCAGCAACAATGACTGAATCCACTTTCTCACCAGTATCTAATTTATCTTTTTCTTGAAGTATTATGAGAAGATGTGCATGTGGAAGGCCTATTTTTTTAAATTCAATTGTATATACATAAGCAATACATTTGCCAAATAAGTGACTTATAGTGATGTCACGTATTAATTCATTTAATTTAATTTTAAAAACTCTGGCTACTAAATCTGGTCTATCAGAAGGAGTTTGGGCAAGAAGTAAATTTTGTGTAATCTCTGGCCAATGGGGATTACATGTAAATGTAATAAATAAATCGGGTTTTCCAAATTTCGTGACAATAGCCATAGCATCATTGTATCTTTCTCTCATATTTCGAGGAGATCCTTGAAAATAAGATGGTAAAATGATGGCTTTGCCAGCTGTCATGTCTCTGCTTGTAGCCACCTCAGCAACATAGTCCATTAATCCACAATATTGTTCCACACTTAGTTTATCTTGCTGATATTTTATGAAGTTTAAATTATTGGCCTCAACTTGCAAATAGGAATCAATAATCCATTGTTGTGTTAGTTTTCCACCACATAAAATTGGATTAAATGTATTTCGAATATCAATTTGAGCTACTTTAAATTCAAGCATAGAAACATTATTTCGTATTCTGGCTTTAGCATTTGGGTAACTGGGAAGGGTTAATTTTGGTTGCCAACCTGCTTCTCCGTGTGGGAAAAAAATGGGATATGTCAATGGATCTAAATTTGGACTTAAGATACTGATATTAATGAATGGTTGCTCCTCATTTCTGGGATGCATTCTAATGTCTCTTTGAAATGGTGGTTCTCCTTCATCATTTTGAAATACCATTGCAACCTCATTTGATGTTGGCAAGTTATAACAGCGTTTATCAGTATGTCTATCTCTTTTAAGCACCATATTGACCTTTGGGATTGGTAATTGATGTCTTTCTGCATGAAGTTGTTGTTCATTTTCTACTTCTGCCAATTTTTTTATAAGCTTTAGTGTAGGGGTTATTGGCCATAATGTTATCTAGCTTTATAAAAACACTGGGTAAGCATTTTTTATTTTCTTGCAGCTGCATACGTTGGTCAACAGCTTCCATTGTATCTAGGACATATAGTTGAGCAAATTTTGCTCTCCTTCCTCTGGATGTAAACGTGAAGTCCGATGGTAAATTTGGCCTTGGACTTTAAAACAGTAAGGTCCATGTCCTGGTACATTAGCAGCTAATGTTGCTCCCATAGATGCAAAGGATATGGCACTATTGTAGGATCTTATGTTTGTCTTGAAATTTTTGTAGTTTTGAAAAGTTGGTTCAGTCATAATGTTTTGTAAATACATTGGGAATTGTTTTCTTTCTGGAAGTTTGACCTTGCCTTTTTGACAGCAACTAATAAATTGGCCATCTCTGGGTCTCTCTTGTTTAAAATGATAGGCCTCACAAAACTGACATTGAGTATCCATGTCCCCACAATTATGAACCTCTACTGCTAAAGACTTGAGTAAACGACAATTTGCAAAGCATATATCAGTTTCAGTTTCAAATACATCAGTTGAAATGTCATGTGATGTTTCAGGAACAGGTTGTAAATGCTTTGTTTTTTTAGTGGCTGTTTTTGGTGTATCTTTTATTTTTTCAGGTAAAATGTTATGTGATGTTTCAGGAACAGGTTCTAAATGCTTTGTTTTTTTAGTGGCTTTTTTTGGTGTATCTTTAATTTTTGCAGGTGATAGTCTTTTGCTTGCAATTCTTTTGCGTTCTTTTTCTCGTCAAATTTCCTTCTGCTCCGGTGTCTGCTGGTTTGCCCATCTTTGTTGTCGTTCTCAAGCTTGACGTCTTATCTTTTCTTGTTTGGTGTCGTTATCAGCCATGTTAATCTGTAAAAGAAAATAATGTATCATTAGTGTTAAGTTGGTTTTTGAAATATTTCATTTTCAACAGTTTGTTTCTATCTGATTGTAGTTCATTGTAGATAAACTTTCTTTCCATTGTTAAATGAGTGTGCTTTATTTTTTTGCTCTTACTTTCTCTCTTGTAGGTTGTAATTTTTGCTTTAGATGCATAGCACACTGAAGGTAATTACATTATAGCTTATTGTAGATGTAGTAGGTGTATAGTGTTAATTTAAATTGAGTTTTTGTTTTGTTTGTTAATTGCTTTTTCTATTGTAGTTTTGGCTTACAGGCATAGTAGAGGGCAAAAAATATGCGTTCTAATTTGTCCTGCAGGGGATTGTTCTAATAGTATTGTTATATTTTACTTAAAGGCTTATATGTTGTGGCTGTGAAAAGGTTTGTATTGGGGGGTTTTCGGGGTTAGTAGTATTTGTTCTAGTATTCTATTTTATGTGTGTGCTTAGGTTTTATGCTTAATATTGTACATTAGGGCTGGGAATTGAGAATTCAAATGTTATTTAGTAAGAGCCTCATTCAATTGCAATTTGGTCAATTGAATAGGACTCTAAATAAGCACATAGCATATCTTTTTTAAAGAAGTTTTTAGTTAGTGAAAACCTTGCTTTTGGATAGATGCTTTCTAACTAAAAACTTCTTTAAAAAATATATGTTATGTGCTTATTTAGAGCCCTATTCAATTGGCTGAATCGCATTTGAATGAGGCCCTATGTGTTTTCATTATTTTTTGAACTATGCTGTTTTATGTTTGTTATTTTTTTTGGCTAGATTAAATTTTGGGTTTACTGTTAAACGTTGTTGTCCGTAAAAGACAAATAGCAGGTAAATGACAAATGTATCAGTAATATTTTGATAAAGCTGATAATTAGTGGTGCTTATTGTTGTTGGGGATTTTTTTTCTGTTGATATGGATGCAGAGCAAACATGTTTACTTAGTTTTCTCTTTTTTTACTTGTTATACTGTACCTTGTTTGAAGTGTGATTTCAAGCAGAATATTTCTTGTTCCGCTGTTGTAAGTCTTTGTGCGATGCTCTTCACGCAGTGTCTGTTGTAAAAGAAAAAGCAAAATTGTATTTGATTTGAAGGTATTTGTAATGAATAGCATATTTATTTATTTTGGTCTACTCTGTTATGGTGAATTTTTCTGCTATGCTGTTTTTTGTGCAACACTTAAAAATACTTTAATTGTATTTGTATATTAGTTATCCTTTTTTTCTAATGTAATTATTAATGTTTTTGACATTTTAAATATGATCGGAATGTTTTTAGGATTATCCTGTTTTGTGTCCGCCACTTTTGGTATGCTTATTTAGGCATCTTTGTAAGGCTTATAGGTTTTTAAACAGTAAAGAAGAATATTACGTAATTTTTCTATCTGTTTATGTGATTTTTTTGTACAATCTAAAACAGTAAAGAAGAATATTACGTAATGTTTCTATCTGTTTATGTGATTTTTTGTACAATCCTGTTTTGTGTCCACCACATTTTGCATGCTTCATTTGCTTAATTAGTCTTCTTTGTGAGGATTACAGTAAAAAGGAATGTTAATTGCCTTTTCTATATGTTGTTGCATTTTTTTGTTCTATCCTGTTTTGTGTTTACCACTTTTTGGTTGCTGCATTTGGCTTCTGGGTGATGGTTGGAGGTTATCCTACAGTAAAGAGGAGGAATACTTTTGTTTTATGTATGTTGCTAATATTTGTGATGCTTTCCTGTTTTGTGGCCACCTTTTTTTTTTTCTGTGGAACTGTCTTTGTAAATTGTATAGGTATTTGTGAAGTTTGTTCAACTGTGTTGTTTTGGTCTTGAGTTTTTTACTTGTTATACTATACCTTCATTGAAGTCTTGTTCTTGTCCGAATGACAGAGGGTCCCCTCCTGCCAATTTTAATCCGCCAGTCTTCTTGTAGTGTCTGTTTGAAAAAGGAAAGTTAAATGGTTAATTGTATATTTATTATTTTTGATTTTGCAAAGCATGGTCTTTTTCTGCATGTAATATATTTTTCTATCTTACCTCTTCTTCTTTCTTTCTGTGCTTTAAAAGTGATTCTCTTTGACAGTCCACGGTGCAAATTCTTGAGTGATGCTGTTAATGCAGAGTCTGTTTGAATAGTGAAAAAAGGGCAAAGATTCAGCTTTAGGTTCCATATGTATTAGTGTCATATTATTTTTTGCTATGAGTTGCAGTAAATTAATGTCATTTAAATATACTTGTTTCATTAGTTTGAGTTAACATTAGTTTGTTGTAGGGCCTACTCACATAAATGTGCGTGTCACATGTCACTATACATGAACCCCATTTTCATAGTTAGAGTTTGCATTTTTTTATTTTTTGCTGTCTTTGTAAGAAAATGTAATATACTATAGCTTACCTCTCAGTTTTAATTTGCAGAGTGTAAAGTAGGAAATGATGAAATAATTATCTTCTCAAGTAACAGCAGCAGTTAACTCTGCAGTCACTTTGTTCATCACCTGAGGAGAAATGTAGAATTTTCTGGAAAGTAGGCAGTATTTATAAACTTTGAGGTGCCTCAGACCGTTGGAACCGGCCTCAGCCGCCATTTTATGCGTAATAGTTGTCATTTTCCTGTAAAATGGTGGTTAATATCAGTGTGGTACGTGCCGCATAGTGTGTGTTATGTGCCTCGTGAAGTTGACTGCAGCGTTGTTTCAGTTTTGCGTGTCACTGTAGTATTTTTGCGTCTGTAGCCTCGTTTTCGTTTTTTTCCGCGGTCATTTTGTCTCTCGCTTAGGTGATTTTCGGCTGTTAAAACGCGTTTCTTTTTACTCAAATGGAGGTGTAACTTCACTTTTCGAGGTCCTGGATGCCCCCCCTTGCTGTAGGTAAGCTTTTTATATTTTTTTTGTGTTTATTTATTGTGTTTGTCAAGTTTTCAAGTGCGCCGGTTTCGGACGTTTTTTGCGTGTTCGGAATAGTCGTAACGTGTCACGTATTTTTTGCGAGGGCCGCAGTTGCTGGCATGGAGCGCCTTCGGCTTTGCGAGGGCCGCAGGCTCGCTGCGCTAGCCTGCAATCGTTAGCAACAGCTCGCATGCTCACAACTATATATGTTATCCACCTTAAACATGTTTCCAAACTCATTTAATGACACAGGCCCTCATTCAATTTGGCCAATTGAATAGGGGTCTAAATAAGCACATAAAGTATTTTTTTTAAATAAGTTTTTAGTTTGTAAGCATCTATCCAAAAGCAAGGTTTTCACTAACTAAAAACTTCTTATAAAAAAATATGCTATGTGCTTATTTAAACCCCTATTCAATTGGCCAAATCGCAATTGAATGAGGGCCACAATGTTTCCAAACTCATTCATGATAAAATACCCAGTGCAGAAAATAGCCTCTTGCAAAGCATGACGGGAATGGTGACATCAGTGGCTCTGCACAGTAGAGTATTATCAAGCTTGCTGATTACTCCCTGGGGCTCTGAATCTATTGTTCTTAGTTTAAATCCACATAAGAATGAAAAAGAAAATCTAAGTATGCTCAGGAGTGGCTAGACTGATTAGATGAACTACTCACTGGGTCTGAGAGTGCCAGGACATTACATTTCCACTGAGAGTCCAAAGGGGAAATCAACAATTATGAGTAATGGTCTCCTATTAGCAAGAGATATCAGTCTGTTCATAGTGTGTGGATAAGAATAGCTGATTGGCAGGGAAAGTGCAAAAATCAGTGTAAGTTTACTGTAGGAAAATGAACATCCAATTGATAAAGTACTTGCTAATAATTATATTGGTAAACTGTACAATATGTAGAATCTCCATTGTGTCACTTTAAATGGGAGATTCATTTTAGGGGAAGAAAAATCATCAGTTTGTCTAATTTTTTAATTATAAATTTTAAAACAAAAATTAGTGAGAATGAAAGAGATTAATGAGTTATGGCAAAAGTTTTTGCTACAACAAGGCAGGACAATGGAGCACAAAGAATGAAAGTTAAAGGGTCATTGAAATCATTGTTTTCTTTTACAAAATGAAGCTCTCAAAACATACAAAAACTGATTAATGTTTAACTGATCGTGGGGCTTGCCCCTGTGAGCCAATGAGCTTCTGCACAAAAATACAAATGCATAAAGTGATTTCTGTTCCCATAATCCATACGGTACTCATAGTTGTTTGCTGCAAGGCTTAGTGAACACTCTCCCAGCTGGAGATAAATCAGGTACATATGTAGTCTCCATCTAGAGTATTTATTAAAAAAATGGCACACTGTAATTTTTGATTTTTCTTTTTAAGTGGGGAAATAAATAGAAGGAAAAGGGCAAGAGAGACAAGGAATAAGGAGGGTGGAGAATTGTAGCGATACAAAGTGATAAAAACCACGAATAAATCAGAAAACTATAAAAGGGTTTAATGCATCCAATACAAAATGCACAAACTTTTTATACATTATTAAAATTGTTCCATTTGTAAAATGTAAGGGTATCTTTGTAACATAACTCCATGTACACATGGCTGGATTTACATCACTGGCACCCCTAGGCACAGCAGCTTCCCTCTTCTTGTAACTCTTTAGTTCCCCTAGTGGAGAGTTTGTGAACTGTAGTAAAGGACAGAGAAAGAGGGAAGAATATAGCACAAAAGAGCAGAGTGAAGAGGTGGAGAGAGGGAGAAACTGAAAGATGGGGAAAAAGGGAATGAGGGGGCAAAAGGAAGTAAAAATGTTGGAGAGAGTAAAATAGAGACGTTTTGGAGACACAGAGAAGGATGAGGAGAGGGAAGGATAGAGATAGAGAGGAGGATGGAGCACAAAAGAAGGATGGGCAGCTATAGAGAGTGAGAGAAAGAGAGATGGAGAGAAAGAGAAGGAAGGGGCAAGATGAAATAAATAGGATGGAGAGAGGGAAAGATGGCGAGAGTAAAAGAAAGAAGATTTGGCAAAAGATAGAGAATGATGGAGAGAAGGAAGGATGAGAGAAGAGTGGATAGCCACAGTGGCAGAGCAATTGTTGGTGCAGCAGATGCAAAGTGTCAGGGCCAACAACAGTCTGGCCCTGTCTTATCAGCAGCAGGGGGGCTTAAATGTATTAGGAGAAAGGATCAGAAAAAATATTTTATAGAAAGTATCTGATCGCCATGGGGTAATAAGAGCACATGCATTTACTTGTTTGGCATGTATATGGGGGCCCCCAGTCACTAGCCGAAGATAAAGTCCACATAAGTCAACATTGGCCGCAGAAGATCCTTTATCTGGCCCTAGATAGAGGTCACACAGAACCAGTGTGTGCATATGCTGCACATATTAATGTGCTCTCTGCTCACACACCAGAGCTGAGGTGCTGTCACTTTAATTCGGCCTCTTAGATCTACCCTCATTACAGCAGTCATCTGTCCCCAGCTCTGAGATTAGCCTAGGGAGGGGGTGGCAAAGTCAGCTGAAACACAAGCAAGAACCCTTCAGAGTATCAAACTAATCTCAGTTTATGGCATGTGCGTGGACTCCTGCAGAGTATTGCACTCCGCACAGTTCATGGGATGAGCGTAGAACCTTGCAGAGCATTGCACTAATCACAAGTATTAGGATGTGCGTAGAACCTTGTAGAGCATTGCACTAATCTCAGTTTATGGCATGTGCGTGGCACCCTGCAGAGTATTGCACTCCGCACAGGTCATAGGATGTGCATAGAACCTTGTAGAGCATTGCACTAATCTAAGTTTATGAGATGTGTGTGGAACCCTGCAGAGTAAAGCACTCATCATAGTTCATGGGATGAGCATAGAACCTTGCCGAGTATTGCACTAATCACAGGTCATGGGATGTGCATAGAATCTTGCAGAGCATTGCAATAATCTTAGTTCATGCGATGTGCGTGGAACCCTGCAGAGTCTTGCACTCATCACAGATTATGGCATGTGCATTGAACCTTGCAGAGCATTACACTAATCACAGATCATGGGATGTGCATGGAAGCCTGCAGAGAATCACACTATTCACGGGTCAAAGGAAGTGTGTGGAACACTGAAGAGTATTGCACTAATCACACAGGTCATGGGATGTGAGTGGAACCCTGCAGAGTATGGCATTAATTACTCGTCATGGGACGTATCTGGTACCCTGCAGAGTATCACACTAATCATCTAACAAGGACCCCTGACCACTATTTCTAGGGCCACTGAAGTCCTATATTCAACATACACACATGAGCATATGCAATAAGTATTTATAATGTAACATTAAATAATAAAATCCCTAAATTATTGCTTTTTATATACAATGATGCTGAAGTGGAATCTACCATTTTGATTTCTGTTGATCAACTTCCTGCTGGGAGGAGACATTATATGCACAATGTAGGTTCTTTTAATGACCAAATAAGGTCAACTTTTTTAAATGTTTTTTTCAATAAGTAAACTTGATTACAAAAACATATTTAAAAAAAAATAAACACAGCTTTTGAATTTTTATGTTTTTTATTCAGGGATACATTTTCTTTTCTATACTGGTCCTGCCTTAAAATTTCTCATGTTCATGCAAACTAATAAGATTTCCAAAATCACTAGCAGTTGTAGCTGCCACATTTCCATTATGCAAATATAAATATTTTTCAAAGTACAGGAAGTTTATCCTATTTTTAAGTGTAGTTCTTCAATAGATTTTATGGCAGTAAATATTTGTTTAACCAGTTAGCTGCTGGTGATCCTCAAGGCACTGCATCATCACATATATAGTTGTGAGCGTACGAGTCGTTGCTCACGCTTGCGGGCTCGCGCAGCGAGCCGCGGCCCTCGCGTAGCGAGGTCACTGGGCACGGGCCTCAGTTGCTGGCATGGAGCGCCGAAGGCGCTCCATGTCAGCAACTGAGGCCCCTCGCGAAGCGAGGGCCTCAGTTGCTGGCGAGGTCACTGGGCAAGGGCCTCAGTTGCTGGCATGGAGCGCCGAAGGCGCTCCATGCCAGCAACTGAGGCCCCTCGCGAAGCGAGGGACTCAGTTGCTGGCGAGGTCACTGGGCAAGGGCCTCAAACCCTCGCAAAATTCACGTCGCTACTCAAAAAACACGACACACAAATTACGACACTCGCTAAATTTTACGAGGAACGCAAACAACGTACGAAACACGTTACCACACATTACGACCTCGCAAACATCGGACGCAACACGCCGACATACAAACATTTAAAACACAATACATACACACAGCACATACATAAAAAACTTACCTACACCAAGAGGGAGTACCCAGGACCTCAAAAATGCAACTTACACCTCGATTTTACTCGAAATAAAACAGTTTAGAGACTAAAAAAAAATCTAAGCGAGAGAAAAAATGGCCGCCGAACAAAACGAAAACGAGGCTACAGCACTCTAAACTCGCAAAACACCACAAAACACCTACGGATATTCCGATACAGACCTATACCACACATTACTCGCCATTTTACACCAATGCGGAAGTACACGACTACGCTAACGGTTTGGTCTCGCGCACGCACAGTGTTACACTGCACACATTCAGCATGCTTATACAGCAGCTCCACACCACTAATGCTGCAGCAACATCAACACAGATTGCCAGCTCTTCATCACAATGCTTCAAAATAGGTACACTATATTCATTTACTAATTTAGCTACCTTACAATTTCATTGCCGTCATTTTTTGACGGGCAATTCGCTAGTGTTCTATATCTCAGAGCTGGAACTGCAGATTTCACCATCAGACGCCGGGAGTCCGGACACATTCTGGGATGAATGATTGTTTTTAAATAACACTCACTCTTTTCATGGTCAATTATGCAAAATCAGTGAGGATAAAATCCCATTTTTAGTCGGCGTGGGTGATGGTAATGAAATGTGTCAGAGTCTGACAGGCTGAGGAGTGTCAAGTCCCCGCCTCTCAGAGCTAATAGCACCCGGGGACCGGAGTAATCACAGAGCTCAGCCAAAAGGGACACAGTACTGACCTGCAGCGCCTCTACCTGCCCACGCCAATCACATCCTGCCCACGCCAATAGAGCTCAATGAGAGCCTGGGCCCAGACATCAAACAGTGCATGTAGTGAGAGCAGGGGTGGTGTTTTCAATCAAATGCTGCACACACAGCTAATGCAACAATCACACCCTGCACATACAGTAATGGTACTGAACACAATCACATCCTGCACATACAGTACTGGTACTGCACACAATCACACCCTGCCCACGCCAAGAGAGCTCAATAAGAGCCTGGGCCCAGATATCAAACAGTGTGTGCAATGCTTCTGTATTCAATCAAATGCTGCAGACACAGCATAGCTAGTGCAACAGTAACACCCTGTACACAATAAAACCCTGCACATAGAACACAGGTACTGTATACAATTACATCCTGCACACACAGTTCACAGGTACTGCACACAATCATATCCTGCACACAATCACATCCTGTACACAATCACACCATGCATAAAATCAAAGCCTGAACACAATCACACCCTGCTCACACAGCACAGGTACTGTACACAATCACACACTGCACCTGATCACATCCTGCACACAATCACATCATGTGCACAATCACATCATGTACATAATCACATCCTGCACACAATCACTCCCTGTACACAATCACACCCTGCAAAAAAACACACAGGTACTGCACACAATCACTTCCTGTACACAATCACATCATGTACATAATCACATCCTCTACACTATCAAATCCTGCACACAATGACACCATGTACACACAGTACAGGTACTGTACACAATCACATCCAGCACACAACCACATCTTGTAAACAATCACACCCTGCACTAAAACACACCCTGCACACAAAACAGTGGTACTGCACAGAACCACTCCCTGCACACAATCACATTCTGTACACAATTAATTCCTGTACACAATCAAAACCTGCACACAATCACATCTTGCATACAATAACACCCTGAACACAATCACATCCTGCACACAATCACATCCTGCACATAATAAAGGTACTGCACACTATTACATCTTGTACACAATCACACCCTATACACAATCCATTCCTGCACACAATCAGAACCTGCACCAAATCAGAACCTGCACAGAATCACATCTTGCACACAATAACACCCTGAACACAATCTCATCCTGCACACAATCACATCCTGCACATAACAAAGGTATTGCACACTATTACATCTTGTACACAATCACATCCTGCACACAATAGCACCTTATACACAATCACATCCTGCACACAATCACATGCTGCACACATAACACAGGTACTGCACCCAATCACATCTTGTACACAATCAGACCCTGCACACAATCACATCTTGTACACATTAGCACTCTTTACACAATCACATCTTGTACACAATCACACTCTGTACACAATCACACCCTGCACACAATCACATTGTGCACACAATTACATCTTGCACACCATGTACACAATCACACCCCATACTCAATCACACCCTGCACACAATCACATTGTGCACACAATTACATCTTGCACACCCTGTACACAATCACACCCCATACTCAATCACACCCTGCACACAATCACATTGTGCACACAATTACATCTTGCACACCCTGTACACAATCACACCCCATACTCAATTACACCCTGTACACAATCACATCCTGCACACAATATCACCTTGTACACAATCACATCCTGCACACATAACACAGGTACTGCACACAATCACATCTTGTACACAATCATACCCTGCACACAACCTCATCTTGTACACAATCACACTCTATACACAATCACACCCTGCACACAATTACATCTTGCACACAATAACATCTTGCACACAATCCCACACTGCACACAATCACACCCTGTACACAATCACACCCCATACACAATCACACCCTGCACACAATCACACCCTATACACAATCACATCCTGCACACAATCACTTCCTGTACAGAATCACATCCTCTACACTATCAAATCCTGCACACAATGACATCACAATGACACCATGTACCGACAGTACATGTACTGTACACAATCACATCCAGCGCACAATCACACCCTGCACATAATCACATCCTGCACACAATCACATCCTGTAAACAATCACACCCTGCACACAACCACTCAATGCACACAAACACATCCTGTACACAATTAATTCCTGCACACAATCAGAACCTGCACACAATCACATCTTGCACACAATAACACCCTGAACACATCCTGCACACAATCCTGTACACAGTGCAGTTTCTGTAATATTCAGACCTGATAACAATATAATAAATGCATTTATTGGATATTATTGCTCCATATTTGGCAGGTTCTGTAATCAGACTCCCCGTGTTTGTACTAATATACACAATTATAGTCTTCCTTGTGCTGCACCCACATTATCCACATTGGGAATAAATCCAAATCCTTCTCTTCTAGCTTTGCACTTTCTTCTCCCCAAACTCCTTTCTCTGGGGTCGCCTGCTGGATGTGACCCCAACACAGGCCAAGGTCCTGACCGCAATAATCTCCAGTTGTAATGTGAATGGGACAGATGGGCGAGCGCTCCTTGGGTAGGTGATGGGCCACAGGTACTACTGCACTCAGTGCACTCTAATTAGTGATATCTCCAACTAGAGACTGTTCTAGGCCTCCTTTGGATCTACATTCACCGATATTGAAAATAGGCTAGGACATTATATTTATATTTATTATACAATGTATTAAATGAACATAGAACTCAAATATTTACAAATATTAATTTAAAAGACAAGCCTTTAAACATTAATACATGTTATTTGCATGAAAAACAATGTTGCAAACATTAAAAGCATGCTTTTAAACTTGTGAATATTGTGCAGCTTTGCAGCACTGTCAGAATTAATCTCTGTGACTGACAACGGCTGTTTCCTCCTGTTTTTTTTGTGTGTTTTTTTTTTAACATAAGTTTCAGTGCTTAATGAACTGCTTTGAATATGTACTTCTATTGCACGGGTAGAGCAGTAATACATTTGTATGAGACAGATAGAAAGTAACAGTAGTATTATCTCCCCAATAATGTGTTACTTTCTCTGCAGGTTGGGACAGCTCCTGTGTTATTACACTGGTTCTCTTGACCAGCTGGATGCTGATGGACAACAGGCACTTCTGAACTCGCTATCAAACTGCACAAACAATATTAAAGATGTGAGGATCTTACAATCATCTTAAACTCCTCTTCCTTAAACCTGAATCAATCTTGAACCACTCCTTCCTTAAACCTGAATCCATCTTGAACCACTCCTTCCTTAAACCGTAATTAATCTTGAACCCCTCCTTCCTTAAACCCCATCTCCAACTACTTAATGTGGAAGTTCTACTTACAATTAATTTAATGTATTTGAAATTACTCATATAAAGAAGATTAACTATGTCATCAAAACTTATGGAACTTGTCTAGGTTGTCCGTTCCTGCTCCATGTTTGAGGAGACAAGGAGATAACATTATAATAAAACTCATGTTGTGTTTATGCCACAGGGCATTAAAAGCTGATTCACTCAAACAATCAAGAGCCAGTAAATCTACAGCTACAGTTCTAATCTTTGGCAATTAAAGTACATCTCAGAGTTATCGTCAATATGCCAATTTTTTTGTATCAATAAATGACAATTTCCAGAGTTTTCATATGCATAGTTGACACTTTCTATTTATATTTTGTTTAATATGAAAAGCAAATATTTTTGTGGAATTTCTCTTTCCATTTCTAGCATACATTTAAAATAAGAATTAAATGTTTTTCTTTGCATGAAAAAAGGACTAAAATAAACTAAAATCAATGTATGAATATATCCTTAATCCCTCTACAAACTACATTAGCAATAATGTGGAGTAAGATATGCAATAGACTTTTTAATTATGTATGGCATTTTCTTTCAGAAAATACATACATTTATATGGTTATTTTATATGATGGATAGTTTAACCTGTTAAGGAAGGGTTAGGGAAGTTCCATCCTTAAACCTGAATCCATCTTGGACCCCTCCTTCCTTAAACCTGACTCCATCTTGAGCCCTTCTTCCTTAAACCTGAATCCATCTGGAACCCCTCCTTCCTTAAACCTGAATCCATCTTGAACCCACTTTTCCTTAAACCTGAATCGATCTTGAACCACTCCTTCCTGAAACCTAAATCCATCTTGAATCCTTCCTTCGTTAAACCTAATTCATCTTGAAACCCTTCTTCCTTAAACCTGAATACATCTTGAACCACTCTTTCTGTACAGGCCAGACTATTGCTTCTTTAGTGATCTTGATTGACTCACCATGGTACAGAAGGGAAATCCTCAAATCCAGGTCTGTGTTTGGCCCTCCAGGACCGAAATTGCCCACCACTGTGTTAATGCATAGGGTGTGTATTTGGGCTACAGCAAGCTGAGAAAATAATTATGTGTCCATGCCAAGTTTTGACGTTTTGGGCTGTATTGATCGATAATAAATGTAAAAACTATATCAATCTAAAACCATATAAATATAAATTGTATGTATATGGTTTTACATTTATTACATATTTATATATATATATATATACTTTCAAAAATATCATATTGGTTTCATTACTTTCACTAATAACTAAAATAACTAAATTAAATATGGCCAGCCTATGGGGTCTTAAAACATCTCTGAACTCCTGGCACTCAAAGAGTTAATATCCAGCATTGTGTTTGATCTACAGTATAAATGGTTTGGTACATTACAAGAAGTTATTGGGGCTATATTTAATAAGGTGGGTTTTTGTTTAGATGCCATGAAGGATATGAGGAGATAAGAAACACCGCAGTAATGTACAAATATTAATATTCCCCACTACTATATTTTCTATAGAACCATAATTGTTATTGTATAGTTGTTCAGTTGTGCCTGACTATCTGTGACACTATGGACTGCAGCATGCCTGGACATGTTATGTCTCTGGCTGTACCTATCCTTGAGGTATTCTTGGCATAGATACTGGAGTGGATGCCAGTTCTTTCTTCAGTGGACCGTGATTTGTCTGTCCTCTCTGTTATGACCTGCCCATCTTGGATGACCCTACACGTTATAGCTCAAAGCTTCATTGAGGTACACAAGGCCCTTCACCACGATAAGGTAGTGATCCACAAGGGGAGAGTCATAACATTTATTATTAAAGGGCGAGCTTTGTTGATGTATAATAGGGGTGGGCAAGTTTGGTCCTGGAGAGCCCCACACAGGCCAGGATTTGAAGATATCCATGCTACGTACAGGTGAGTCAATAGCTTTTTCATTCACTCTGATTGACCCACCTGTGCACAGAAAGGATATCCTCAAATCATAGCCTGTGTGGGTCTCTCCAGGACTGAACTTGCCCACCCCTGATGTATAAGAAGTAATAGTTGTATAAACAACTTTTAAATGATATTTTTTTAGAAAACCAAACATGAAATTCGCTGTTTTTTTCTCATGGTTCTCCTCTCCCATCTTTTCAAACTATAGCACAACCTGCAGCTAACCTCCCTGCATTTGTCTATTTCCTGGCAGAGTGTTTGGAGATATGATGCATTTCCAGCCATAGTCTATACAAATATGATGAGCTCCATATCCAAAATTAGTCATTTAAAAAAAAAAAAAAAATGTTTGTTAATCATCAATTAAAAAAGTTGTTTATACTATACTGCTCAAAAGTTGTGAGAGCTGTTACATTATATCTATCCCTTTAACCCAATTTAATATTGATACATTTATTTCAGCGTTCCAAAATTTAAGCCTTCAAATCATTTGAAATATTTTTTATTTTTCACTAACTGGACAGAAAAAAATGAATTTGACCATAAAACAAAATAGAAAGTTATGTTTTTTTTTGCTTTAAAGATTATAATTTGATTTTTAAAATTAGTTCTCAACAGCTTTAGAGCCTTTGACAGTTAGAAAAGTATAATTATATATAATGCTTAAGCTTGTCTGAATAGGTAGGGTGCATTGTGTTATCGTTCAGTTATTCTGCTGTTTCTATGCACTTAATTTGTGTTTCCAAGATAACTTTTTTTAATGATATAAATGCAAACATCATCAATTGCACTGCAGCCTTCAACAATCAGAGTCTTAGTGAATGTGGGCCTATAATATTCTTAAAAAGCATACAAATTAGCTATACATTGTACAATCCATTTGATTCTAAAGTAAATAATTCTTTAGATAATCCGCATCTGCTATATTCATATGCAAATCCTGAATAATAATGATCTGCTTTGAACATTAAAGGGATATGTAAGTGAGCTGGATTATGAATGCATCTGATAGAGGAGATATAGTAGTGTATGAAAACATTTTGTTGTTGCATGAAAATATGCCAAAATAAACATTAATTAGCTTACCTTGAAGTTAGCAAAATTTCCTATGTTTTTTGGAATTTTCATGTGATTGTGTAAACCCCAAAAATCCCTCCTGAATTAGCATAACATTCAAATTCAGAATCAGGATATACAGTGTGTTATTTTTCACCTCAGTGGCTTCTGGCATGGGCTCAGTACAAGAACTGCAACATTTACTTTCTGTCCTCTGTACCAGAAAGGTCAAATTATGTACCCTGCTGTATTTCCTGTGTGCACCCGGCTTATGTAAGTGTCCTGTGGGTGTGAACAGCTGGATTTTACTTTTGTGCAAATAACTTCCTAAGTAAACAGAACTTTTCTATATAACACATGTTTTCATAAACTACTCATTTTCCTCTATCAGATGCATCCATAATCCAGCTCACTTACATATGCCTTTAAAAAAGTGTTTTCCTGTATGCAAATGAGTGATCTAAAGTATAAAAAAAAGCCAAGTACTCACAAGTATAAAAACGAAGTGTGGGTGAGCACTTGACTGATTTTAATAAATGGTTCCTTAAATGCAGAAAAAATCATATTTTGGGCTTATCTTTTCCTTTTGTAGTAGTAGGATTGAGTGTAGTTCTTCACAGTAGTGTGTTCTTTAAAAATAGCCAAATTTATTTCATATTAAGTTTACTTATTAGTATAGATTTTTGCACTATGTTTATTATTTTTATAGAATGTTGTGTTATTGTTGAATTGTATTGATAAACAAACTAGATTTAATTGTTGTCACGTTGCAGTGCCACTAATCATTGGGCCATGGGAACCAGCTTTAAGATGCAAAACATTTTGAACTGATTAATACTAAATGTAACACATTACATTTCAGAAATGTTTTCACCGATTTAAATAGAATACATATACAGAGAGGTTCCAAACCAATCTATAACTGTGACTAATGGTAGTTGTATATTTATAGTGTTAGGGTTTCCTCATCCATCTTTCTCTGAGCAGCAGCATATAAGATCTCAGGGTCCAGCACCAGTTCAGAGACCACTGGTCTAAAGTATTGCTTGATTCTGTGAAAAAGGACCACTATATTGCTAATTTTTGCTTCTGGGGAGGAAAGCTATGGCACGTCTGGACAAGCTATTAAATAAGCAAAGATATTAAAATATCAACAAAGTTCCATGTTGTTAGAATTATGGTATTCCCAGAAGTAACATACAGATGTGAGAGCTGAACCATAAAGAAGTCTGTGCACTGGGGAATTGACACTTTTAAAGTGTATTGTTGGAGAAGACTGCTTAGAGTCCCTTGGACTGCAAGAAGATCCAATCAATCACCACTACAAGAAATGAAGCCAAACTGGTAACTGGAAGGTTTGATCATGAGGCTATAGCTCGACTTTTTTCGCCATATCATGCAAAGGCAGGATTCCCTACAGAAGTCTCTGATGCTGGGGAAGATTGAAGGCAAATGAAGAAGGGGGCGGCAGAGGTTAAGGTAGATAGATGAGGTCATCAAAGCAATTAACATGAGCTTGAGAGAGCTCAGAGGGGCAATGACTGAAAGAGGTGCCTAGTGTGCTGCAGTCCAGAGGGTCACAGAGAGTCGGACACGATAAGGACTATAATCTAAATATCCCAATTAGAGATTGAATGTCACTGCATTTCTGAAAATATGGATCAAGAGTGAGGTAGCTGTAAGTGTCCAGTAATCTAGATGAATATTCAGTGTATTGCAGTATATAGTGCTGTCTTTATTATTGGACAAACGTTCTACTTTTTAACCGATTACGGTAAGCAGTGGAACAGAAAGCAGAGATTCAAAGTGATAAGATGCCCACTTGGGACACAGGCAGGCATTATAAATGGTGTACTGATTGGTCAAGTGTCCAAGTCTCTACACAAGTTTTGAGAAGAAAGAAAATACAGTAATATAAGTTAGGGCCCTAAATATCCCAACGTATTAAGGAGTAAAAAAAGAACAACAAAACATGAGAAGGAATGTGTCAGGGTCACAAGAAGTTTTAATAATGTGATAGAAATCCCCAGTCAATATTAAGTCCTGTATCTTTAGTGTTAAAGAATGTGATCATATTCATTTCAAATGTTTTTCTCTCCTGGATGTTTTTGAATTCCATCTTAGTATTTTGATTATTTTGATAATACGGACAAACTGTTGAGGTAGCCAGCAGTTTGAGGTAGCCAGCTGTCCCTGGAAACCAGGGGCATATCTACAGCTGTGCATCCAATGCGTTGCACTGAGGTCCCTGCTCTGGAGAGGGCCCAGTGACCCCTCAGTACAGCATTTCCCCTCTTCTCCTCCTTCCCTTCCCCCTTTTCCACTACACCTCTTCCCCCTTTCTCCTATCCCCCCTTCCCCCCTTTTCCCCTCCCTCTTCATTGCTATCCTTCCCCTGTGGTGCGTCTTCTGAGTCTCAAGTGACGTCATATGCACGTCAAGACATGAGCGATTTTCAGCCACAGGGGAGGGTATCAATGACTACATAGTAAAAGGAGGGGGAGAGGGTGAAGGTTGGAGGAAGGCAGGGGAGGAGAAGGGAGAGAGGGAAGGAGAAGGGAGAGAGATAAGGCAGGAGAGGGGGGAATGTGTGCTGCAGGGGCTGGGGGATAAAGATATACAGTATCTCACAAACGTGAGTACACCCCTCACATTTTTGTAAATATTTTATTATATGTTTTCATGTGACTGACTAAAGTCTTTAGTGACCTGCTTACCGCCAAGTAAAAAGATCACTTTTCTATTCTCATTCTTCTAGATCTCTCTGCTTCCTTTGACTCAGTTGACCATCCACTTCTACTCCATATCCTCTCCTCCCTCCGTATTCCAGACACTGCTCTTTCGTGGTTCTCATCATTGTGGTTCTCCTCGATCATTCAGTGTCTCCTTCTCCGACACCTCTGTTGGCGTACCCCAAGAATCAGTTCTAGTCCCCCTCCTCTTCTATATCTTCACATCCTCACTTGGTGCCCTTATAAACTCTTTTGGGCTTCAGTATCATCTCTATGCAGATGACACCCAAATCTACCTCTCAGGACCTGATCTATCCCCCTCTCTTCTAACACACGTCTCCAACTGCCTCTCTAGTATATGCTCTTGGATGTCCACCCACGACCTCAAACTCAACATGTTTAAGACTGAACTCCTTATCTTCCCTCCCTCTACCACAGTGTCAATTCATCACATCTTTCTCACTGTCAACAATTACATCATTACCCCAACCTCTCAAGCCCGTTGCCTTGGGGTTCTACTGGACCCCGCCCTGTCTTTCATTCCCCACATACAGTCATTTACTAAATCTTGTCTTCTCCATCTAAAAAAACATCTCCAGAATTTGACACTATCTTATGCAAGACAAAACTAAAATCCTAATACACTCTCTTATCATCTCTCGACTAGACTACTGCAACTTGCTTCTTGCTGGCCTACCCATCACCAGACTATCTCCACATCAATCCATTAGCAATGCCTCTGCTAGATTTATCTTCCGTACACAACGCTCAATGTCAGCATCACCTATCTTTCAATCACTCCACTGGCTTACCTTAGCCTTCCCAAATTTTTTTTTAAATCATGACCCTAACTTTCAATACCTTCAACAATAACGCATCCCCATACATCTCTGGTCTTATCTCCAAATACTCCCCCACCCGCCCTCTTTGTTCTGCTAATGACCTTCTTCTTTCCACAACTCTTGTCAACTCCTCTCACTCTCGCCTTCAGGACTTTTCTCGTGCTGCCCCTATTCTCTAGAACTCCTTGCCTCGCTCCACCAGATTATCCTCCTGCCACAAAACATTCAAAGCCTCTCTAAAAACACATCTCTTTAAAGAAGCGCATCACCTTCCACTTTGGGCCCAATTTGGACATTTCCACTTAGGGGTGTACTCAGTTTTGTTGCCAAGGGTTTAGACATTAATGGCTGTGTGTTGAGTTATTTTGAGGGGACAGCAAATTTACACTGTTATACAGGCTGCACACTTACTACTTTACATTGTAGCAGAGTGTCATTTCTACAGTGTTGTCACATGAAAAGATATAATAACACATTTACAAAAATGTGAGGGGTGTACTCACTTTTGTGGGATACTGTATATATCAATATATAGATATAGCCTCTTCTCCCTGGGGTGGGGCAGGGGCAAGGGTTATTTCAATGAAGCTGTGTGCTATACCATATAGGGTCATTCAAGGACATGTCAGATAGTTCAGACAAATCAAGGTCCACTAGAAAAGGAACTGACAACTTACTCTAGTTGTGAATAAGCATAACTTGAGAAATAATGTTAGATATGCCTGGCGTGCTGCAGTCCATAGTGTCACAGGTTAGTTAGGGTTAGGATTAGGATAGGGTTAGGGTTAGGGCTAAGGTTGGGTTAGGGATTGCAATTATAGTTAGGGTTAGGTAGGTTTAGGTTAGGGTTGGGTTAGGGATTGGAATTATTGTTAGTATTGCATTAGGTAGGGTTAAGTTAGTGATAAGGCTAGGTTTGGGTTAGAAATTGGGGTTACAGTTAGTGTTAGGTAGGGTTAGGTAAGTGTTAGTAAGGCTTACGGTTAGGGATTGAGTTTACAGTTAGGGTTAGGTAGGGTTAGGTTTAGGACATTACTGAACAACAAAAGTTAAAAGCAAAAGTTAAAAACTGTGTCTGCAGTACTGGGAAATGGAGGGAATATTTATCTACAAACATTCTCTAACAGAAAAAATATTAGCATAAATAATGGCACATATATTCACCCATATACTCCACTGTTAAAATACATGGTGAATTTTAATGCACTGTCTCTTTAAAATATACAGAACACTGTGATCTGAGTATTCTTTCCAAAGACTATTTAATGCACTATTTTTGTCGTCAATCAGTGACATCCACAAATTGTGACTGCCTATCAATGATTGAGACATGACAATGCCAGACTGAGCGCTCTCCCACCTTTATACTATTCCCAAAATGACAGGGGCTTTGCCTCCCCTCTTCAGTTATAGGACAAAACTCAGCAAAGCTTTTCAAGCCTCAAACCCCAAAATCATATGTGACAGCCCAGTTGTAAGATATAATTCGAAGGAGATTGATGGCGAGATAATGGTTCCCTGACATCCATTTTTTGCCAGGCAGTAAAAGAAATGACAAGAAAGCATTATGACTCCTTGATAGAAGGAAACTGAAGATTAAAGAAGCTCATTTCTCAAAGCATTTGATAGAATGTCTAAGAAAGAGACGAATAAGATGGACTTGATTTTAATATGTTTGACGCTCTTTTTACATGGAGCTGTCAGGAGGCTCGATGGGCATTTAACAGAATATCAACCAAAAAAGAGTCTAGAGATGAATAATTGTCTCGTATAACCGCTACAATGAATCATAAATGTGTCTGGTTGGTTTAAAGAGCAACACTTTAGTACAACTGATAGTTGTGTCTTTAGAGAAAGACAATTACAGCTGCCTTTGTTGCAATGTGCATAGTAATAATATGTGTATATATGTTTCCTTTGCTATGTTGTGTTTATTCCCCATATATGTATTTACCTGATGATGTCAGATGCTGTTTCCACTCTCTCTGCATCTGCTGTTATTATTCAAAGTGACGGTTCCATCTCATGTAGTATTGCTTGAGACTTGATGAAGAGATATTTAGCCTCTCAAAAGCTCGTCATTATAAAGAAGACGTTTGTCCAATACAAAAGGTATCAAATTATATTGCAATACTCATTATTAATCTATATATATATATATATATATATGTATATATATATATATATATATATACAGTGGTGGGGGGAAAAGGTATTTGATCCCCTGCTGATTTTAATATAATTTTAATGGTAGGTGTATTTTAACAGTGAGAGACAGAATAACAAAAGAAAAACAAACCAGAAAAACGTATGTCAAAAAAGGGATCTATCCCTCTTCACCTTCGCATTTCTTCGGCAGCACTGACAGCTGCAGTTACAGGAGCAAACCTGCAGAGGGCACTGTCAATTTTCGGGCGCCGTCATGTTTGTTGTAAGGCAAAGAATTATTCTCCCCTCTGACGTGGCGCAACATGACGGCGCTGAGTCAACAGCGAGTCCATCGCTATGTTCGGTGCGGGCCCTTGGCCCCCCAGGGCCTCGGGCACACCTCTCATAGCTCAAGGCCTCTTCTGTCGGCACTCCTTATATGAAAATCGGCAGCGCCATCTGTCGGTTGGCGGCGGAATTGCAGCTGTCAGATTTTGCGAAGGTAAAGAGGGAAAGGACCCCAAAAAGTTATAAATTGATTTGCAGGTCAATGAGGGAAATAACTATTTGGCCCCTTCATCTTAGTGCTTGGTGGCAAAACTCCTGTTGCCGATCACAGAGGTCAGACATTTCTTGTAGTTGGCCACCAGGTTTGCACACATCTCAGGAGGGATTTTGTCCCACTCCTCTTTGCAGCTCCTCTCCAAGTCATTAAAGTTTTGAGGCTGATGTTTGGCAACTTGAACCTTCAGCTCCTTCCACAGATTTTCTATGGAATTAAGGTCTGGAGACTGACTAGGCCACTCTAGGACCTTAATGTGCTTCTTCTTGAGCCATTCCTTTGTTGCCTTGGCTGTGTGTTTTGGGTCATTGTTATGCTGGAATACCCATCTACGACACATTTTCATTGACCTGGCTGATGGAAGGAGGATCTCACCCAGGATTTGACTGTGCATGGCCCCATCCATCGTCCCTTTGATGTGGTGCAGTTGTCCTGTCCAGAAAAATACCCCCAAAGCATAATGTTTCCACCTCCATGTTTGATGGTGGGGATGGTGTTCTTGGGGTTATAGGCAGCATTCCTCCTCCTCCAAACACGGCGAGTTGAGTTGATGCCAAAAAGCTTGATGTTGATCTCATCTGACCACAACACTTTCACCCAGTTCTCCTCTGAATCATTCAGATAGATGTTCATTGGCAAACTTTAGACAGGCCTGTACATGTGCTTTCTTGAACAGGGGGACTTGCGTCACGGCAGGATTTCAGTCCTTCACAACGTAGTGTGTTACCAATGGTTTTCTTGGTGAATATGGTCCCAGCTACCTTGAGATCATTAACAAGATCCTCCCATGTAGTTCTGGGCCGATTCCTCACTGTTCTCATGATCATTGAAACACCACAAGTCGAGATCTTGCATGGAGCATCAGACTGAGGGAGATTGTCAGTTATTTTGTGTTTCTTCCATTTGCGAAAAATCACACCAACTGTTGTCAAATTCTCACCAAGCTACTTGGCGATGGTCTTGTAGCCCTTTCCAGCCTTGTGTAGGCCTACAATCTTGTCCCTGACATCCTTGGACAGCTCTTTGGGAATCTGATTGATTGAGAGAGTGCTCCTAATCTCAGCTTGTTACCTGTATAAAAGACACCCGAGTGCCAGAAATCTTGCTGATTGATAGGGGATTAAATACTTATTTCCCTCACTGACCTGCAAATCAATTTATAACCTTTTTGACGTGCCTTTTTCTTGGGTTTTTAATTTTTTTTATTCTGTCTCTCACTGTTAAAATACACCTACCATTAAAATTATAGACTGATCATTTCTTTGTCAGTGGACAAATGTTCAAAATCAGCAGGGGATCAAATACTCCCCCCCCACTCCCCCACTGTATATATATATATATATATATATATATATATATAAATATATATATATATATATATATATATATATATATATATATATATGTGTGTGTGTGTGTGTGTGTGTGAAGATCTGTTTTCCTGACCCAGGGACTTTTGGATCCTGTAGCCATTTTGTCACGTAATTTCAATTCTTGTCCACAATATGTTGTAATTAAAGTCCCTTTGTTCTGTTTGCCATTCTGATGCCATGTGGGATTGACCCAGTGATCCACCTCCTAAGGTGGGCAAGCCCCCAGTTGTCTACTGATATTATTGGGAGTTGCTAATCTGGGCGGGGGATTCAGCCCACTGTGATGTAACTGGGGGAGGGAAATCCTTTTGCCTGGGTTTATTTGCTGTTTGGAATTGAAGTGAGAGAGTCCATATTAAAATGCTTTCTGGAATACATAGACAATGGTGTATTTCTTTAAGAGGGATTTATATGACTGCCGGTCACCAATAGGCCCATTCCTTCTGAGAAGATTGCCAGCATTAAAAGGGGAATTCCTGTAGCTAAAAGGCAGGACGTGTTGGAGCCCCTATCTGGGATCTTCACAATATATATATATATATATATATATATATATATATATATATATATATATTTGAAGAGTGAGGTAGCTGTGAATTTTCGAGAGATAACGTTTTCGAGAGATAATGCCTCTCTTTATCAAGTCAAAAAGCGATACTCATCGCTTTTTGACTTGATAAAGAGAGGCATTATCTCTCAAAAACTTGTCGCTTTATTATGAATACGTTTGTCCACTGAAAAAGGTATCACTATTCACTGCAATACTCTGATTATATATATATATATATATATATATATATATATATATATATACACTGTATATATATATATATATATATATATATATATATATATATATAAAATCAATAATACATCTGTGTTTACATTTGAGAGTCTTAAGCAAGTTAAAAAACCTGCCTCCAGCTCTGAATTCGGAGAAAAATTGTTATTACACTACATTCTTGGAAGCTGAGCTGGGACATGCAAATGTGCCCACAAATGCCTGGCTCTTCAATCCATAGCCATTTTCTATCATGGCTTCCCTTGATATATAGATCAAAGATGTTATAGTAAGTTGGACAAATGTTCTTAAATCTGGTTTTTCTATGTCTTCATAAGAGCTGTGAGCTATTAATTTAACTATTTACTATACTTCTTTTGTTATTGCTCGTTCCCTTTTTCATATATAAATGCTCAGCCACTTTCCATGTAGAATATTCCATCACTGAACACAGCATCTGACAGCTGTCAATCATCTGGATGCACTGACGGACTCTCCCAGGCAGTGTTAAATGCTCAGAACTATTTCATACTACTTTGAAAAATGTTTTATATATGAGTTTATTACAAAAGCAACAATTTAGTCCTGACCTGTCAAACATCAACGCAAAATGCTGCAAAACAAAATGATTTCTCCCCATTATGTATTTGCTTGGCTTGTGTCAGCATATTAGGGAGTTTTTATAGAAATACAGACAATATATTGGTGTATTTTATGCATGTGCCTTATTGGAATATATTAATATTGTCATTTTTTTTTGTGGTATTTTTTGTCTGTTAATATGAACAGCCTGATCTGTGCTTGTATAAATCTGCAGGAGAAATTTACATAAAATGCTAATAGTATAGATGTGATCTGTAGTTAGACGGGTGCAGAGCCTATTTATAATGTCACCATCAGTTACTGTGATGTTTGTACAGATGTAGGGAGCTGGCACATGAATTAAAGTGGAAGAGACATCTGGTGTTAGGCTCTGAACAGACCTGGTATCTGGAGTTTTGAGTGACTCCAGTGGAGGAATTCTGCTGACTGGCAAAATTAAATGGATCTGGAAGGTTCCTGGATGTTACTAGGTATATATTGTATCTGTATATATATTTACTTTTATGTATTTTATTTTATTAAGAAGTACTTATTAGTTATTTTTTTACCGACTAAAATCAAACAAATAGTCCCTGTTTGAGTCTGCCCTCTGCAGCATATGCAGACACAGACTCTGCAGGGCTGGCTGTAAAACTCAGAGTCCTAGCCTATCAGACTACAGAATCTGTGTCTTCATGAGCTGCTGAGCACAGATCTATACAGGGGCTATTTGCTATAACAGAAATGTCAACTTATTACTTTAGGTTCTTTACACATTCTTATCTCAAAAGGAAAAAAATGGGAAATGGACGATCAAAGAAAAACTTGAAATGTATGATCCTTTCAGGACCTGATTGAATATTCCAATAAACCCAATAAATTGAGCAGTGCAACTGACTCAAAGTGCTGTAAAAGCTAACTATTGCAGTTACAAGTAGATTAAAATGAAGATGTTTACTACTTTTGGCTGCTCTACATGATGGATGCAGAGCTATTTAATGAATTTACAGCCTTATTAAATTGTGATTTGGTAAATTTAAAAGGGCTTTATTTAAGCACACAGCATATTTTATTTACAGAAGTATTTTGTTAGTGAAGACTTTGCTTTTGGATAGAAGTTAACTAACTAAAAACTTCTGTAAAAAAAATATGCTATGTTCTTAAATAGAGCCCTTTTAAATTTACTGAATCACAATTTAATAAGGCTGTACTACATGTCTAATGATGTCTAATAAGCTACTATTGGTGACTCTTCAGTGATATAGTGAGAAGCAGCAATCTGAGTGAGCAACATCCCAGAAGGCACAATGTCCATTCTCAAGTGGACGTCTGTCACCCTATTGTTATATTTATTATATCTTAATATCAGTAAGTGTACCATGCCCCACTGCTCTGTCCTGTAATATTAGTATTAATACACAAAGACATATTGTTCTCTTATCGGTATTTCTAGCAACTGACAGAAGCTATTGAGCAATACACACCGGGCTTTATTCTGAAACCATTTGTTATTTGCCTGAAAATGATCAAAAACTGAGTACAGGATTATTTTACGCTATTGTGGAAATAATTCATTTATGTTTCCTTAAAGCTTTTAGAACCGCAGGTAGTTTATATTTTTCATTTTTATTAGGAAACATTTATTATAATCAGCAGGTAGACTTGATACAATGTAACAAAAAAGAAACTAGATTTATTGCAACTTATTTTAAAGAGACATTGTAGTGATAAAAGAAGTCATGAGTATAAGTTATGTTTTAGTAGTATTATGTTTAATTTCCTTCTACTCACCTCTAGGGGGCTCCCTCTTTAATCTCAACCCCATGCTTCCTGCCCCCTCATACAATATGGCAGCCCCTGGAGACAAGCAGGGGAAGAGAAAGAGATAAAGAGAAAGAGAGAAAGAGAGAAAGAGATAAAGAGAGAGAGAGAGAGGAACTCTAAAGGAATGGACAAATAACACTATATAATTCTGCAGGAAGCAGCTTATATTTTTTATGGCAACTACAGCGCCCCATCATGTAAACAATTATAACAAAGTTTTTTTATTTTGTTAACTGTCAGCTTGTATTTCAACATCTGTTCTGTGATTTCTCCTGAACAGTAAGTGCACGTGTACTTGTGCAGTGATTAGTGGGTAGGTGAGAGGGGGAGTGGTTTTGCCTGTGTAAAGGTATATCCGTGTGTGACTTTTTGTGGCCTGCTTGCATCTATTCTGTGATTCTCCTGAACAGTAAGTGTGTACTTGTGGAGCGATTAGTGGCAGCTGAGAGGGGGTGTGGTAATGCCTGTGTAAAGCTATATCAGTGTGTGACTTTTTGTGGTCTGCTTGCATCTGTTCTGTGATTTCTCACAGGGGATAGGATGGTAGAACGGCTGGGGGAGTTTTTAAACTAGTAGGTTCGGGGGATGGGACAAGATAGAAGTAATGGGGTAGAAAGTGTAGAGGGGGTAAGGAACTTATTAACTAGTCATGGGGGAGGAGATGGGGGAAGGTTAGTACAGTCAATAGGGAGATATTTCTAAGTAACTCAAGCACAGTGGCAGGCACTTCAGAACTATAGACTCATAACATAAGGTGTATGCTTGCTAATGCCAGAAGCTTGTCAAGAAAAATGGGAGAGTTAGAATTATTAGCAGTTAATGAGAAATGGGATTTAATAGGCATTACCGAAACGTGGTGGGATGAATCTCATGACCCGACTGTTAATCTGGATAGTTATAACCTATTTAGGAAAGATAGGGCTATGGTAAAAGGGGAGGAGGGATTTGTCTGTATGTTAAGCCTGAATTTATGCTTATAGAGAAGATATTTATGGTCCAAATAACGGTAATGTTGAATGTTTGTGGGTAGAGTTAAATAGCAGAGGAGCAAATACTAAAAGAATAATTGTAGGAGTATGCTATAAACCCCCAAATTTAATTGAAAATGAGGAAATGCAATAATTGGAAATGCAGCTAGGCATGGGCAAGTTCTAATAATGGGAGATTTTAACTACACTTAAATAAACTGGATAAATGAGACCAGCAGTTCAGCTAAGGGGAGCAGGTTCTTGAGTACACTCAGGGATCATTATCTGGCCCAAGTTATACAAAAACCTACTAGAATGAGGCCATCTTAGATTTAGTCATCACAAATATATATATATAGTATATATATATATATATATATATATATATATATATAGTATCAAATGTGGAAATAGGGCAACCTTTGGGAAATAGTAATCACAACACAGTCTCATTTGAGATTAAATTAAAAAAACATAACTAAGGAGCAAACAAAAACTCCTAATTTTAAAAGGGCAGATTTTGACGGTCTAAGGGCAGCAATTCAAAGTATAGACTGGGACAAAGAACTGACAGGTAAAAATGCTGAATGGACAACAGTTAAATCCTTATTAAATATACATACTCCTCACCATATACCAAGTGGGAATAAAAGTAAAAGGAGTAAATCACATCCAATGTGGCTTAACAATGATTTAAAGATCAAGATACAGGGTAAAAAACAGGCATTTAAATTATACAAACAAGAGGGAACAGAGACTGCTTTACGGGAGTACAAGGAAATCAACAAGGCTTGCAAAAGGGCTATATTAGACTGGCTAAAATAGAAAATGAAAAATGATTTGCAAAAAAGAGTAAGACTAACCCTAAAATATTTTTTAAGTATATTAATGGGAGAAGGTGAGGAAGGAAGCTATAGGAACATTATAATGTGACACAGGCCATCTGATAATTAGTGACCAGGAAAAGGCAGATGAGCTAAATAGGTTATTTTCTTCGGTATACACAAGGGAGGTACCAGTGGTTGGGTCACTGCAACATAATGGGGCTACACTACCATCACCAAATAACTGGTTAATTCAGGAAAAATCCAAAAGAGGTTGGGAAAAATAAATGTTAATAAAGCCCCAAGTCCTGATGGACTACATCCAAGGGTATTGAGGGAACTGGGCTCTGTAAAAGCAAAACCATTATATATAATTTTTCAGGATTCACTGAACACAGGGTCTTTACCAGATGACTGGAGAAAGGCAGAGGTAATACCTATATTTAAGAAGGGAGCAAGAGCAAATCCAGGGAATTATAGAACAGCGAGTCTCACTTTGGTAGCGGGAAAGCTTTTAGAAGGGTTAATAAGGGATAATATACAGGAATATGTCTATTCAAACAGGATTATAAGAAGGAGCCAACATGGATTTATGAAGGATAGGTCATGTCAAACAAACCTAATTAGTTTCTATGAGGGGGTTAGTAGGAACTTGGATCAAGGCAACTCAGTGGATGTAGTCTTTTTAGATTTTGCAATGGCTTTTGATACAGTGCCACATGGGACACTATTGAGCAAACTAAGGGATACAGGAATTGCCATAAATATTTGCTAATGGATTGAGACCTGGCTAAAAAACAGAAAGCAAAGGGTTCTTGTAAATGGAACATACGCCGATTGGACTAATGTGGTAAGTGGGGTTCCTCAGGGCTCAGTATTAGGTCGCCTCCTTTTTAACATATTTATTAATGTCTTGGAAGTGGGATTGGAGTGTGGTGTCTCCATTTTTGCTGATGACACAAAGTTGTGCAAGGTAATTACATCAGAAAATGATGTACTTTCCCTCCAAAGGGAAATTAGAAGAATGGGCATCTAATTGACAGATGATATTTAATATGAATAAATGTAAAGTTATGCATTTGGGAAGGAAAAATAGCCATGCAATTTATAATCTTAATGGAGAAGATCTAGGCGTATCGGATATTGAAAGGGATTTAGGAGTATTTGTGGACAACAGCCTAGGTAACAGTGCTCAATTCCAAGCAGCATCTGCAAAGGCAAGTAACATATTAGCACGTATTAAGAAAGGTATTGAAGCAACGGAAGCAAATATAATTCTCCCACTATACAAATCCCTAGTACACCCTCATTTGGAATATGGAGTACAATATTGGGCAGCACTACATATAAATGACATTTTAGAGCTGGAAAATCTACAGAGAAGGGTAACAAAGCTAATAAAGGGAATGGAGTGGCTAAGAAAGACTAACGAAATTAAAATTATTTATTCTAGAAAAAAGGCGTCTAAGAGGGGATATGATTACCTTATATAAATATATCCAGGATCAATGCAAGGCTTTGTCAAGTGAATTTTTTGTGCCAAGAGATTTTCAACTGACAAGGGGACATCCTTTGAGATTAGAAGTAAAAAGATTTCGCCTTAAAGAAAGAAAAGGATTCTTCACAGTAAGGGTGGTTAATCTGTTGAATTCTCTACCAAAAGAGGGGGTGACAGCGGATTTGATAGATAACTTTAAAAAGAGATTGGATATATTTTTAAATAAAAAGGGCATTAAGGGCTGTCCTGGATAAATAGAGAGGGAGTACAGATCCAGGGATGAATCCGATCGCCAGTATCTGGGGTCAGAAAGGAATTTTATATTCTTTTCCCTGTTGAGACAATTGGCAAAGTTTAACTGTTTTTCTTTTTTCTGTTTGCCTTCCTCTGGATCAATTAACAATAAATCTGCATATTGCCGATCAAAAGTGATCTAAAAAGGTTGAACTTGATGGACTAAAGTATTTTTTCAACCTAAATTACTATGTAACTATGTAACAACTGGTAAACGGTCATTTTTTTAAACATATTAAACTTTTTAACCATCATGTATGCATGAATAATGTAACAATGGATAACGTTTTTAATGAATACACTGTTGTAAACCATTACATAAATTCTTTGCAACATGCAACTTAGATTTAAATCTGAGGTATGGATCAGTAACATAACATAATTGTTTGTAACATGCAACTTTTATTTAAAGTACTGTTAAACCACATAGGTATTGAATCCAGAGGAAGGCAAACAGTAAAAAAAACAAAACATGAAAACTTAGGCAAAGAAGGGAAAAAAATAATTCCTTCCTGACCCCATTAACTGGCAATCAGATTACTCCCTGAATCAATACCCTGTATTTAATTATACATTTAATTTTTACAACAAATGATCATCCTCCTACTAACATGAATTCTTAATTATATACAATAAAACAACTTTTGTGACCTTTGCAAAAACAATTTTAACATTACAAACATAAAGTTAATGTACTAAACTTTAAACAGTATAGTAGTAATAAAAAGCAACCCAACTGTTTTGTTGGGCCAATCCTGGCAAAAGGCCACTTCCAAGCCATTCCAATACTTTTTGTTTTTGCATGTCCAAGTGTTTTCCTTAAAAAGAACCCAGCAGACTTTTAATTTTGTCTATGGGATATAACCACTGTTTATTGCTGTTTTTTTTTATATATATAATTTTTTTGTTGTTGTAGTTTTGTAAAATTGTACGTAGAGTTTTCCTATATGAAATAGTAGTCCTCTAAAAAGAGCCCAAGTGACATTAAATTTCGTCCTGGAAATGAAACCACGATTCTTTGTTTACAAAACATCATAGTACACAATGTTTTTTGTAAAACTGCGTCCATCATGTACAATATCACCCTGACTTGGGTTGTCTTCAATTGAAACTTTAATATCATCTGGATTTGTGCACCTTGAAAAAGCAACAAAGCGTTGTCCATGTGCAAAAACAGGTTCCTGTAAAAAAAAAATACCCACAGACTTAAAAGTTTGTCCTTGGTATTTATTTATGGTCATGGCAAATGCCATGATAACTGGAAATTGTCTCCTTTGAAGGACAAAAGGCAAACCACTCTCATTTAGAGCCAAATCAATTCTTGGTATAAAAACTCGTTCACCTTTATGGGTACCAGTCATAATTTCTGCATGTATGGAATGATCGTTTAAATCGGAAAAACATGTGGTGGCATTCCAGATGGTGTTAAAGAATTAATAAATTCTATATTAAAGTTAGATTCACTGTCTTTATCGTCAGCCAGTACTGAATCTGCACTGTAATAATTCTTTTGGGGTGCGTTGATGAACTTTTACATTTTGTTATTTAGATTCAAGACATCTATATTTTTGGATGTTAATATCACTTTGTTTGTAATGTCTGAGTAATCATTGTTATTGAGAGTGTTTAGAAAGATTGCAGATATTCGTGCAAACCATTTGTGATGGAATTTCAATGGTATCATTGGGTAAAGAATTTATTTGTGGATGTTTTCCTTCTCCAATTTGAATGAGCCAATCATTTGATTGATTTTGGCATTCAGATCTCATATTTAATTCTAATTTGAGGTGTGTAAATATTTTCCACAGTTTACTTGTCTTGATACATGTTTCAATGATGTCAGTCCTATTTCCATGTGGGACAACAGGTAATGTTTGCCTAAAATCTCCTCCTAACAACATCACCTTTCTACCAAATGGCAATTTATTATCGATCACTTATTTTAATAATCTATCAATACATTGCAAGGCAAGACATCATTGTTGCCTCATCTATGATAATTAATTTACTTTTTTTTTTATATCTGACATTTTTATATCTGAATATCTGACACTGATGTTTCTAAAATGGGAACTGGCCGTTTAAATCCACTATGCACAGTTCTGCCACCTTCTAACAAAAGTGCGGCACTTCCAGTTGTTGCAAATGGCATTGCTATTTGACCCTGTGCTCGAACGAAACTCATCAAACAATTGTACCGATAAGTTTTATCGTGATCCACGAGGACCATCTAGATAGAAATAACGAACGGTCTTTGACCATTTCATCATCTGTAGCCTTTGTGATGGCATTAAATGCTTGCAATTGTAAAGTATTTAAAGTTGCCAGTTTTTCTTGTGTTTTTTGTTATTGAAGCTCAGTGTCATAATCATCAAAGTTGATGTCATCTATAAGTCCTGGATCAGGCAAATTAAAACTTGCATAATTTAATCCATGAGCAAGAAATATTTCTTGAATTTCCATTAATGCTTTTAAGAGTGCAATGGGCTCATTGTAACGTTTCAAGAAGTCTTCACAAATATTTAATTTAAATGTTTCCCACAAAGCAAATGCATCAGGTATATTGCAACATATGCAAATTAATGGAAATTGTTCTCTCGTTTGCTTTGACATTTTACATAGTGCTGCTTTTTCCAGACACCACTCCCATTCTGTATCATCTACTATGAAGTTTTGATGTTAATAGGAAAGTCATAAACTATGTAATTCACTTTGTGTAAATGTTCATAACTTTGTGCACCAGGAACATGTAAAAGAAGTAATTTTAAACTGAAACGTTCAATGTCTCTGGGGCTGACGGTATGAATTTGTGGTATAATTTTATGAGTATCTCTTTTTTGTTATTGCCATTGGCCATTTACAATACCTAGTGATATGGAATCTCAATGTATAAAAATTGTCTGGCCTCAGTGTCATAGCAGTTTAATTGAAACCAAGCAGTAAGTGTTGTTTCTCGATGTTCACTTTGTGCTAAGGCAGTTCTTTCATGGCAAATGAACAGCTAATTGATACACAGCATGTGATCGATCATGCATGTCAAATTTCAGAAGCCACCACATTGCTTCTGGAGCACTGACATAGCAAGCATCTAAACATGAAGGTTCGTCCTGTAAACTTGGATTTTCATTTTCATTTTCTGCAACTTGCACAACAACAGTTGCTGCATCATATCCTTTGTATATATATTTATACACATATTGATGGATTTAATAGAAGTGCAAGCTTCCACATTTATATTATTGTTCTTCATCAGCAAATGTGGATTGAATGGAAATACATATCTATTATTGACCTTTTCTCTTCTTGTATACAAAGGGTATCCATCACAATTGGCATAAGTTTGCATTTGAAATTGTTTTAGGAACTCTTTCGTACATTTTTTATTTTCCATCCATGGTGAATTTGGATTGATATCTCCACATGGCCCATGAATCATTCTGTGTGTTGCAATCTCATAAAGTTTTGAATATTTTTCTGGATGGATGTGGCAATTCAGCATTGATTACTGAATCCACTTTCTCTGCAGTATTCAATGTATCTTTTTCCTGCAGGATTAAAAGTATGTGTGCATGTGGCAGGCCTCTTTTTTGAAATTCAATGGTATAAACAAAAGCCACACATTTTTTAAATAACTGTTCTTTAGTTATATCATGTATTAGTGAATTAAGTTTTATTTTTAATACTCTTGCCACTAAATCTGGTCGGTCAGAAGTATTTTGTTTGAGATTCACATTTTCCTTGATCTCTAGCCATTGTGGATTACATGTGAATGTAATGAATAAATCTGTTTTTCCAAATTTAGTGACAATAGCCATGGCATCATTATATATGTCTCGCATATTGCAAGGAGATCCTGGGAAAGTGGATAGCAAAATGATTGCTCTTCCAGCTGGAATGTCTCTGTTGGTAGCCAATTCAGCAACATAATCCATCAATCCACAATATTGTTCTATGCAAAGCTTGTTTTGTTGAAACTTGATAAAATTTAGATTATTTGCTTTAACTTTTAGATAGGAATCAATAATCCATTGTTGTGTGAGTTTGCCCCCACATAAAATAGGATTAAAATTATCCAGAATAGCAGTTTGTGCCACTTTATATTCAGCATAGAAATATTGCATCTAACACGAAATTTACTATTGGGATAACTTTGCATTTGTAATTTTGGTTCCAATCCTGGATCACCATTTGGAAAGAAAATTGGATATGTCATTGGATCCAAATTACAACTTAATATATTTGTGTTTATAAAAGGTTGGTCTTCATTGCGTGGATATATTCTAATTTCCAGCTGAAATGGTGGGTCATTATCCTCATTTTTAAAGACCATGGCAACCTCATTTACTGTTGGTAATCTCTTTTTACAACCATATTTACTCTTGGCATTGGCAAATAATATATTTTGGTATGTTGCTCTTATTTTTCAACCCGTGCTAATTGTTTATATGCTTGACTGTATGGGTTGTTGGCCATAATTTTATCCAGCTGTTCAAAGACTATGCGCAACCACTGTTTATTTTCTGGAAGCATCATCCGTTGTTCAACAGCTTCCATTGTATCCAAGACATATAACTGTGCAAATTCCCTTTGCTCTCCTTCTTGTGGTTGTAAATGTGAAGTGAGGTGGTAAGTTTGTCCTTGAACTCTAAAACAATAACCATATCCTGGGACATTTTCTGCTAATGTAGCACCCATAGAAGCAAATGAAATTGCACTGTTATAAGACCTGACGTTTGTTTTTTAATTAGTATAATTTGGAAATGTTGGATCGCTCATTATATTTTGTTTTCTGGAAATCTGGAAATGTGTGTCTTTGTGGAAGTCTTACATTTCCTTTCTGACAGCAACTAATGAAGTCTCCATCAGTTGGTCTTTCCTTGAGAAAATGATAGGCCCCACAATGATACATACCCCACTATCTAAAATACAATAAATCCTATATAAAATACATACATAGCCTCCTATCTATCTAAAATACACCCCCCCCCATCTGACATACAATAAATCCTATCTACATACACAAACCTTAAATCTAACCTAAAATAAAATAATTAAGACCACTTACCTTTGCAGATGTCCCTTTAGATCGGCCCCCTAGGGAAAAAAACTAAAATCTAATTAGTACATAACACTACATACAATAAATAAACATTCAAAATACTCTACATATTCTACTCACCTTTCCAGCATGTCCTCATCCTTCTTATTTTCTTCTCCGGCGTGGGCCCTGTTAAAAATAAACATTAGATTACTACACATGAATATACACACACATAAAATAAAACACACATAATCTACATTGAACTTACCTTGGCGTGATGTCCCCATGCTCGACCTAATCTGCCCCGGCTGGGCCCTCAAATAATCCCCGCTCTAAAAAAAATAAAATAAATGCTAATGAACTCCCTATAGACTATTCCGGAAGAAAATTGGCAATGGCAGCTTCTGATTGGCTGCAGTGACAACAGCCAATCAGAAGACGCTATTCCCTTCAGCCAATCACAATGGGATACACCCCCATGGTGTGATTGTCTGAAGGCAACTGCGCCTTCTGATTGGCTGTTGTCATTGTCAATCAGATTACAGCAAATCACCCCATGGGGGTATATCCCATTGTGATTGGCTAAAGGCAATAAAGCCTTCTGATTGGTTTAAAAAAGATGGACAGGTGCATTAGTCAATCAGTATGGGAAATAGGGGTGTGTACCCCATTCTGATTGGCTTACACTTTGGCGCCATCTGATTGGCTGAAATTTGATTGACATTGTTTTCAGCAAATCAGAAGGTGCCATTCCCAATTTTCTTCCGGAAAAGTCTCTCCCAGGCTCATTAGCATCGGGAAGGTCAGCAAGTGAGGACCTCCGCTAGTTTTTTTTTTTTTTTAGAGCATGGATTCTTCCAGGGCCCAGCCGGGGCAGAAGAGAAGGAGGCCAGTGACATTGCGGGGAGGTAAGTTCAATGTATATTATGTTTATTTTATTTTGTGTGTGTGTATTAAGTACTAATTTAATGTTTATTTTTAACAGGAGCCGCTCCGGAGAAGAAAATAAGAAGGACGTGGACATGCTGGGAAGATGAGTAGAATATTTAGAATATTTAGAATGTTTATTTATTGTATGTAGTGTTATGTACTAATTTGTTTTTTGTTTTTTTTCCATAGGGTTTCGATCTGAAGGGACATCTGCAAAGGTAAGGGGTCTTAATTATTTTATTTTAGGTTAGAATGAGGGTTTGTGTATGTAGATAGGATTTATTGTATGTTAGATAGAGGGATGTATTTTAGATAGATAGGGGGGGTATGTGTGTATTTTAGATAGAATTTAATGTATTTTAGATAGTGGGGTATGTATGTAGGATAGGATTTAATCTATTTTAGATAATGGGGTATGTGTGTAGGTTAGATAGTATTTAATGTATTTTAGATTAAGGGTATTGTATTTTATTTTATTTGTATTGTAATGTAATGTAATGTATATATTTTGTATGCATTTTCTTTTCAGGTGTGTAAATTTATTTAATTTCTGTAGTGGGGGGGTTGTAATGTAGTTTTTTTTTATTTTCTGTAATGTAGAGTTTGTATTTTCTGTGACTTAGGTTTTATTATTTTCTGTAATTAGTGAGTGAGGGGTTTATTAGGGGATAGGTAGGAAGTGTAGGTAGGTAGTGGAGGTGTTAATGGGTTAGTGTAGAGGGGAATTAGTTTACATGTAATGGTATATTGGGGGGGTATAGTGCAGTGTAGTGTTTGTACTTTTTTGTCATGAGGGTCTGTGAGGACCGTCATGGCACTTATGTGGTTAAGTTAGGGTTCTAACAGCCCCATAAGGGTCTTTATATACCCTTATGGGACTACTGGTTTTAAATAGAGGCTTATGAGGGTCTGTATAGACACACATAAGAGATGCGGTTAAATAGGCTTAGATGGGGTTAAATAGGCCCAGTTAGGGTTAAATAGGCCCAGCTAGGTTTAAATAGGCCCAGCTAGGGTTAGATAGATACTGTTAGGGTTAAGTAGGCCCAAGGTTGGGTTAATGGGGTATAGTTAGGGTTAATAGTGTAATGCTTACACTTTGTGTCATGAGGGTCCTGGATGACCCTCATGGCACTTATAGTGTTATTACATGAGTTAATTAGTGTCCTGTAGGGGTCTATATATACCCTTTTTGGACTGATAGGGTTAATTAAGAGTTTATGGGGGTCTGTATTGACCCCCATGAGTGACAGGGTTAATGAAGGGCTTATGGGGGTCTGCATTGACCCCCATGAGTGGCATGGTTAATGAAGGGCTTATGGGGGTCTGTATTGACCCCCCATGAGTGACAGGGTTAATTAGGGGACTTTGGGGTCTGTATTGTCCCAATGAGTGACAGGGTTATTTAGGGGCTGATGGGGCTCTGTATAATTTTTTTATTGCGGATCCTTTAAGGACCTTTAGAGTCCTTTAAGGACCCGCAAGCATTGGGGGGTTAATTTACGGTGCCAGTGGGGGTACATAAAGTACTGCCGGTCTTAACTGTTTGTGTGCCACGGGCCCTTTAAGGACCCGTGGCAGGGACTTCACTTTTTAAATTCAGTGGGGGACATAATCGTGACCCCCACTGCAAAGCAGCGAACTCGCAAAGCATGACGACGTTTCGCAGTTTGTCAACTATTATATGTGATTGTTTTTAGCTGCTCTCAATGCAAAACCTAAATAGCATTAATGAAAGAATGCAATGAATTGAAAAGCATTTGGAATTTTTCCATGAAATAAATTAGTCCATTAATATTTTTTTTATTGGCATACATTAAAAAGGAAAGGGCTGCACTTATATATATTGATAAATAAGATTTGTTTTTGTTTTTTTTATAATTAATTAAGTCATTAATAAATGAATATAAGTTAATGAATTAATCAATACCTTACATCAATGGTAAACCTAAAGAGGTAATTATGTTTTCCTAAAGAAGGGCAAACAGAAAGAGCTATGAGCAAAGTATAGATCGGGCTTAAAATAATGTGCAATTTTGTAATTTTATTAATGTTGAAATCAATTGACTTATGAGGTGCAATTTGCATTCTTTAAACGTTAATTAGTTAAGCAATTATGTATGCATATTTTTTTTTTATTATTTTGTTATTATAAATACTAAGAGCATCATTCATTTGCAATTTGTGGAGTGGAATAGGGCTCTATATAAGCACATAGCATATTTTTTATGGAGGTTTTTAGTTAGTGAAGACCTTGGTTTTGGATCGATGTTCATTAACTATATATAGAGCCCTATTCAATTTTGCAAATTGCAATTGAATGAGGCCCTAAATGAATATAGGTTAATTAATTAATCCTTAACTGTCATTAATGCAAAACAAAAAGGGCATCATGAAATCATATACCTGTGAAATGTATGTTATTGCAGGTAAAATACTGCAGAATTCACTCTCTGTCTTTAATCAAGTCCAGAGATGAGGAATCTGTGAAATGACATGAAAATAATTTGTAATGCTTCTATTCAATTAATTTGTGACTCATTGAAACTATGATGTTTAATTGGCATAGATGCAAAACATAAACACATAATCATCAATATTTTCATAAATAAAAGCAGTATAACATATTACATGCAGCACATGTCAGAATCTAAGAAACTGCTTTAAATATTAAAGTGCTTTGAAGGTCCTAACCCTGTGAGGCAATTATAATCACTCCAGATATGTAAGTGCTTTGTAAACTGTACATATTTTTTGATCTATTACATTATTTATTTTGTATTATTAATTAATAGTTCCAAAAGCAATATACATGAATGAGCAGTAAGGCAGATATATAAGTGCAGGTTACAATTTGTTATTATTTTTATTGCAGTATAAAATGTAACTTTTTTGTAATGATTAGTAATTATTAATTAATTAATATATTAATATACGTTAATTAATCAATAACTGTCATCAATAAAAATACTTAATCCTTTTTTGTTCCATAAGAACATAATTAAATGATATACCTGTAAAGTTGATCATTTTGCTGTTCAAAGGCTGCAAACGTCACTCTCTGTGTTCAGTCAGGTGCAGAGATGATGAAACTGTCAAATAAGATGGAAAGCATTTGTAATATTTCAGGCAATCAGCAGCAACACGAATATGTCAGTGCATAGTAAAATATACATATTGTTTGTGGTCCTTTTTTTTTTTTTTGGTAATGATTAGTAATTAATAATTAATAAATTAATGTACATTACTAATCAATAAATAAATGTATTCTAAAGAGCTAAGCATTAATCTATTAATACACTAAAGTCATTGTCAAATATAGAATATTTGTTGTTCATAATGATTACTAATAGATAATTAATAAAATAATGTACATTAATAATGAATTATTCAATGTCTAAATATATTAGAAAGAGGTAAACATTAATGTATTAATAAACTAAAGGCAGTTTAAATGTTATTTTTATTTTTTATATAATGATTACTAATTACTAATTAATAAATTAATGTATATTACTAATTCATTATTCAATGAATTAAAATATTACAAACAGCTAAGCATGAAAGTATTGATAAACTAAAGCAAGTATAAATTATAAGTTTGTTGCTCAATTTTTTTTAACTAATAATATATACCTATTTTTAAGAATAATTAATGTATTAATTATTTATTAATGATTAGTAATATAAATTAATATACTTTACCTATTTGTATTTAATATTCAGCAATCAGTATCCTGAAGAGCTAAAAATCTCTTTTGATTTTCTGGCAGCAGAAAAAGTCCACTCAGACTGTCATCACCTGAGGAGAAAGTGTCAGCTCTGTGGCAAGTGTGCCCTATATATAGGCTGCGTGCGCAAGACAAAACCGTTGTTTTAGGCGGGAAAGCCGCCATTTCAGAATCTTAATGTGTAAATGTGTAAGTTACTATTGTGAAATGGCGGCGTTGGTGTATGTTGGTGTATGTTTTACGTGTTTACGCAAGCATTTTTCATCCTTCCTATTAGTATTTTAGTATTAGTATTAGTATTTGTAAATGCAGCATCTCGTTTTTTTTTTTTCTATGTCCTGTGTCTCATAAAACATTTTTTCTAAGGCCCGCACTTGTCAACTGCTGGCAGCCTAAGGTGATCCGGCTTTTTGTAAGTGTTTGGAGGCTAAGTCCTGCGTGTTTAATTACCTCCACTCCTCGCCTCGCTTTGCAAGGCTCGTAGGCAATGCACACCTTCTGCGCTCATCGCCTAAGTGCTACGAGTTTTATTGGTTTAACGGCTCGCCTCGCTATGCGAGGCTCGCAGGCGATAAGCGCCTTTGACGGTCATCGCTAAGTCATACTCACCATGCAAAGTGTCGACGTCTCGTAGTTGGACAATTATAATTTGTATATATACATGTAGGAATCTCTGTGGGTGGATCAAAAAAGCTGACTGGTAAAAATGGAAGGCTTCAATTTTTTTTTTTTTCAAAGGTTTTTATTAGGTAACCAAATAAACCGGAGGATAACATAAAAGCCATGTAGCAGTTTGACATTATTAACATACAATCATACCCATTTAAGGGGAAAAAGAAAGAAGAAAAGGTTAACATTACATTACACCATAAAAAAAAAATATCACATAATAGTCGAAATAAAGTTAACCAAAAAGATCTATCCCCACTTGTGGGAAGGTCTTAGTGTAGCCAGCTTACCTAAGTTTTTCGAATTTTCTAAGGAAAAAGTTTACCTAAAATAAAACAGTTTGGTAGGCTCGGTCTAGCAGAGCAAACATCCAGAGCCTAGGTAAGAAACAAATAGAAAATAATAACAAAAAACAAACTCTGTTGTATAGACACAATATAATTTTAATTGAGCTAAAACAGTATAATAAAAGAGAGAAATAAAAAGCACTGTTGATTACTAGTGATGTCGCGAACATAAAATTTTCAGGTTTGCGAACGGGCGAACGCGAACCGCTGCAAACCGCCATAGACTTCAATGGGCAGGCGGATTTTAAAACCCACAGGGACTCTTTCTAGCCACAATAGTGATGGGAAAGTTGTTTCAACGGGACTAACACCTGGACTGTGGCATGCCGGAGGGGGATTCCTGGCAAAACTCCCACGGAAAATTACATAGTTGATGCAGAGTCTGGTTTTAAGCCATAAAGGGCATAAATTACCTAACATTCCTAAATTATTTGGAATAACGTGCTTTAAAACATCAGGTATGATGTTGTATCGATCAGGTAGTGTAAGGGTTAGGCCCGCTTCACAGTGACAGACCAAACTCCCCTTTTAACGCACCGCAAACAACCGCAAACAGTCCATTTGCACAACCGCAAACTCCCCATTTGCACAAGGTTGGATACCAAGCTAGCCATGTCCCGTTCCTTGTCCTCACTGATGTCATTGAAGGTCTCTTCCTCCACCCAGCCACCAAGGGTCCCCGAAAGGTGACAACAAGCCCCCTGGGACGCCTGCTGTGTTTGGTCTTCCACCTCCTCAAGCCACCTTCCTCCTCTGACTCCTCTTCTTCAGACTCCTCTCACTGCATTGCCTCTCTCTGCATTATTATAAGGTGTGTTAAGTAGTACTACTCTTATCAGTTTAATACCTGTTACAGCACCTATCAGGGGGCGTGTATAAGGCCTGGATTTTTGGAACCGGGAGATGGAAAAATCTTCTTGGTTGGTCATATCACTTAATTTTGGGGCACGGCACGTGCAATCAAAGGTGCCACCAGATAGGAGTGGCGTGTTTGTAAGTACTACTCTTATCAGTTTAATACTTGTTACGTCACCTATCAGGGGGCGTGTATAAGGCCTGGATTTTTAGAACCGGGAGATGGAAAAAGATGCTTGGTTGGTCATATCACTTCAATTCTGGGGCACGGCGCGTGCAATCAAAGGTGCCACCAGATAGGAGTGGCGTGTTTGTAAGTGCTACTCTTATCAGTTTAATACCTGTTACAGCACCTATCAGGGAGCGTGTATAAGGACTGGATTTTTAGAACCGGGAGATGGAAAAAGATGCTTGGTTGGTCGTATCACTTCAATTTTGGGGCACGGCATGTGCAATCAAAGGTGCCACCAGATAGGAGTGGCGTGTTTGTAAGTACTACTCTTATCAGTTTAATACTTGTTACGTCACCTATCAGGGGGCGTGTATAAGGCCTGGATTTTTAGAACCGGGAGATGGAAAAAGATGCTTGGTTGGTCGTATCACTTCAATTTTGGGGCACGGCACGTGCAATCAAAGGTGCCACCATATAGGAGTGGCGTCTTTGTAAGTACTACTCTTATCAGTTTAATACCTGTTACAGCACCTATCAGGGGGCGTGTATAAGGCCTGGATTTTTGGAATTGGGAGATGGAAAAAGATGCTTGGTTGGTCGTATCACTTCAATTTTGGGGCACGGCATGTGCAATCAAAGGTGCCACCAGATAGGAGTGGCTTGTTTGTAAGTACTACTCTTATCAGTTTAATACTTGTTACAGGAGGAGGATGGCGGCTTTGAGTTTTTGTGCTGCTTGTACTCATGTGTTGGTCTGGAGTCACCCAAACATTAGGTCTCAACCTGTAGAGGATAAGGAAACCAGGCTACTATAGACCTCATTCATCATTACAGGTTTTGACAGATTGGTACTATGCGTGCAAGTTACTGTGACAACAGATATGAGTGGCACTGTGCACTTGCAGAAGTTGGCAGAGTAGACGCTGTAGGTCTGACAAACACGCTTGCAGACAACTAACTGCTATGCAATCTATTTTTTTTTTTAAATGTACACTACTGTTACACCAGATATGAGTGGTGTGTTAAGTAGTAATACTCCTATCAGTTTAATCCCAGTTATGTGCCTTTTTGGGGGGTTTGGTTGTTGAAGCCACAGTGCAGCACCAGAGGCCAGAAAAATTAGGCATGTACACATGCCTGAAAAATTAGGTATTGTTGATCTTGCAGCGAGCAGAGAAGAAGGTAGGCCTGATTCAACGCCCCATCCCCGCATACCCACACTCAGAGATTGAGGGGGGGACCTGAGAAGGCCACGGGCCGGAGATATAAAGGGGGGCCATCCCAAATAAGCACACAAGCAGGGACAAAGATAGTGAAGGGGACATAGAGGCCCATGGACTGACAGTCGTCATCTTGGCAGGAAAAGGGCCCAGCAATTAAGCCAAACTGACCCAGCACAGGCAGCTACTTGAGTCAAACGCTGTACAATTACACCTTAATAAAGCTGAAACATGCAGCAGCAGGGATTCTAAACGGCCACACGGGGACAAGGGGCCTCATTCTATTATCGGCCGCAGCCATTGCGGGGCCGCAAGGACCGGCCGCAAGCTTTCCGGCTATTCTATTCCCCTCCGGCCGGGGACTCCGGCAGGCTTGCGGCCGGCGCCTTGCTATCTCTTGCGGCCGATCGCGCCGGAGGAAAGCCTTTGATCTAAAACGGCCGCAAGGAAATCGGCCGTAAGAAAAGCCTGGTTGCTATTCTATTGCTCCGGGAACTCTGTCTGCAAGTCTAAAAACGAGCCGCAGCTTACTTGCAGCAAACAGGTCCCGCTAGCACCAATTAAGCACATAAAATAGCTTAAATAAAGCCATCCTGCACTTTGCGGAGTCTATAAAGTGATATTCGGTGTTAGCAAAAATAGCACATAATTACCCTATACTCAAATCCGTAAAATATATATTTTTTAATATACGTAAAATATACATGTAAAAAGTCCATAGGGCTTGGAGCACCTTAGACACGCCCACGCCGCAGCCGGAAAATAAACAGTTAATTTGAACTCGGGTTTGGGCTGATGTGCAAGCTTGAGAGTGGGTTACTTTTAATCCTCATGTCCCCCAATAGGATCCCTAGCATTTACAGAGCTGTACAGTGCAGGCTTGAATTTATTTTTGAGTTTTTAGATATCAGAGCTTACGGCCGGTCTCAAGATATGCGGCCGGCCGTAAGGGGAGATCCTTGCGGGGCCGTATAATAGAATCGCGAGTTAACAGAACCCCCGCAAGGAATCGCAGCCTTACGGCCGATTTACGGCCGGTAATAGAATGAGGCCCAAGGAGGCTAACAGCCCCCACAGTCTCTGCACCACTCTTTTTAACAGATAACCCAAGGGGCTAACCAGGGACCTTGCCCACATAAAAAACTGAATTTTATTGGAGGAATTATTAGTGTCTTTACCCCCCAAGAGAGGACATAATATACGGTATCTTTAGACTACCTGATGGCCAAACCTCCTTTAGCCCCAATGCTATCCAAGAAACATTTCAAAACTTCTATCAGACCATATATTTATCCCAATCCCGCTGCAGCGGATCTGACATAGAATCCTTCCTACTACAAGTCCACAAAATACCTGTACCGCAATTGGTCAGCTTGATATAGACATATCCCAAGAGGAAGTTAAATCTACAATCCAATATCTTAAATTTGGCAAGTCCCCAGGGCCAGACGGTTTTACTCATCTGTACTATAAGAAATTTGAGCCCTTGCTTACCCCCGCACCTAACATCTTTGTTTAAAGCTATACTAAATGGAGAACCTATGCCCCCTTAATTGAATCAGGCCGACCTCATAGTCTTTCCAAAAGAGGGTAGGGACCCTTTAGAGGTTAAAAATTATTGCCCCATACCCCTGATAAATGTGGATGTCAAGATACTAGCTAAAAATATGGCCAAACGAATATCTAACTTTTTACTGGACTAAATACCCAAGGACCAAACGGGGTTCATTCCTTTCAGAGAGGCAGGAGATAATGTTAGGAGGGTTCTGAACGCCCAGTTCTTGGCTCAACACTATAACAACCCAGTTTGCCCTCTAGCCCTAGACATAGAGAAGGCTTCTGATACGGTGGAATGTCCATATATGTACAAAATGCTAGATAATTTTTGATTTTAGGGACGCTCTCTCAACCTGCTCAGAAGGTACTACGACTCACCAGTAGCTAACTTAAAGATACCAGGGGACCATAAGGCCAAAATCCCAGTACAGAGAGGGACCAGGCAGGGATGCCCACTCTCCCCACTGCTCTTTGCTCTTGCCATTGAACCCCTAGCGCAGACAATCAGAACCAACCATGCCATCCAGGGGGTTCAAGTAGGACACCATCAGTTTAAGACTTCAAGCTAAATCTCGGGCCTCCAATCCTTGCAAAAGGATATTTCTCTTTCAATGTAATCCTGCTTACTGGGGATACACATAAAAACACTTCTCAATCCTAGAACAAGCTATTCCAATTAATGGCTTTAGCATTCAAAATACACATAGCTACCCAGGCCCGGATGGATTTACAAATCTTTATTACCAAACTTTTATAGACTTGTTATTACCCCACTTAGCCACACTTTTCAATCAAATTTTAGAAGGCTCTCCCATGCCACAAGAACTAAACCATGCAAATATGATATGTTTCTCGAAAGAACGACGAGACCCATTAGAACTTAAAAATGACTACCCCATATCACTCCTAAACAGGGATATAAAAATTTTGGCCAAATTAATGGCAAACAGGATTTCGCGATTTCTCCCCTCCATAATCCATAAAGACCAAACAGGGTTTATCCCCCATAGACAAACGGGGGACAATATCAGACGGACACAAAATTTAATCTCATGGTCATCCCAACATCAAATACCCACATGCCTTTTGGCGTTAGATATAGAAAAGGCCTTTGATACGTTGGAATGGCCTTATTTAAAAGCAGTAATACAGAAATTTGGGTTTGCAGGCAAATTTATGAACTTGATAGATACATACTAAAAATCCCCGTCAGCCAGATTAAAACTCCCGGGAGATCGCTTACAACGCATAAAAATTCAAAGGGGAAAAAACAAATTTTTAGATTTATTTGGAATCATAAAGCCCAGAGGATCTCAAAAAATAATATGTATAGACCAAAAGGGAAAGGGGGCCTATTGTGCCCGAATCTCAAACTGTATTACAAGGCAGCGCAGCTGGCTTTCATTCCATCAGCCGCTCTGGGTATTTATGGAAAATGTAAGCATGTCACCTTATACATGGGATACAGTAATATGGATTGCAGGCCTGTATACTTTTTTGAGAAACTTGAAAAACCCATTGATTAAGCACTCATTAAAAATATGGACGGAGATGAACTGGACACAAAAACTGGACACTCGGGTATCAGATCTTACCCCTATCGTACCCAATCCCCACTTTAAGACCCATCTTCCGGGAAAGGTCTCTCAGTTGGTGGAAGTCTCAGAACCTACTAAGGGTTGGTCCATGGTGGCATGACGACAAAATAATGTCCTTTGAACGGGTGAGAGATAGATACAATTTACCCCTGGCTGAACACTATAATTTTTGCAGGATACATAATTTTATATATACGATAAGTGGTAGGGGAACCCCCCTAAAGAAACACCTGGCTACTCAAAAAATATAGGCATTCCCCCTTTCAGCCTGGTATTATTAGCCTCATGTATGAACTATTTAATGAAAACTCATGGGCAAGCAAACCAGACTATACCAAAGCCTGGGAGAGGGATTTGGGCACCGAGTTGGCAGACAGCACATGGGATAAAAGTTGGCGAGGCTTAAGTAGGGGATCTTTAAATTATAATCTGCTTGAGACTTCAATAAAGGTCCTACACAGGACATATATTACTCCTTTTAAGCTAAATAAATGGGATCCAAAACAGAGCAGCTCATGTTTTAGGAACAGTGGTAATGAGGCTACATTTATTCATGTCTGGTGGGAGTGTTTGGCAGTCATAAGACTATGGGAAGAAACATGCTTACTAGCTTCTAAAATGATTAAGATTCAGATTTCTGCTAATATAGAAAACTGCATGCTGGGTGTTCCGCATGTCTGTCTCTGGCTCGCTCAAAATAGGCTATTAAAGTTCATCATGTTGGCCACAAAGAACCATATAGCCAGGCAATGGAAATCGGATACCCTATACTTTCAGGTGGTTAAAAATAAATTAAACTTTATCCTTATAAATGAACGCCTTACCCATTTAGTAGACAACTCCATGGATACATTTTGAGATATATGGTCTCCGTGGCTGCAATTAAGGGATAGCATATCATCTGGAGACAATTAAAGAAATTTAGGTCCGGAATAGGGGCTCCCCTAAATGGGAGAGGATATTATCAAGAGAACGGTATGGATAGAGGTGTGTGTGGATCCTTACAGGGGCGGAGGAAGGAGGTAAGTGCTATATTTTACATCATATTTATGTAAAAAAAGGGGATGTTTGTGGACCTTTCCCTTTCCCAACATGTTAAATGTTAAAACTAATTATTTTTTTGCACAATTATAGTTGGATTCAAGACTTAAAGGGAATCAACTTAAAACAAACTGAATTAAAGCTATATTAATAACTGAAAAGTAAAAAAATATATATATTTTTAGGCTACAGGTACAACAAAATCCAGATAACATACTAGCCCTGGATATGGTATAAGCTCCAAGATTATGGAATGGAAAGGGGTAAACTGAGTATTAATAGAGATAAGGTAACTTAGTGATGTATTAACATGTATAGATATATATGTAACATGGGAATGGTTGTTTGAATATGATATATTACCTGACCTAATAAAATATTTTTTGAAAGATAAAATACACATAGCTAGTAGTTGGAAAAACCCAAATTAAAACTTTCAGAAATTAATAAAAAAAATCAACTATTTACTGCTCAATGAGAGATTAAACCATGTAGTCTTGGATAGAATCACCCAGTTCCAGACAATTTGGGATCCCAGGATAACATCCCCATTTAGTGCCCCCCTAATATAATAAAACATTTGTTAATGGTTGAAGCGATTCGGGGGGAAGGACCGGAGTGGGGGAGCCCTGGAGGAGACCCTCAGAAGCAACCAGCAGCAAAATCATCCGAGGAAAGGAGAGGTCGCCTACTGTTCCTGCCCTAGGGTAACCCAAGGGCGATTGAGCAGGTTAGATATTGTAAATAATAAGCAACTGCTGGAGTGATGATAGATAATAGGACTTTGGTGTTAACTGCTGATATACTCTTTACTATTGTCTGTTTTACCATGTCTTAGGTTTCTATTAAAAATTGCAATCACAGTAAAAGAAAAGAAAATTTATTAACCAAAAAAGTAAAAATAAGAAGGCCTAGCCAGCTAATTTTAACAAAATGTCTTCATTGTAAATATGTATTTTTGCACAACTGTTTTGTTATGCAAGACTGTTCAATATGCTTTCTTTTTCATTACATGCCGTACGCCTTCTGACATAAAAATTGAAATTAAAAAATTAGGTATTGTTGCAGCCGCTGCTGTTGCAGCGGCCAGAAAAATTGACCTTTGTTCCCCAGGCAGAAAGTGCCATAAAACATTACGTCTTCTTGAACCCTAGTTGGTGGCGGATAAGTCACGCAAGTCATCCTGCATTCACAGATAACATACAGCAGTGTGTGGACCATTTTTAGCCGAAGGCAGCTCATCTCATCAGGCCTTTTTCAGTCGAATGCATTGCCCAGTGTCAGTCCCTTCGGGATCCATCCCTCTTTCATCTTTATAAAGGTGAGGCAATCTAGACTTTTTTGCCCTAGGCGACTTCTCTTATCGGTGACAAAACCTACTGCTGCACTGAAGGTCCTTTCTGACAGGACACTTGAAGCGGGGCAGGACAGAAGTTCAATTGCAAATTGGGATAGCTCAGGCCACAGGTCTAGCCTGCATACCCAGTAGTCAAGGGGTTCATCGCTCCTCAGAGTGTCGATATCTGCAGTTAAGGTGAGGTAGTCTGCTACCTGTCGGTCAAGTCGTTCTCTGAGGGTGGATCCCAAAGGGCTGTTGCGATGCGTAGGACTGAAAAAGGTCTGCATGTCCTCCATCAACAACACGTCTTTTAAACGTCCTGTCCTTGCCGGCGTGGTTGTGGGAGGAGGATTACTTTCACCTCTTCCCCTGTTATATTGCCCTTGTGCTGTGACATCACCCTTATATGCTGTGTAAAGCATACTTGTTAATTTGTTTTGGACCTGCTGCATCCTTTCTGACTTGCGGTAATTTGGTAACATTTCAGGCACTTTCTGCTTATACCGGGGGTCTAGTAGCGTGCACACCCAGTACAGGTCGTTCCCCTTCAGCCTTTTTATACGAGGGTCCTGTGACAGGCACGACAGCATAAAAAACCCCATTTGCACAAGGCTGGATGCCGAGCTACCCATGTCCCGTTCCTCGTCCTCAGTGATCTCGCTGAAGATATGTTCTTCCCCCCAGCCACGTACAACACCACGGGTACCAGATAGGTGACAATGAGCACCCTGAGATGCCTGTTGTGATTGGTCTTCCTCCTCCCCCTCAAAGCCACATTCCTCCTCTGACTCCTCTTCCTCACAATCCTCTTTCAGCATTGCCGCAGGTCCAGCAAGCGATGCTGATAAGGCTGTTTCTGGTGGTGATGGTGACCACAACTCTTCCTCGTCACGCTCATCTACGGCCTGATCCAGCACTCTTCGCAGGGCACGCTCCAGGAAGAAAACAAATGGTATGATGTCGCTGACGGTGCCTTCGGTGCGACTGACCAGGTTTGACACCTCCTCAAAAGGACACATGAGCCTACAGGCATTGCGCATGAGTGTCCAGTAATGTGGCAAAAAATCCCCAGCTCCGCAGAGGCTGTCCTAGCACCCCGGTCATACAAATACTCGTTAATGGCTTTTTCTTGTTGGAGCAGGCGGTCGGACATTAGGACTGTTGAAGTCCAACGTGTGGGGCTGTCACAAATCAAGCGCCTCACTGGCATGTGTAGGAACGCCTGAAATGGCCACACACCTTTCTGGCCTGCTTCAGGACGTCCTGTAAACCTGGATACTTATGGACAAAGCGTTGTACGATCAGATTACGCACAGGTGCCATGCACGGCACATGCGTCAACTTGCCCAAATTCAATGCCGCCAACAAATTTCTTCCATTGTCACAAACCACTTTGCCAATCTCTAGTTGGTGCCGAGTCAGCCATTGATCCACCTGTGCGTTCAGGGTGGACAGGAGTGCTGGCCCGGTGTGACTCTCTGCTTTCAGGCAAGTCAACCCCAAGACGGCATGACACTGCCGTATCTGGGATGTGGAATAGTATCTGGGGAGCTGGGTGGGTGCCGTTGATGTGGAGCAAGACGCAGCAGAAGAGGACTCAGTTGAGGAGGTTATGGAAAGAATGGAGTAGGAGGAGTAGAGGAGGTGGCAGCAGGCCTGCCTGCCAGTCGTGGCGGTGTCACCAACTCCTCTGCAGAGCCACTCATTCCATGATTGGCAGGCGTCATCAGGTTTACCCAATGCACAGTGTAGGTGATATACCTGCCCTGACCATGCTTTGCGGACCAGGTATCAGTGGTCAGATGGACCCTTGCCCCAACACTGTGTGCCAGAGATGCCATTACTTCCTTTTGCACATTCGAGTATAGGTTGGGGATTGCCTTTTGGGCAAAGAAATTTCGGCCGGGTACCTTCCACTGCGGTGTCCCAATCGCTACAAATTTTTTGAACGCCTCAGACTCCACCAGCTTGTATGGTAAAAGCTGGCGGGCTAAGAGTTCAGACAAGCCAGCTGTCAGACGCCGGTCAAGGGGGTGACTTTGTGGCATTGGCTTCTTACGCTCAAACATGCCCTTGACAGACACCTGACTGTGGGGAGATGAGCAGGAACAGCAAGAGGCGAGAGACGGAGTGGCGGATGGTTGAGAGGGGGCAAGGAGGACAGCAGTGGTTGACGTGGATGAAGATGCTGGACTAGGAGGAGGATGCCGGCTTTGACTTTGTGTGCTGCTTGTACTCATGTGTTGATCCCATTGGCGTTTGTGATGTGACATCATGTGCCTTCGCAAAGCAGTTGGACCTAGGTGGGTGTTGGACTTTCCACGACTCAGTTTCTTTTGGCACAGGTTGCAAATGGCATCGCTGTTGTCAGAGGCAGACACACACAAAAAATGCCACACTGCTGAGCTCTGCGGTGACGGCACTCTGGTGGTGGCAACAGCATGCGTTGATTGGCGTGCTGTCTCGCTGACCCCGGGTGCTGATGCATGCTGTCTGACTGTGCCACTAGCTCGTTGCGATGACCTCCCTCTGCTTCCAACTCGTCTCCTCCTCCTCTCTGTCTCCCCATCTGAACTTTCCCCCTGTTCTTCTTCTCTTCTAGCGGGCACCCACGTGACATCCATGGACGCATCGTCATCATCATCACCCGCCTCACTTGTATCTGACAACTGAACAAAGGAAGCAGCAGCGGGTACATCATCATCATCATCACATCGTACGTACATGTGTGTACTGCTGCCTGACTGAGACATATCCCTGTTATCTACATCCTCTGGCAATAATGATTGCACATCACTCATTTCTTCAAACTGATGTGTAAATAACTCTTCTGACTGATCAATTGAATCGGCTGTGGTACTAGTGTTGGTGGTGGCGGCAGGCGGGCGAGTGGTAACTTGAGAGGTGCCGGAAGCTAAGCTGGAGGAGGATGGTGCGTCAATGTTCCAAGAGGAAGCTGTAGAAGATTGGGTGTCCTGTGTTAGCCAGTCAACTACGTCCTCTGAACTTTTCAAGTTCAGGGTAACTGGCCTCTGAACACTGGGCATTATTGTAGGGCCAAAGGGAATCACAGCACCACGACCACGACGGCCCCTGATTTTTTAAATGTAGACTGCTGGTACACCACTAGATTGGATTGGTTGAACTTGGCACACTACTTGTAAGCCTGTCACACACACTGGCCAGTGGTCAGGCAAATGAACTTAGATTTGCGGTCAGGCAAATGAACTTAGATTTAATAAAATAAAATTATTGTTTTTTTTAAATGTAGACTGCTGGTACCCCAACTAGACACACACACTGGCTAGCGGTCAGGCAAATGAACTTAGATTGGCGGTCAGGCAAATGAACTTAGATTTAAGAAAATAAAATTATTGTTTTTTTAAATGTAGACTGCTGGTACACCAGTAGATTGGATTGGTTGAACTTGGCACAATACTTGTAAGCCTGACACACACACTGGCTAGCGGTCAGGCAAATGAACTTAGATTGGCGGTCAGGCAAATGAACTTAGATTTAATAAAATAAAATTATTGTTTTTTTAAATGTAGACTGCTGGTACACCACTAGATTGGATTGGTTGAACTTGGCACAATTCTTGTAAGCCTGACACACACACTGGCTAGCGGTCAGGCAAATGAACTTAGATTTGCGGTCAGGCAAATGAACTTAGATTTAATAAAATAAAATTATAGTTTTTTTAATTGTAGACTGCTGGTACACCACTAGATTGGATTGGTTGAACTTGGGACAATTCTTGTAAGCCTGACACACACACTGGCTAGCGGTCAGGCAAATGAACTTAGATTTGCGGTCAGGCAAATGAACTAAGATTTAACAAAATAAAAGTTTTGTTTTTTTAAAAGTAGACAACTAGTAAACAAGATTGTATTGGTTGCACTGTGCATACACAGTATAAGTTGTGAGCCTGACACACACACTTGCTAGCAGGGGCTAGCAGGGAGACAGGCAAATAAAGTTAGATTAGACAGAAAAAAACAAACAAAAAAAATGATGTTATAGCCCTAAAAAGGACTTTTTGGGGTGCTGTGTTTACAGCAGAGATCTGATGAGTCCTTCAGCACTGCACTGGACACTGAATAAACTTGCCTAGCTATTGATTTGCCTATTCAATCAGCATCACCTACACTCTCCCTCCTCTCAGTAAGACTTCAAGTTAGTTATGATTCCAAAATGGCTGCTGTCCATGAGGTAGAAGGGTCTGGAAGGCAGGGTATGATGCTGATTGGCTGGAATGTGTCTGCTGACTGTGAGGTGCAGGATCAAAGTTTGCTCAATTATAAAGTATAGGGGGCGGATCGAACATCGCATATGTTCGCAGTTCGCCGCGAACGCGAACATGCTATGTTCGCCGGGAACAGTTCGCCGGCTAACTATTCGCGACATCTCTATTGATTACACAAGAAATTTAAATTCGAAAACAGATTTTTGTCTCAAGGGTCCCGTCTCCTCCAGTCCCCGGTCCGCAGCTCCAATGTAAGTATTAGCAAAAGATAGCACAATGTTAATTCAGAAGATTTCATGTGATAGGGGGGCTATAGGGAGAATGGATCCAGGGATTCCATATCTGGGGGAAAATAGGCATGCGGTCCTCCAGTAAATGAGTTAGCCTTTCATTTATTGCAATGTAGTTCATCTTATTGATGACTGATTGTAAAGTAAGAGTGGGAGATTTCCACTGTCTGGCTATATGACTCTTTGTTGCTAGCATTAAGTACTGAAGGAGTCTATTTTAGTGAGGGGACAGAGTGCTCTAGCAGGCCTATGTCTGCTTAGCCCTAACAGGCGTGCCAAATATGGTTGAGGCTAAGAGTCTGAACCAGGGGACATGACCACCAAGTGTAGAAAAAGTTTCCAGAGATCTGAAAAGCTCTAAAGCAGTTAGGATTAGGGGAGAGTTTCCATTTAAATAGTTTGTCCGGGGTGATATATATCTTATGAAGAACCTTAATAGAGGTCTCCAGAATATTACTGCTCAAAGATCCTCTGGTTAAGCTTCGCCAAGAGTTTTGCCAAGTCTCCATATCCCACTTGCAATTTAAGTCTTCTTCCCATCTTTGCACATATTTTGGAAGGGGGGTGGTGGGAGGGGAATTAAAAGTGTCATATAGGATACCCACCATACCTTTTGTAAGAGGAGCAGACAGGCATAGCCTAGTAAACCAATTTGAAGTTGGTTTACCCAGTGTATGTTCTAATGTGGAGAGAAAGTATTTAAATCTACAAAATGTATAATGTTCCTGAATGGGAACATTGAATTCTTCTTTTAGTTGAGTGTATGTTAAGGTAGTATTATCTCAATACCAGGAATTCACCGTCAGTAGATTATGGGATTTCAACCACAATAAAGAGGCTGCAGGGAGAGTGTCCGGGAATCTGGGATTGGGTATTAAGGGAGAGGGAGTGGAATACCTCGGGATCAGCTAAAATTTGCGGAGAGCCCATCGCCAAATATTTAAGGAATGCTTTATATACAGACTATCCAATTTACCCAAACATGTCAGTGGGTTTGGGATCCATGGAATGGAGTCCCACGTATATGGGGCCATCATAAAGTTCTCAATAAATATCGAAAGAGGTTGGTGAGTAGGGGAGTGCATAATAGGAACAAAGGCCAATTGTGCCACTTTAAAATATAATGTCAAATCGGGGCAGGAGAGACCTCCTTTTGATTTATGGATGAACATAGTTGATTTAGCAAGTATTTTGACATCCCCATTTAGTAGCGATATAGGCCTGTAATTTTTAACCTCCAGTGGGTCTCGGCCCTCCTTTGGAAAGAAGACCATGTCCGCTTGGTTCAATTCAGGTGGTATGTTGTGACCATCTAATATCGCATTAAATAAGGTCACCAAGTGAGGAGCCAAAATTTCTGCATATTTTTTGTAGTACAAGTTAGAAAATCCGTCCGGACCTGGGGCTTTACCTAATTTCAGTTTTTCAATTGTCTCCAAAACTTCCTCCACCGTAATTAAAGAGTTCAGGCAATCTCTCTCATGAGCCGAAATATGTGGAAAATTGTAGGACTCAATAAAGGTGGAGATTTGATTTGCATGTTGCTTCTGCGTGAAAGACTAGAGCTTTTGAAAAAAGGTGATAAAGGTTTCTTTAATTTCATTTGGGCTATACGTGATGTTCCCAGAGGGGTTTTTGATCTTAAATTTTTTAGAGTGGGCTAGCCTCCCTTTTAATTTTCTAGCAAGTAGAGAATCTGGTTTGTTAGCTTTTGTGTAAAATTTTTGACCCGTCCATCTCAATATTTTTTCAGTTTGCGCTGAAAGTATTAAATCCAATTCCGCTCGTAATAGGTCTATTTGTTTACGGCGTTGGGTTAAGGGATTGATCTGGTTACATTTTTCTAATGCTAAGAGTAATGCTCTGATCTCAACTTCCCTTTTTCTTTGTTGTCTCTTGTGTGCAGAAGACAGTTTAATGCACAAGCACCTAATAAAGGCCTTGTGTGCTGCCCAAAACCACCCTATATCCACGACTGGGGTCAATTTATCTAGGAAGTATTGGCTGAGATCCGAGGCAACCTGGTCCTGAAAGGTATGATTGGAGAGGAGCATATCATTAAGCTTCCATGTATAAGAGGGTTTGTATACAATGCCAAAATCAAGGGACATGTGGACCACAGAGTGGTCGGACCAGGGACAGGGGCGTTTTTCGGAGGCAACTAAGCCATCCGACAAAGATGAATCCATTAGCAAAATATATATTCTGGAGTAAGAGCCATGCACTGGGGAGTAAAAAGTGTACTCCCTTTCTCCCTGATGTTTCAACCTCCAAGCATCCAGCAAATGAAGCTGCAGTCAAGGATCCAACTCCTAAGGACAATAGACATAGGTGGCATACTATACCTGGTCCAGGGGAGAGTCCACTTGGTTTGGGTAAGAGAACCAGGCAAATCGAAAGTTCCCAAGTTGCCTTGGTAAGTATGTAGGAGTTCAGCATATCCTACTGGGAGGTGCAAGCCTAGAGCAATGACTCTGGATTGCAAGTCTTAAGTAGTCTTTGATGAGTTTCAAGGAAAGCGATCCAAAATCAAATTTTCGTGGGTGAAGAACGTAAAACGGGATTACTAGGAATGTCCAGCAAAGGTTTAGAAAAAAGCATAGGAACATTTGGTGTGACCTCTATTCGGGAAGGCCTCCGGGGTCGCTTAGGTTTTGAGGCTGTCACCCATTGCGTAGTCGGACATTGAGAAGGCGGCACACTTACAGGTTCCACCGAGCTGGGGTCCAGAGGGTTTGAAAGTTCCGACAATCTAGGATCTGGGGCTAATTGGAGTTGAGCCAGGAAAGCCATACATTCTTCCAGTGAGAAAGTTGTATAAGCAGATGAGCCCACTTGGAAGGAGAGGCTGAATGGAAAGCTCCATCTGTATTTAATTTTGTTGTGAATGAGGATTGCAATTGAGGGCTTCATGAGTTTACGTTTGCAGATTTATGCGGATCTAGCACCATCTATGCTCTGGGGAGTGGAGCCGTCTGGACCCACAATGGAGGGGGGCTTTCTGGCTTCCTGTAGAAGTAGGTCTCTTGCATTCTGGCGGAGAAAGCAGGCCAAAACGTCCTTCGGTTGATCCGAGCTTGGGGGAACACCCAAGGCTCTATGAGCTCTATCGATTTCCCAAGCTGACTCTGGGTGCATCGGTAAGAAGGACTGAATAGTAATTTGCAGGTACGGCAGAAGGTTAGTTACCGCTTTAGGGATGCCGCGGAAGCGAACATTGAAACGTCTGGAGCGGTTCTCCAGATCTTCTAGTTTGGCTTCAAGGGTGGAAATTTGCAATGAGTGTTGGTCAATCACCTGCCTATCAGAAGATTGTGACTCAATGATTTGATCTGTTAGGCTTTCCAGGTGGTTGGTGTGTTGACCTAGGTCTTGGATTTCCAGCTTGATCTCCCTGACCGCCATGGATAGGCGAGCTTGCAAGAGAGCATCTATTTTTGCCACTGTCACATCTGTCAAGTCCACATGTGGAGGGCAATCCGGGGCATCCTCAATGTCCGAACTGTCTGAAGAAGTGGGATCTGGCCGCGGAGATGGAGCAGGTGGAGGGGTTTGCGTTGGAAAGTGATCCTTAATTCCTCTAGTTTGCTGAGTTTTCTTACTAGAGTTCCCCATGATGAATAGGAAGACAGTGTTTTTAACGGGTGACGTTGAGGCACGAAAATGTGAGAGGACACTGTCTAGGCTGACAGGAGGCACAGGAATAGGCTTTCTTTCTTTTAACAAGTTGGGATCATATCCACTAAGCCCCCATCCCAGTCATATCATACCAGTACCAGTACCTCAAGTATAGAGACTACGTTTTCATCTGTTAGGTAAGGATCATGTCCAAGAGGTCTCCAGTTTGATCATACCAAGTCATTGGGCCCGGAGCCTTCAGGTACACTTATAGTGCTATTCAGGCATTATGATAGGAAGACATGGCTGGTGATAAAATGTAGGAAGAAAAGAGTCTTGTACCATGAGATAGCTGAGAGGTGCAGGTAATGATGAGGGGTGCAGGGAGTGATTAACTGGAAGGCCTTATAGTTCTCAGTCAATGTTGTACAGAGCTGTAAATACTTTGTAGGCCCACCAGATGGCAGTGTGGTGTAATTTTATTGTTGCAGGCCTGAAGTTGCAGGCCTGAAATTTGTCCACAAGATGGAGCAGTGCAGGCGAATTAAGTGAGATATTTCTATCAGGATGTTATGTTCAAAGCTTTGTCCAAAACATGTTGGGTGTGCCACCCTAGACTGTGCCGTCCACCCCAAAGCAAGTCTTCCAGCCCTTGGAGTAATTCCCAGTAACTTTGTTTGATAAAAGACAGTTCTGGCAAGAATGTACTGTAGAGATAACAAACCACAATGGATTTTCTTTTGGGTTCATAATCCTGGAATACTGTAAATCACCATATACAATAGATCAAGGCTTTCCTTTGACGCCTGGGGGGCTGGCTTATTGTGTAGCAGCTTTCTGCACCCAGCTTCTAGGCCTTCAATGTGTAGACACTGGGGTTGGAAGTTTTAGGTACGCCTTAGTAGTTCAACACTTTAGTTCTTAATATCCCCAGATTAGAGGGTAGCTGTGCAAGCCTGTTAGCTTTTGTTTGATGCCCTTGTTGTGCTGTGTCAGCATGTGTGTGAACAAACTTTGACTCCAAGCCCCTTGGGCTTCACTCTAGAATTTGAGGTGTAGGAGGTGTATGGGGCCCCTGAATTGGAAGGTCTGATCAGAAGGTATTAATCTGGGACCTTATTCCCCCACCTCCTAACCTATTTCAAGACAATCTGGCACCCTACTGGGTTGCAGCTGTGCACTCTCCTCCCCTCAGTCCCTGCACCTCACCCTTATAGTGTTGCACTGTGTTGCACTTAGCTTTATGGTTGCGGCTTCTGGTGTGTTCAGGCTGCTGAAATCAAGATGGCGCCCACTCCAAGGCGCAGCGTTTTCTTCCCCCACCCGGCCACTCTGGGTCAGCCGCGGGGTTCCATGGGGTCCTGTCCTCACCAAGTGGGGGGGGGGGGTGCGGTCGTCTGACCTCCGCTGGTGGTGTCCTCTCCTCCGATTGCTGTCCGGGGGGGACTGAGGAGGCTGCGGCGTCACCTGGGCCTCTCCTGTTGGGGCCTAGGGAACCCTCATTTTGAGGGTATCAGGGTGATCCTGGTGAGGAGGGGGATCCCCTCGTAGCCTTTATAGCTCTCTGGGGTCTCTCTGTCGGGCGACAGAAGCTCCTAAATGCGAGTTAGCAGCAGAGCTCCAGCTCTGCACGTCTGTTCTCGTGCTGCGCCTGGCCACGCCCGGAAGGTTTCAATTTTAATTTACTGTTGGACAGTACAATATTTTAAAATAACATGTAAATGATAAAGTATTTGATATTTTCTATTTTAAATTATTTGGACAAAATCTTTTGTAGTCCCAAACAAACTGAAATGTGTTCATAATTACCTTTATTTCTTAAGGTGGCACAGCTGTGTCACTTTAAATAATAATGATAATTCTAAACACATTTCAGTTTATTGGGACTAAAAATATTTTGTGAGAACTTACATTGATAATTGCTTATTTTCGACTGCAGTCCTACTCTGTTATTTTATATGTTACCATTTATGGTAAAGTGCCATCTACACATCATTTTCATACGTTGTCATACATATTTAAAAATATCTGTTTTTCCATTTTCTGTCTGATGTTTGAGGAGACAGGAAGCTCATATTTAATTATTTTGTATATGGTTAAAAACATCCCTTTGACTTGTAATAATATTTATAAAGCATTGTAAGGGTTAATCACATTTCTGCTCTATAAGAATAATTTACAGAAGGTCACACATCTAATTCCTGTCATTATTTATAGGCTATTGTTTTAGTTCATCTGTCGGTAATAGCAGTGACATTATATTTGAAGTTAAAAGCCTCTAGTGCGAAACGCGTTAACGGTTTTATTTTTTGTAACCTTGTAATTTCCCCCCCCTCCATAGGCTGAGGACAGACACAATAATATATAATTAAGGTGCATAGCTCACAGCTTTCAGAAGAAAAAAAAATACAGCACTTTAGAGTTTCTCTGATACAATATTGTTACAAAATTGCATAGAAATTACACATTTTCTATCACTGTATAATTTTTAAACTGCCTCCTGAAATATATTAAAATGCCAAATACAAATAAGTCCACCCTTAGTGGATTGAACTGTAGCCGGAAATTAGTTGTATCAACAGAATAGAAACATTGGATGGAACGGGCCAGACATAAAACTACCTGATATTTATTAGCAGCCACGCCAAGGTAAAATTTGACCTTGACTGGTCCCGGTGCAGAATTAAACCACTTCAGACCAGCTGGCTGCTAAGCTGTAAATGTTTATGATGGAAAAATAAATAAAAAATAGAAAATATTTACTACCATTATTTATTATTATTATTATAATAATAATAATAATTATTATTATTATTATTAGCGACTTGCCCATCAAAAATGATAAATACATTTTTTTGGTGGTCTGAGATCCTTCGGCCTTCATTGAGAGCCTCGCGCTGAGCGCCTTCGTCGCTCATCGGGTGGCTTGCAATGAGCTCCTTTGGAGCTCATCGCAAGGCTGTTGGTTGTATTTCTTTTTATGATAGGCGCTTTTGCTGTTATTGTTTGTTCGGCGCTGATCTGCTTTTTGAGCTTATTGCAAGGCTTTGTGTGCTATGAGCAGCGTTGGGGCTCGTTGTCAGGTGCTCGGTGAATGGCTTTTGTTTTTATTTCCAGAGTGATTTTTTTTTGCTGTATATGTATTTTTGTATGATAATTAAATAATTAAACCAATTAATAAATGAATATACTTTACCTATTTTGAAGTAATATATGCAGGAAGCATTGTGCTGAAGATCTGACAATCTGTTTTGATGTTCCTGCAGCATACAATGTCGGTTTGCACTGTTGTGGAGCTGCGGACCAAACTGCATCCCTCGCTTGTGTGGATGTTTGTGACCGCATGTGAGGTGCCGTAGAGCCTCCACCTCCGCAAATGCGGCCCCTCGCTTCGCGAGGGTCCGCATTTGCGGACCAAACTGCGTCCCTCGCTTGTGTGGATGTTTGTGACCTTATGTGAGGTGCATTTGCGGACCAAACTGCGTCCATCGCTCACAAAGCGCGACGACGATTCGTAGTTTGACAACTATTATATATGATAATCCTTTATTTAATAGAAAAACATAAATCTATAGTGGAATTTATATACTAAGCTGTGTTGGGTCAATGAGAACGTGAATGTGCAGATATCTTTCATTTGTAATGTTATTTATTTTGTGTTTAAATCCTCAGTGACAGACTTCAATCTATATTGACAGTTGGACAGGAATATATTATGTGATTGACTGGGAATAATAAATGATTGTTTTGGTTTTTGTATATATGTCAACATCTGTGTACAATTAAGAAAGAATTTTGCTTATTTATTAAAATACAGATTAGTTATATTATTAATATTAGTTATAACTTGTCGACAGATGCTTGTTGGAAGCTGCTAATGGAACAAGAGCAATGTTCTTGAGGAAATTAGTGTACATACATGTGTTTGTGTATATAAATAAATTCACATCTAATAATTAACAGTTCTCTGCGAAGCCTGGGCAGTGTAACCTCTGCTCACTGCCACCATTACGCAGGGAGTGAGAGACAGGGCAGAGAGAGGGAGCGACAGGGCAAAGAGAGAGGGAGCGACAGGGCAAAGAGAGAGGGAGCGACAGGGCAGATAGAGGGAGCGGCAGGACAGAGAGAGGGAGCGGAAGGGCAGAGAGAGGGAGCGGCAGGACAGAGAGAGGGAGCGGCAGGGCAGAGAGAGGGAGCGGCAGGGCAGAGAGAGGGAGCGGCAGGGCAGAGAGAGGGAGCGACAGGGCAGAGAGAGGGAGCGACAGGGCAGAGAGAGAGAGCGACAGGGCAGAGAGAGGGAGCGGCAGGGCAGAGAGAGAGAGAGAGAGGACAGAGACAGGACAGAGAGAGGACAGAGAAAGAGAAAGCATCAGGACAGAGAATGAGAGAGGACAGAGAGAGGACAGAGAGAGGACAGAGAGAGGACAGAGAGAGTGACAGAGGACAGAGAGAGACAGAAAGGACAGATAGAGTGACATAACAGATGGAGAGAGAGGACAGATAGAGTGAGAGAGAGAGGGAGCGACGTGACAGAGAGAGGGAGCGACAGGGCAGTGAGAGGGAGCGACAGGGCAGAGAGAGAGAGAGAGCGACAGGGCAGAGAAAGGGAGCAACAGGGCAGAGAGAGAGAGCGACAGGGCAGAGAGAAGGAGAGGACAGAGAGAGAACAAAGAAAGAGAAAGCAACAGGACAGGGAATAAGAGAGGACAGAGAGAGGACAGGGAGAAGACAGAGAGAGGACAGAGAGAGGATAGAGAGAGGACAGAGAGAGGACAGAGAGAGAGAAAGCGACAGGACAGAGAATGTGAGAGGGACAGGACAGAGAATTAGAGAGGACAGAGAGAGAGAGAGACAGAACAGGGGGAGAGACACAGGACACAGAGAGAGAGAGACAGGACAGAGGGAGAGGGACCAGACAGAGGGAGAGGGACCAGACAGAGGGAGAGGGACCGGACAGAGAAGAGAATGAGAGAGGACAGAGAGAGGACAGAAAGCGACAGGAGAGGGAATGAGAGAGGAAAAAAAGAGGACAGAAAGCGACAGGACAGAGAATGAGAGAGGACAGAGAACGAGAGAGCGACAGGACAGAGAATGAGAGAGGACAGAGAATGAGAGAGGACAGAGAATGAGAAAGCGACAGGACAGAGAATGAGAGAGGACAGAGAATGAGAGAGGACAGAGAATGAGAGAGGACAGAGAATGAGAGAGCGACAGGACAGAGAATGAGAGAGGACAGAGAGAGAGAAGACTACAGGACAGAGAATGAGGGAGCAACTGGACAGAGAATGAGACAGGACGGAGAATGAGAGAGCGACAGGACAGCGAACGAGAGAGAAAGTGACGAGACAGAGAACGAGAGAGAAAGCTACAAGACAGAGAGAGAGGACAGGGAGAGGACAGGGAGAGAGAGAGAAAGCGCGAGGACAGGGAGAGAGAGAGAAAGCGAGAGGACACAGAGAGAGAGGACAGGGAGAGGACAGAGAATGAGAGAGGACAGAGAATGAGAGAGGACAGAGAGAGAGACAGGACACAGAGAATGAGCAACAGGACAGAGAATGAGAAAGGACAGAGAATGAGAGAGGACAGAGAAAGAGAAAGCAACAGTACAGAGAATGAGAGAGGACAGAGAGTGGACAGAGAGTGGTCAGAGAGTGGACAGAGAGAGGACAGAGAGAGTGACAGAGGACAGAGAGAGACAGAAAGGACAGATAGAGTGACATAACAGATGGAGAGAGATGACAGATAGAGTGACAGAGAGAGGGAGCGACGTGACAGTGAGAAGGAGCGACAGGGGAGTGAGAGGGAGCGACAGGGCAGAGAGAGTGAGAGATGGACAGGGCAGAGAGAGAGAGAGCGACAGGGCAGAGAGAGGGAGCAACAGGGCAGAGAGAGAGAGCGACAGGGCAGAGAGAGGGAGAGGACAGAGAGAGGACAAAGAAAGAGAAAGCAACAGGACAGGGAATAAGAGAGGACAGAGAGAGGACAGGGAGAAGACAGAAAGAGGACAGAGAGAGGATAGAGAGAGGACAGAGAGAGTGACAGAGAGGACAGAGAGAGTGACAGAGAGGACCGATAGAGTGAGAGAAAAGAGGGAGAGAGAGGACAGATAGAGTGACAGAGAGAGGGAGCGACGTGACAGAGAGAGGGAGCGACGTTACAGAGAGAGAGAGTGACAGAGAGAGGGAGCGACGTGACAGAGAGAGGGAGCGGCGTGACAGAAAGAGGGAGCGACGTGACAGAGAGAGAAAGCGACGTGACAGAGAGAGGGAGCGACGTGACAGAGAGAGGGAGCGACGTGACAGAGAGAGGGAGCGACGTGATAGAGAGAGGGAGCGACGTGACAGAGAGAGGGAGCGACAGGGCAAAGAGAGGGAGCAACAGGACAGAGAATGAGAAAGGACAGAGAATGAGAGAGGACAGAAAGTGACAGGAGAGAGAATGAGAGAGGACAGAGAGAGGACAGAAAGCGACAGGAGAGAGCATGAGAGAGGACAGAGAGAGGACAAAAAGCGACAGGAGAGAGAATGAGAGAGGACAGAGTGAGGACAGAAAGTGACAGGAGAGAGAATGAGAGAGGTCAGAAAGCGACAGGACAGAGAATGAGAGAGCGACAGGACAGAGAATGAGAGAGGAAAGAGAATGAGAGAGCGACAGGACAGAGAATGAGAAAGGACAGAGAGAGGACAGAAAGCATCAGGACAGAGAATGAGAGAGGACAGAGAATGAGAGAGGACAGAGATTGAGAGAGCGACAGAGATTGAGAGAGCGACAGGACAGAGAATGAGAGAGGACAGAGAGAGAGAAAGCGACAGGACAGAGAGAGAGAAAGCGACAGGACAGAGAGAGAGAAAGCGACAGGACAGAGTATGTGAGAGGGACAGGACAGAGAATGAGAGAGGACAGAGAGAGAGATACAGAACAGAGGGAGAGAGACAGAACAGGGGTAGAGACACAGGACAGAGAGAGAGAGACAGGATAGAGGGAGAGGGACCAGACAGAGGGAGAGGGACCGGACAGAGAAGAGAATGAGAGAGGACAGAGAGAGGACAGAAAGCGACAGGAGAGAGAATGAGAGAGCGACAGGACAGAGAATGAGAGAGGACAGAGAACGAGAGAGCGACAGGACAGAGAATGAGAGAGGACAGAGAATGAGAGAGGACAGAGAATGAGAAAGCGACAGGACAGAGAATGAGAGAGTACAGAGAATGAGAGAGGACAGAGAATGAGAGAGCGACAGGACAGAGAATGAGAGAGGACAGAGAATGAGAGAGGACAGAGAATGAGAAAGCGACAGGACAGAGAATGAGAGAGTACAGAGAATGAGAGAGGACAGAGAATGAGAGAACGACAGGACAGAGAATGAGAGAGGACAGAGAGAGAGAAATCGACAGGACAGAGAATGAAAGAGTGACAGGACAGAGAATGAGAAAGTGACAGGACAGAGAATGAGAGAGGACAGAGAATTAGAGAGGACAGAGAATGAGAAAGGACAGAGAGAGAGAAATCGACAGGACAAAGAGAGAGAAAGCGACAGGACAGAGAATGAGAGAGTGACAGGACAGAGAATGAGAAAGTGACAGGACAGAGAATGAGAGAGGACAGAGAGAGAGAAGACGACAGGACAGAGAATGAGACAGGACAGAGAATGAGAGAGCGACAGAGATTGAGAGAGCGACAGAGAATGAGTTAAAACAGGACAGAGAATGAGACAGGACAGAGAATGAGAGAGCGACAGAGATTGAGAGAGCGACAGGACAGAGAATGAGAGAGGACAGAGAGAGAGAAAGCGACAGGACAGAGAGAGAGAAAGCGACAGGACAGAGAGAGAGAAAGCGACAGGACAGAGAATGTGAGAGGGACAGGACAGAGAATGTGAGAGAGACAGGACACAGAGAGAGACAGCAACAGGGCAGAGAGAGAGGGAGCGGCAGGGCAGATAGAGGGAGCGGCAGGGCAGAGAGAGGGAGCGGCAGGGCAGAAAGAGAGAGTGGCAGGGCAGAGAGAGGGAGCGACAGGGCAGAGAGAGGGAGCGACAGGGCAGAGAGAGAGAGAGCAACAGGGCAGAGAGAGAGAGAGCGACAGGGCAGAGAGAGGGAGCGGCAGGGCAGAGAGAGAGAGAGAGGACAGAGACAGGACAGAGAGAGGACAGAGAAAGAGAAAGCAACAGGACAGAGAATGAGAGAGGACAGAGAGTGGACAGAGAGAGGACAGAGAGAGTGACAGAGGACAGAAAGAGACAGAAAGGACAGATAGAGTGACATAACAGATGGAGAGAAGGACAGATAGAGTGACAGAGAGAGGGAGCGACAGGGCAGTGAGAGGGAGCGACAGGGCAGAGAGAGAGAGAGCGACAGGGCAGAGAGAGAGAGAGCGACAGGGCTGAGAGAGATAGAGCAACAGGGCAGAGAGAGAGAGCGACAGGGCAGAGAGAGGGAGAGGACAGAGAGAGGACAAAGAAAGAGAAAGCAACAGGACAGGGAATAAGAGAGGATAGAGAGAGGACAGAGAGAGTGACAGAGAGGACAGAGAGAGTAACAGAGAGGACCGATAGAGTGAGAGAAAAGAGGGAGAGAGAGGACAGATAGAGTGACAGAGAGAGGGAGCGACGTGACAGAGAGAGTGACAGAGAGAGGGAGCGACGTGACAGAGAGAGGGAGCGACGTGACAGAAAGAGGGAGCGACGTGACAGAGAGAGGGAGCGACGTGACAGAGAGAGGGAGCGACGTGACAGAGAGAGGGAGCAACAGGACAGAGAATGAGAGAGGACAGAAAGTGACAGGAGAGAGAATGAGAGAGGACAGAGAGAGGACAGAAAGTGACAGGAGAGAGAATGAGGGAGGTCAGAAAGCGACATGACAGAGAGAGAGAAAGCGACAGGACAGAGAATGAGAGAGTGACAGGACAGAGAATGAGAGAGGACAGAGAATGAGAAAGCGACAGAGAGAGGACAGAAAGCAACAGGACAGAAAGCGACAGGACAGAGAATGAGAGAGGACAAAGAATGAGAGAGGACAGAGAATGAGAGAGCGACAGAGAGAGAGAAAGTGACAGGTCAGAGAATGAGAGAGCAACAGGACAGAGAATGAAAGCGCTACAGGACAGAGAATGAAAGAGGACAGAGAGAGAGAAAGCGACAGGACAGAGAATGAGAGAGGACAGAGAATGAGAGAGGACAGAGAGAGGACAGAAAGCGACAGGACAGAAAGCGACAGGACAGAGAATGAGAGAGGACAGAGAATGAGAGAGGACAGAGAGAGAGAAAGCGACAGGACAGAGAATGAGAGAGGACAGAGAGAGAGAAAGCGACAGGACAGAGAATGAGAGAGGAAAGAGAGAGAGAAAGCCACAGGACAGAGAATGAGAGAGGAAAGAGAACGAGAGAGGACAGAGAATGAGAGAGGAAAGAGAACGAGAGAGGAAAGAGAACGAGAGAGGAAAGAGAACAAGAGAGGACAGAGAACGAGAGAGGAAAGAGAACGAGAGAGGACAGAGAATGAGAGAGGAAAGAGAACGAGAGAGGACAGAGAATGATAGAGCGACAGGACAGAGAATGAGAGTGGACAGAGAGAGAGAAAGCGACAGGTCAGAGAATGAGAGAGCAACAGGACAGAGAATGAAAGCGCTACAGGACAGAGAATGAAAGAGGACAGAAAATGAGAGAGGACAGAGAATGAGAAAGCGACAGAGAGAGAGAAAGCGACAGGACAGAAAGCGACAGGACAGAGAATGAGAGAGGACAAAGAATGAGAGAGGACAAAGAATGAGAGAGGACAGAGAATGAGAGAGCGACAGGACAGAGAATGAGAGAGGACAGAGAGAGAGAAAGCGACAGGACAGAAAGCAACAGGACAGAGAATGAGAGAGGACAGAGAATGAGAAAGCGACAGGACAGAGAATGAGAGAGGACAGAGAGAGAGAAAGCGACAGGACAGAAAGCAACAGGACAGAGAATAAGAGAGGACAGAGAATGAGAAAGCGACAAGACAGAGAATGAGAAAGGACACAGAGAGGACAGAAAGCGACAGGACAGAAAGCGACAGGACAGAGAATGAGAGAGGACAGAGAATGAGAAAGCGACAGAGAGAGAGAAAGCGACAGGACAGAAAGCGACAGGACAGAGAATGAGAGAGGACAGAGAATGAGAAAGCGACAGAGAGAGAGAAAGCGACAGGACAGAAAGCGACAGGACAGAGAATGAGAGAGGACAAAGAATGAGAGAGGACAGAGAATGAGAGAGCGACAGGACAGAGGATGAGAGAGGACAGAGAGAGAGAAAGCGACAGGACAGAAAGCAACAGGACAGAGAATGAGAGAGGACAGAGAATGAGAAAGCGACAGGACAGAGAATGAGAAAGGACACAGAGAGGACAGAAAGCGACAGGACAGAAAGCGACAGGACAGAAAGCGACAGGACAGAAAGCGACAGGACAGAAAGCGACAGGACAGAAAGCGACAGGACAGAGAATGAGAGAGGACAGAGAATGAGAGAGGACAGAGAATTAGAGAGGACAGAGAGAGAGAAAGCGACAGGACAGAGAATGAGAGAGGACAGAGAGAGAGAAAGCGACAGGAAAGAGAGAGAGAAAGTGACAGGACAGAGAATGAGAAAGGACAGAGAGAGGACAGAAAGTGACAGGACAGAGAATGAGAGAGGACAGAGAATGAGAGAGGACAGAGAAGGAGAGAGCGACAGGACAGAGAATGAGAGAGGACAGAGAATGAGAGAGCGACAGGACAGAGAATGAGAGAGCGACAGGACAGAGAATGAGAGAGGACAGAGCGAGAGAAAGAAACAGGACAGAGAGAGAGAAAGCAACAGGACAGAGAGAGAGAAAGCAACAGGACAGAGAATGAGAAAGGACAGAGAATGAGAGAGCGACAGGACAGAGAATGAGAAAGGACAGAGAGAGGACAGAAAGCGACAGGACAAAGAATGAGAGAGGACAGAGAATGAGAGAGGACAGAGAATGAGAGAGGACAGAGAATGAGAGAGGACAGAGAATGAGAGAGGACAGAGAGAGAGAAAGCGACAGGACAGAGAATGAGAAAGCGACAGGACAGAGAATGAGAGAGCGACAGGACAGAGAATGAGAGAGTGACAGAGAATGAGAGAGGACAGAGAATGAGAGAGGACAGAGAATGAGAGAGGACAGAGAATGAGAGAGCGACAGGACAGAGAATGAGAGAGGACAGAGAGAGAGAAAGCGTCAGGACAGAGAGAGAGAAAGCGACAGGACAGAGAATGAGAGAGCGACAGGACAGAGAATGAGAGAGTGACAGGAAAGAGAATGAGAAAGCGACAGGACAGGGAATGAGAGAGGACAGAGAATGAGAGAGCGACAGGACTGCGAACGAGAGAGAAAGCGACAAGACAGAGAATGAGAGATAAAGCAACAAGACAGAGAGAGAGGACAGGGAGAGGACAGGGAGAGAGAGAGAAAGCGAGAGGTCACAGAGAGAGAGGACAGGGAGAGGAAAGAGAGAGAGGACAGAGAGAGACAGGACAGAGGGAGAGAGACAGAACAGAGGGAGAGAGACAGAACAGAGGGAGAGAGACAGAACAGAGGGAGAGAGACAGAACAGGGGGAGAGAGACAGAACAGGGGGAGAGACACAGGACAGAGAGAGAGACAGGACAGAGGGAGAGGGACCGAACAGAGGGAGAGGGAGACACAGGACAGAGAGAGACTCAGGATAGAGAGAGCGACAGGACAGAGAGAGACACAGGACAGAGAGAGATGGGACAAAGAGAAAAAGAAAAGGAGAGAGAGAGACAGGACAGGGAAACGGGACAAAGAGAAAAAAAGAAAAGGAGAAAGAGAGAGACAGGACAGGGAGACGGGACAAAGAGAGAAAAAGAAAATGAGAGAGAGACAAGACAGAGACGAGACAGAGGCGGGACAACGTGAGAAAAAGAAAAGGAGAGAGAGAGGCACAGGACAAAGAGAGAAAAAGAAAAAGGAGAGAGAGAGACGGGACTGAGAGAGAAAAAGAAAAGGAGAGAGAGAGATGGGGGAGAGAGACGGGAGAGAGAGAGAGGTGTAGAGGTGTAGAGAGAGAGGGTAGAGGTGTAGAGATAGGTGTAGAAGTGTAGAGAGAGAGGGTAGAGGTGTAGAGAGAGAGGGTAGAGGTGTAGAGAGAGAGGGTCGAGGTGTAGAGGTGTAGAGAGAGAGAGAGAGAGGGTAGAGGTGTAGAGAGAGGTGTAGAGGTGTAAAAGTGTAAAGAGAGTGGGTAGAGGTGTAGAGAGAGGTGTAGAGGTAGATAGAGAGGGTAGAGGTGTAGAGGTGTAGAGAGAGGGTAGAGGTGTAGAGAGAGAGGGTAGAGGTGTAGAGAGAGGTGTAGAGGTGTAGAGAGAGATGTAGAGGTGTAGAGAGAGGGTAGAGTTGTAGAGAGAGAGGGTAAAGGTGTAGAGAGAGAGGGTAGAGGTGTAGAGAGAGAGTGTATAGGTGTAGAGGTAGAGAGCGAGGATAGAGGTGTAGAGGCAGAGAGAGGGTAGATGTATAGGGAGAGGGTAGAGGTGTAGAGAGAGGTGTAGAGAGAGTGTAGAGGTATAGAGAGAGGGTAGAGGTATAGAGAGAGAGTAGAGGTAGAGAGAGAGGATAGAGATGTAGAGAGAGAGTAGAGGTAGAGAGAGAGTGTAGAGGTAGAGAGTGAGGATAGAGGTGTAGAGGCACAAAGAGAGGGTAGATGTGTAGAAAGAGGGTAGAGGTGTAGAAAGAGGGTAGAGCTGTAGAGAGAGGTGTAGAGGTGTAGAGAGAGGTGTAGAGGTGTAGAGGTAGAGAGAGAGGTGTAGAGGTAGAGAGAGAGTGTAGAGGTATAGAGAGAGGGTAGAGGTATATAGAGAGAGTAGAGGTAGAGAGAGAGGATAGAGGTGTAGAGAGAGAGTAGGGGTAGAGAGAGAGTGTAGAGGTAGAGAGCGAGGATAGAGGTGTAGAGGCACGAAGAGAGGGTAGATGTGTAGAAAGAGGGTAGAGGTGTAGAAAGAGGGTAGAGGTGTAGAAAGAGGGTAGAGCTGTAGAGAGAGGTGTAGAGGTGTAGAGAGAGGTGTAGAGGTGTAGAGGTAGAGAGAGAGGTGTAGAGGTAGAGAGAGAGGGTAGAGGTGTAGAGAGAGGTGTAGAGGTGTAGAGAGAGGGTAGAGTTGTAGAGAGAGAGGGTAAAGGTGTAGAGAGAGAGGGTAGAGGTGTAGAGAGAGAGGGTAGAGGTGTAGAGAGAGAGGGTAGAGGTGTAGAGAGAGGGTAGAGGTGTAGAGGTAGAGAGCGAGGATAGAGGTGTAGAGGCAGAGAGAGGGTAGATGTGTAGAAAGAGGGTAGAGGTGTAGAGAGAGGGTAGAGGTGTAGAGAGAGGTATAGAGAGAGGGTAGAGGTGTAGAGAGAGGTGTAGAGAGAGTGTAGAGGTATAGAGAGAGGGTAGAGGTTTAGAGAGAGAGTAGAGGTAGAGAGAGAGGATAGAGATGTAGAGAGAGAGTAGAGGTAGAGAGAGAGTGTAGAGGTAGAGAGCGAGGATAGAGGTGTAGAGGCACGAAGAGAGTGTAGATGTGTAGAAAGAGGGTAGAGGTGTAGAAAGAGGGTAGAGCTGTAGAGAGAGGTGTAGAGGTGTAGAGAGAGGTGTAGAGGTGTAGAGGTAGAGAGAGAGGTGTAGAGGTAGAGAGAGAGTGTAGAGGTAGAGAGAGAGTGTAGAGGTATAGAGAGAGGGTAGAGGTGTAGAGAGAGGTGTAGAGGTGTAGAGAGAGGGTAGAGTTGTAGAGAGAGAGGGTAAAGGTGTAGAGAGAGAGGGTAAAGGTGTAGAGAGAGAGGGTAGAGGTGTAGAGAGAGAGGGTAGAGGTGTAGAGAGAGAGGGTAGAGGTGTAGAGAGAGAGGGTAGAGGTGTAGAGAGAGGGTAGAGGTGTAGAGGTAGAGAGCGAGGATAGAGGTGTAGAGGCAGAGAGAGGGTAGATGTGTAGAAAGAGGGTAGAGGTGTAGAGAGAGGGTAGAGGTGTAGAGAGAGGTATAGAGAGAGGGTAGAGGTGTAGAGAGAGGTGTAGAGAGAGTGTAGAGGTATAGAGAGAGGGTAGAGGTTTAGAGAGAGAGTAGAGGTAGAGAGAGAGGATAGAGATGTAGAGAGAGAGTAGAGGTAGAGAGAGAGTGTAGAGGTAGAGAGCGAGGATAGAGGTGTAGAGGCACGAAGAGAGTGTAGATGTGTAGAAAGAGGGTAGAGGTGTAGAAAGAGGGTAGAGCTGTAGAGAGAAGTGTAGAGGTGTAGAGAGAGGTGTAGAGGTGTAGAGGTAGAGAGAGAGGTGTAGAGGTAGAGAGAGAGTGTAGAGGTAGAGAGAGAGTGTAGAGGTATAGAGAGAGGGTAGAGGTATAGAGAGAGAGTAGAGGTAGAGAGAGAGGATAGAGGTGTAGAGAGAGAGTAGGGGTAGAGAGAAAGTGTAGAGGTAGAGAGCGAGGATAGAGGTGTAGAGGCACGAAGAGAGGGTAGATGTGTAGAAAGAGGGTAGAGGTGTAGAAAGAGGGTAGAGCTGTAGAGAGAGGTGTAGAGGTGTAGAGAGAGGTGTAGAGGTGTAGAGGTAGAGAGAGAGGTGTAGAGGTAGAGAGAGGTGTAGAGGTAGAGAGAGAGGGTAGAGGTGTAGAGGTAGAGAGAGAGGTGTAGAGGTAGAGAGAGAGGGTAGAGGTGTAGAGAGAGGTGTAGAGGTAGAGAGAGAGGGTAGAAGTGTAGAGGTAGAGAGATAGGGTAGAGGTGTAGAGGTAGAGAGATAGGATAGAGGTAGAGAGACGGTAGAGGTGTAGAAAGAGGGTAGAGGTGTAGAGAGAGGGTAGAGGTGTAGAGAGAGAGGTGTAGAGGTGTAGAGAGAGAGGGTATATGGGGGAGAGAGACGGGGGAGAGAGAAGGGAGAGAGAGGTGTAGAGGTGGAGAGAGAGGTGTAGAGGTGGAGAGAGAGGGTGTAGAAGTGGATAGACAGGGTGGAGAGGTGTAGAGAGAGGGTGGAGAAAGAGAGAGGGTGGAGAGAGAGAGAGAGATGGTGGAGAGAGACAGTGGAGAGAGAGAGAGAGAGGGGACAATGATAAATGGGAGAGAGAGAGAGACAGAGGACAATGATAAATGGGACAGAGAGTGATGGGACAGAGAGAGAGAGAGAGGACACAGATAAATTGGACAGAGAGAGAGGACAATGATAAATGGGACAGAGAGAGATGGGACAGAGAGAGAGAGAAGACAATGATAAATGGGACAGAGAGAGATGGGACAGATAGAGAAAAAGGAGAGCGAGAGGGACAGGACACAGAGAGAGACACCATAGAGAGAGAGACAGAACCACACATTGGCATAAAAAAGCTGTGCAAACAATCCTGACTATCTCTAGAATGATTTACTATAGCAAAAAACTGCTAGTACAAGGTAGAGACCATATTTAATGCTTTTTAAAATTAAACAAACTTGTTGATGGGATGACAGGGTGATGACAGGATGATAGGTTTAAAAAATCATACATTCAGTGGCTTTTTAAAAGTACTGTATGAACTGCCGCACACAGCAAGTATTAATATGAATACTGTTGAATACCATTAGCAAATTGAAATTTCAATCAACCTGACAAATGAAATAAAATACCAGACCCGGACTTTATTAAAGTGCCTCCCTCGGCTTTACAAGCTATAGAAATCAATGTGGTTTCCATGCAATTACATGCCACTGGAAAATGAGACAGAAAATGCAAGGAAATATCGTTTCAATTCAGGCTGAGAGTTCCTGGCTAATAAAATCATTACATTAAACCTTATAGTGCAATGTGTCTTCTCTGCTAAAGAAAAGTTGACCCCAAAAATCTATCATTCATATTTCCCTGCCTAGATATTCCAGCAGCCGTTTGCTTCTTTTTAACATATTTCAGTATTATAATAGTTCCCTTCAGTGGCCCTGGTGCTTTGCACCTGCTTCACCAGCATTAGCTCCACCACTTGTTTCCCTCCTAGATATTCAAGCAGCAGTTTGCTTCTTTTTAACATATTTAAATATTATATTAGTTCCCTTGAGTGGCCCTGGTGCTTTGCACCTGCTGCACCAGCAGTAGCTACACCACTGGTTCCCTTCCTAGGTATTCCAGCAGCTGATTGCTTTTTGTTAGATATATCAATCACATATTATAATTGTCAAACTACGAGACATCGTCATGCTTTGTGTGGTGTGTACAACTTAGGCTATGAGCGCCATGGAGAGCAGCTGACGAAGGTAAGTGAGGGGAGAGGAGGGCTTGCATCACCCCCACTGTCTTCTCCCACCTTCCCTTCATCCTCCTCCTCCCTGCCTCCCCTCATCCTCCTCCTCCTTGCCTCCCCTTATCCTCTTCCTCCCTGTTTCCGCTCATCTTCCTCCTTCTCCTCCTCTTTCCCCTCATCCTCCTCCTTCCCCTACTCCTCCTCCTCCTCCTCCCCCTCATCCTCCTCATCCCTGACTCCCCTCATCCTCCTCCTCCCTGATTCCTCTCATCTTCCTCCTCCCTGCTTCCCCTCATCCTCCTCCTCCCTGCTTCCCCTTATCCTCCTCCTCCCTGCTGCCCCTCATCCTGATCCTCTCTCCCCTTCTCCAATTAAACCCCCTTTCCTCACTTACCTTCATCAGCTGCTGCTCTCCATCGCGTCTTCTGTGTCGGGTCCCGGCATAAGCTGATGACGTGACATCACATGAAAGGGGGGGGAGAGACACAGGGGAGGGGAAAGAGATAGAGGGGAGGGGGGATGAGACACAGGGGAGGGGGGAGAGACACAGGGGAGGGGAGAAAGAGACACGGGGAAAGACACAGGGGAGGGGGGAAGTGACACAGGGGAGGGAAAGAGAGGGAAGACACTGGGAAGGGGGGAGACAGGGGAGGGGGGGAGAGACACACAGGGGAGGGGGAGACACAGGGGAGGCAGTGCGGGGGACAGACACACGGGAGGCAGAGGGGGGAGAGACACAGGATGGAGTGGGAGGAAAAGACACACGGGAGGGAGGGGGGAGAGACACAGGGGAGGGAGAGGGGGGAAAGAGAAACACAGAGGAGGGAGAGGGGGTAGGAGACACAGGGGAGGGAGAGGGGGGAAGAGACACAGGGGAGGGAGAGGAGGGGGGAAAGGAGACACAGGAGGGAGAGGAGGGGGGAAAGGAGACACAGGACACAGGCAGTGCGGGGGACAGACACACGGGAGGCAGAGGGGGGAGAGACACAGGATGGAGTGGGAGGAAAAGACACACGGGAGGGAGGGGGGAGAGACACAGGGGAGGGAGAGGGGGGAAAGAGAAACACAGAGGAGGGAGAGGAGGTAGGAGACACAGGGGAGGGAGAGGGGGGAAGAGACACAGGGGAGGGAGAGGAGGGGGGAAAGGAGACAGGAGGGAGAGGAGGGGGGAAAGGAGACACAGGGGAGGGAGAGGAGGGGGAAAGGAGGCACAGGAGAGGGAGAGGAGGGGGAAAAGGAGGCACGGGGAGGGAGAGGAGGGGAAAAGGAGGAACATGGGAGGGAGAGGAGGTGGAAAGGAGGCACAGTTGAGGGAGAGGAAGGGGGGAAGGAGACACAGTTGAGGTAGAGGAGGGGGGAAAGGAGATACAGGGGAGGGAGAGGAGGGGAGAAAGGAAAGGAAGTAGACAGGGGAGAGGCTTGCGGTGAGCGCAGAAAGAGCTCACATTGGGTGGCAAACAGCATTGCCAGCATTACAATTTTATTGCCGTCATTTTTGACGGACAAGTCGCTTGTATCACCTTACCTTGTGTCTGCTAGAAATGTTGAGACTGGCTTCTTAAGAGATAACAACTGGCACATGGAATTGTGGAAAATGAGCCGCCAGTTTTAATAAAAGATGTTAGTCAAAATTAAGCAAAATTGCGGTTTTTACTAGTATAATTACATAAAGTTAACTTTTTATTGGGCTCTTATTTTATTATTTTATTATTATTAAAACGGAACAGTGTTAGTTTTTTATGCCTTTTCAGCTCTATTCGCAGATATGATGAGATCTGCGGAGAAAAAGCTAAATGCTCTCAGATCCTGAAAGGACCATACATACAAAAAATGCATTTTTAATTGTAATTATATAGTAACAATTGTATTTTATGGTTTGTATGTCTGGACAAAGCAATGTAAAATCAGATTTTTTGTGATGCAGTAAATAATGTAGAATCAATTCTTTGTGAAGTATGGTCCTGCCACTACCTGCCGACTCATACTCTTAGCAGAAATTGCACCCTTATAAAACATGCATCAATTTTAAAAATTCTAAAAGTATTTTCACTTGGTTTTCCGTGCTCTAGTAATGATATACTGCCATCTTGTTACATTCCATGTCCTTTTTTTGGTCACTACTAATCAATTATTCATATGTCTCTGCCAGATGCAGCAGAAGCTCTTGTCTTCCATGTCCATCAAGAACATGACATCGGCGGATCTGAAAGGTTTGGGACCAGCTGCTCTCGCTCTGAGTCTGGGCCAGATCTCTAACCTCAGCTCAGAAACAGTGGAGGGATCCCTGCAAAACCTGGGAAACCTGACTGGCTGGTCCAAGCTACAGCGACAGGCGTTGATGAAGAAAATAAATGTGAGAATTTCTTACGCAAATATTGAAAAAAATAAAGCAAGGGACAAAACTAACACTTAGCCGTATTGTGCAATCCAATTTTTCATGGCTTAATGGTGTATCAGAAGACTGCACCAGCTGAGTCATGGATCTCTATAGGCAAATCAACTGCTCCCTCTGGTGGCTGAAAGTGATATAGCTAAAAAATATGTAATTGTCCAGTGCATTTTTAACACTCACTCAATTTCCTTTAACACAAGATGTAATTATCCTTTTATTTGAAATGGATTACAACCAATGTGTGACTTCAGTGGCTCTTTAAATATTAAATAGCTTTAAAGTTTCAATGAAACATGAAAGTACAGGTAGATTAGACGTGAGTTAAACAATACAAACTTTAAAAGGATACAGCATTGTGCGATACTGAATTATCCTACAGTACAGTGCAGCCAAGCAAATATTTTTACAGGAGTTTACAAATATATATAAAACATAGGAGCCAGATAAGCTGTTTCAAGCTTAGAACATGGTGACGTCTTTTGAACACTGTGCTAAATTAGCATATTTTCAGTTTTCTGCATAATTGAGACATCATTTTTAACATGGACATACAGTATAATGGGGGTTAAAGGGTATGTAAATGCCAAATGTAATGCATGTCAGTCGTAAATCAATGCAAGAAGCTGTGTGAGAGAGATGTGGAGAGGGAGAGAGAGGTGCAGAGAAAAAGAAGAGAGAGGGGGAGAGAGACAGGTAAAGGGAGAAAGAGAGGGAAAAGATGAGAGAGAGGGGGATAAAGATGGAGAGGAAGAGAGAGAGAGAGGGTGAGAGGGGAGAACGATAAAGAGGGAGGGGAGAGAGATGAGAGAAGAAAGTGGGGAGAGGGAGGGGAGAGGGGGATGGAAGAGAATAAGGAAGATATAGAGAAAGAGAGGGAGAGAGAGAAGGGGAAAGGAGGAGAGGGGGAAGAGAATGAGATAGAGAGCAGGTGAACGAGGAAGGAGAGAGGAAAGAGAGGTGGGAAACTGAGAGAGAGAGGAAGAGAGAGGATGGGAGAGAGAGAGAGAGAGGGGAGAGAGAGAGAAAAAGAGAGGTATAAAGAGAGAGAGAATGCAAACTTAGACAAAATATATGATTAACACAGACAAATGATACTTTGTAATGGCTACATCAGTATAAATGCAGAAAATTCTATATCATAATTATAGCCTCTGCAGTCCTCGAGGGTTTGAGTTTCTATGTAGTAGCTTTGTGCCCTAGCTTTGTTTGAACTCCTTTAATGTAATGCCAGTAGATAAGCATGCCAGAGCTATGACGTGTATTGCAAGTCATTAATGAGGACATTGCTATGCACTTGACTTCAAAGTCCTTTTAAGTTAGATGGGTAAATATTGAAAGTGTTGCAACATCATGGAAACACAATTGGAGGGGCGCAGTCACATAACGTCCTCAGTACTTAAGTGCCACTTTAATATATTATTTTATTTTGCAGCTTAACATGACAGAGAACAGGTCCAACTTTATTTAAGTACATAGAAAAATAAACACAATAGCAATTGGTTGTAATTCAGTATTTAAAGTGAAAGTTCTTTATTATATAAAAGTTACAATTACAAGATCCACCCTCTCAAAAGCAATAAATGACATTTAGTAGGAGGTGTAAATGAAGACAAGCATGTCCAGTTTGAATAAATATGTATAATGACACAGACTGAATAATTTATGTAGCATTCAAATTTTATTAATTGGGCATGTTTGTCTTCATCATCTCCTCATGATAAATGTCCATCTTTTTCATATATTTTCTTTTTCTCATTCCTAATTTCTCCCTAGACAAGTTCCCAGGACCTGGGGCAGATGGGCTCCCTTGTGGCCGGCCTAAGCGTGCAGCAGTTGCTGGCCATGGATGGGAGAGTACTGTTGATGGCTTTGGCCAATGAGAGCGTGGCTGAGGCTGTGGCCTCCATGACTCCAGCGCAGAGGAAAGCTATTCTCAACAGGGTAACAAAGGAGTGGGGTGTATTTAGGGTAAATGAAGAAAAGTCCTAAATAATTTAGAATCCAATGTACTACTTAGCAGGTAATAATGTTCAAGTTGCCATCACGGCACTAACTGGCATGACAAATCAATGAATTGCTGGCCCTTCTGCCAATGATAGAATTAAAATGTTGTATCTTACCAAACAAAGCTTTTCTCGAGTAGTGCAGAAAATACTTTTCAGACAAACTAGTCATATGTCTAGGGAACTTAAAGGGATATGTAAGGGAGCTGGGTTTCAAATGTTTCCTAATAATCAGCTACTGATTAGTAGAAAAATATGTATTATATTTGTAACATTGAATGTACTTATATATTTATATACTAGATACTGATATGTGGATGTGCACACCCCTAGGAAGCTTACATAAAGTGTACCCTGCAGAGTACAGTGTGTGACCTCTATAGGAAATGATGGTTGATGGGTGTCACAGCTGAAATTGCCCTTAAAGAGACAGGCAGCGAGAAAAAAATACAGCATCTGCCAGAGTGTGATACAAATGTTTCAGTCTTTACTTCCTCCTGATTGGTCAAAACAAATGATCAAATTGTATACCAGCCTAGGTTTGGAGGGTGTTAACCCTAAGTTTCAACGGACAGAAATTAAAAGATATTTTTCTAACTTCAAGGTAAGTGTTTAACAGCTTCTTTTGGTATTTGTCATGCAACAAAAAAGGTTTTATACACAACCAATTCTCCTCTATCTGTTGCACTCATATTCCAGCTCACTTACATTTCTCTTTAATTGTCAGGGACACCTGACTGGCTTTTCATGTTATGCAACTTTATAATCTATTCACTGCTGCTAATAACAGGCTGCACCATTCATAGGATCCTCTTGCTCAATGAACAATTAGCAAGTTTACATTACTACTGACAGCATCTGACTATTAATTACAATCATTTTCCACCCCATACATTTATTTTGACAGTCTTCCCAGATAAAATATTAAACTGCAGAGAACTACCTTGGCATGCTTGGTGTTACTATGGAGAGGATACAAACTGCATGCTTATTATAAATATTTGTTCACTTATTAAGTGTATTACTGTTAACATTACAGAGACACAGACACTGTTAACATTACACAGATACATTGTAGTGGTAATTTCTTATTGTGAATCTCCAGTAAAATAACTTCTGTTAATCTACAAATCTTGATAAATGTATTTAATATATCTTAATAATATTATTCTGATGTATCCCAAAAATAGTAAATCATAGGGCACTCTTTAGAAATAATCAATTGTCTCAATAATATAGTACGTTCTCAGTAATCTTACATTAAAGGAGCCCTGTATGATGTAATAATAATAATAAAAAAATAATATATATATATATATATATATTTTTATTTTTTTTGAAAACCTAAGTTTGTCTAAGAGCATAACTAGTCTGTAACATCTAATACTAGCTTTTAATTATAAATAAACAAGCAATATGTTTAATGCTTTTGCTGATCCCTTGAATATTCCATGATACATTGGTGATGATAATATGTACAGGTGTTTATATTTCTTCAGGAGCAGGGCTTGCAGTTATAATTGCATAACATTGCACGGCTTCCCTTAGCCTCCAGAATCAAAATTTAAAATCATTACCCTAACTTTCAAAGCCCTCAACAATAGTGCACCCCCATACATCTCTGCTCTCATCTCCAAATATTCCCACAACTGACCTCTTCATTCTGCTAATGACCTTCTTCTTTCCACAAATCTTGTTACCTCCTTTCACTCTCGCCTTCAGGACTTTTCTCGTGCTGCCCCTATTCTCTGGAACTCCTTGCCTTGCTCCACCAGATTATCCTCCTGCCTCAAACCATTCAAAACTTCTCTTAACGCATCTCTTTATAAAAGTGTATCACCATTCACCCTAACACGCTCATCACCTCTCTCTCCCACTGTTACCACACACAATACCTTTAAGTTGTAAGTCTGTGAGTTTCAATCTCACAAGGTGCTTTGGAGAAAGGACAGGGCCCTCCTTGCTTTGCTATGTTTAATTTGTTTTTATCTTTGCCTTGAACTTATCTTATGTACAGTGCTACAGAATATGTTGGCGCATTATAAATAAATGATAAAAACTGGGATCATTTTTGGTTTCCACCCTCTCATTTCCCCTTCAAGGTATTTACAGAGGGGGATTTAAGCAGTGTCCTGGGGCATATACCTGACAACCTATTACAAGATGTTCCTGCTTTGACCTTCAAGGACCTGAATAGCACTTTGGCTAGAGAGATTCTGCAAAGCAGCCAAGCGCTCAGCAAAGCTCAGGTGAGGGTGGGCAAAGACCCCTTATAGAAAAATGTAATATACTAAACACAGATCATTAAAATTAACAGTGATACAAACTGGAGATAACATTCTATGCAACTAATATTAAAAATGGTTATAACTGTACTGAGGATTTTTTTTACTAAATAAATTGAATATTAAAATATTGATTTCTAATTAAAATCACCCAACAAATAGTCCAGTTATTGCTAAAGTATATTTGTAAATAAATGTAATTGTTATTATAATGTCTGAGTGGTAGTTAATAGAGCTTGATATTTATATATTTTAAGAAAAAGTTATAGGAAAATAACCCACTTCTTCGTAAATCTCAATCTAGGGTTATTAACGAACAATCACAATAGGGTGATGAGGACATTTTAGATAAATTATGCTTAAAGTGATAAATGTTGAAGCTCCTTTGTCTAAGAATTTCACTCAAAAGGTATAACCACCCAGTGTAATTATATTTATTTAAATTAACAACCTCATCAGGAGACAAACAATTATCTGCATGTATATGTAATATTTAAGAATAAATTGGAATTGAATTAATTAGTTCTGCTCCAGTAACTCCAGCCTTGGTAATCTGGGCATTTAGATGCTGAGTGATTGAAATTAAATCATGTCCCTTTAAGTACATCCTCCAGTGACTGGTTTCATTGATATTTCAGATTATGACTCTAATGCAGAAGATCCCTCTGGAAACACTGAACAACAGTTGGGCGATAAGGTGTGGCACTCAAACCCTTGATAACCAAGAGAAACGTGGGAAGTGTTGGGTATAACCACCATCTTGTAGGGTGACCCGATACGTTCACTTAAAGGGACACTGATGTCCCAAATTGTTAAACGTTTAATAGAACATGTTTTCTGAGTGTCTTTTGAAAACAAATTGATCAGAGGGAGCTATAGTGGGTGGAGCTTTGCAGGCACTGTTTGGGAGTTTCAGTGAGTAAATAAAATGATGTTTAAATATAGAAATAAAGTTTATTTTAGTATTAATATTATTAACATTTGTTAAAATCATTTTAATATTAAAAATAGGGAACTTCCATTTCCCTTTAAGTTTAATTAAATACATATTGTAACAGAGTCATAGATGGAGTATACGTTTGAGACAGACTGAGCAGAGCCCTGTGTCCACAAGGGGATGACAGGGTTAACACAACAGGCTAATCAAGCCCAGCTGGGTTCCACCTTTAAAGGTCTGATTAGCACCCAGCAGAGAGAGCTCAGTCTGAACTGGATAGAGGGCTCCAGAGTCAGCTTTGGAAATCCCCTGCAACAAGGGAAACTTCAAATCAAGCAAGTTTTAAAGACTTGATTTTGTTTGGACATTATTTTGGACAGTGAGGGAACTGCCGAAAAGAGTTAGTCAGTGCTTCAATTGAAGCTAGGTTTTTATTTTGCACCGTTTTATGTTATTTTGTTGTAAGGAAATAAATGCAACTTCTGATATTTTAAAAAGGGCTCCTGAGTATTCTGTTGTGGTGCCCGATACAAGGGTATGAACCCCGAGTGTGACAGCAGAGATATCACATATGGTGGCAGTGTTGTGAATTAAACAACTAGTGAAGGCCCTAATACAAACCACTGCATGTCAGCAGGAGACTACTCAGCAGTTACTGAGACAACAGGCCCAGGCTGCACAAGTCTTGCGAGAACAAACAGGCCCAAGCTGCAGAAGATAGAAAGCTACAGCGGGAAATAAACCAAATCTTGCTTACCCAGCTACAGCACCTGATACCCGCAAAACCTACCCGATGCTAGAATCCAGTTGAAACATCACCCCAAAATCGATTTCTACAGAAAATGCCAGATGAAGATCTGGAAGCATTTCTCCTGACCTTCAAAAGAATTGCCGTCAGAGAAGCATGGCCCCAAAGACACTGGGCCAGCATAGTTGCTCCGTATTTGTGTGGGTAGGCTCATAAAGCATTTTTTGACCCGGACACAAAGCAAGCAATTGATTATGACAGTGTAAAATCCAAAATCCTGGACAAAGCGGGAGTTACCAGAAGCAACAGGGCACAGAGATTCCACTCATGGAAGTTTGTGGTGTTTTGGGGTGTTCCCGTTCCAACTCCTCTATGGTTACCCTGCCTTATCCGGTAGTACTAGGCAGAGACGTTCCCCACTTCAAATATCTTCTTCCTACTGACCAATGGAAAAAAAAAAAGAACCTGTGGAGAGTGTCCAAACTGCTAAACATTCTGTATGTCCACGTCATGCTTAGGTGATAGCTTATTCTCCAGACCCGGGAGAGACTGAAAAATATGGCGTGAAAGGCGAAAAGCAAAAAGGATAAGCACAGAAATATGAAGGAAAGCTTTTGAAGAAGCTTTAGCTGCAAGCAAAGATAAGGAAAGGTGAGGGGCAGACAGAATGAGTCCTACAGCTCATAATGAAGAAAGAGGGGATGAAACTGGAGAGGAAGAGCTGACTCCACAGCAGTGCTTCCTGGACAATAATAATTTTGCACGTGACCAGGCTTTGGACCCAATTTTACAAAATGTACTTAATGAACTATCGGAAGTGAACGTTGTACCTGTCCTTGACAGGCAAAGTAGACAAGGACCATATTTTATTTTACGAAATGACCTGTTGTACAGAATTGTTCCCTCAGGGAAAGAGACACTGGAGCAGCTCCTAGTCCCTAGAGCACATAGAAGGAAAGTCCTGGACCTTGCTCATTGTAACCTCCTTGGGGGACACCTTGGAAAGGATAAAACACTGGGAAGAATCCTGAAAAAAAATTCTGGCCTGGTATACATGCTGAGGTAGCCCGGTATTGTGCATCCTGCCCAGAATGCTAGAAAACTGCCCCTCGACCTAACCTACGGGCCCCATTGATACCCTTGCCCATAATTGAAGAGCCTTTTCAGAGGATTGCAATGGACCTGGTTGGTCCTCTAGAAAAAGAAGTCAGAGGTCACTAGTTCATACTGGTAATACTGGACAATGCCACAAGATATCCAGAAGTGATACCACTACATACACCAACCTCTAAAAATATAGCTAAAGAGCTCATACAGCTGTTTTCAAGGGTGGGGATACCCAAGGAAATTTTGACTGACCAAGGGGCACTCTTTGTGGCTAGGTTGATAAAAGAAATGTGCAAGCTCCTACAGGTGAAAACATTGAGAACCTTGGTTTACCATCCCCAGACGGATGTATTGGTTGAGCGGTTTAACAAAACCTTGAAGAACATGCTCAGAAAGGTTGTAGCTAAAGATGGGAAAGATTGGGACTTAGGGTAGACGTATTTTGCTCTTTGCAGTCAAAGAAGTACCGGAAGCCTCCAAGGGGTGTTCCCCGTTCCAACTCCTCTATGGTCGCCATCCCAGAGGAATACTAGACTTCACATGGAAAAAGCCCAACAACATCAGCGAACATATTACAACCACACAGCACAGGTGAGAAAGTTCCAACCGGGAGACAGAGTACTAGTTCTAGTACCCAAGGTCAAAAGCAAACTACTGGCCAGATGGCAAGGCCCCTACAAAATTATTGAGGCCATAGGAGACATGGATTATAAAGTGAGGCAACCAGAGCGATGAAAGAAGGGGGCAAATATACCACGTAAACCTGCTAAAGTCTTGGAGAGAGCAGATAGTAGAGGTAAATATTGCTTGTCTGGACGAAGAGTTGGATGATGTTGGAGGAACTAGTCCCAGGGCAGAGGCAATGCAAGTAGAAGCATTTGTCACAGGACCTGTCCCCTGAACAGAAGGCGGAAACTTACAAAGTGGTAAACCAAAACAGGGATGTCTTCTCTGCAGAACCAGGTCCCATCACAGCTATTTACCACGGCATCATCACTAATCCCGGGAGTAAGGATGAAACCCTATCGCATACCCGAGGCTAAAAAAGAAGAAATCAGAGCAGAAGTGACAAAGATGTTAGATCTTGGGGTAATTTAAATATCCCAAAGTGAATGGTGTAGTC